>CAHIKZ030001101.1:2225000-2492500 GCA_903632075.3 Acanthosepion pharaonis | reverse complement strand
TTTTACCGTTTTTATTTTATTTTATTTTATTTATTTTATTTTTTTTTGCTCAGCCTTGGTGTCGTCTGCTGCAGAGCAGCTCTTTAGCAGGCGTTTGGGAATACGATATTGCACCATGCGGATAACGGGATCAGTTGATTGGATTTAAGCCTTGATTCGACGTTGGTCGAAGTTGGTGATGCGATCTTGTTACGTGATCCCAAGTTTTGAACGAAAAGATCAGATCTAAAACTTTTCAAATTTCTTTTATTACCTGCGGTACAATGCAAGCTTTTCGCATGCGTAGAGAAGACAACAGCCGACTATTGCGTTGTAAAATTATGGTTTCGTTCACGGGTTTAGGTTTTGCTCGTCTATCCCTCTTTTACATCTTTCCAGTGCCGAGTTTTTTTGCCGATTCGAGTTTCAATGTGTTTCTTCAGAGAGCCATTTCGGGAGATTGTGTTACGAAGGTATTTGAAGGTTTCGACATTTGCAAGTTGAATAGTGCAATCAGTGAGGATAGCCGGCGCAGTGGTGTTGGTATTTGGTGCAGGTTTACAAGGCACTTCAGTCTTGCCGATTATGGATGAACATGTGCGTAACGAACAAATTTTAAGGAAATAGAAACAAAAAGAACAATTAGACATAGAATCATAAAGAGACAGTTCAAATTTCGACGACCTTTAATGAAGAAAGAAGGCTTCAAGAATTTGACACTCACAAGACATACTGAAGTCAAGAGTGACTGAAGTCAACAAATAACCTGCCTAAGGTGGTTGTCGCCATGGTTAGCAGAACAGGGATTAGAAGAGATAGCAAAAAGATTAATATTGCTAAGAATTAATACGAACAGAAAGTTGTGGGGAGTCATGAACGCCCACGCACTGAAGGTACACAGCACATAGAATAATAATAAGTATACACAAGTCATTGATAGAAGCGAAGTTATGCTAACAAATGTAATTTAGTGATTTGCATTCGGTTATTGAACAAAGATATTGATTGGAAACCGCGATTTCGTCGAGAAAAATTATCAGCAAACATTTACAAGATAACCATCGATCATTCGGTGACAAACTGTGAATCTAAAAAAAAATGGCCAACCATTAAATTATTTAAAGGATTATGAGCAAGTGATATTTTAGAAAAATATATCAAGCCAAATTAAGCAAAGCGTTCCATTAACGTTGATAAGAGCGTGTCTTTTGAATCGTAATGTTTAAATGATTGCAGAGGAAAAAAAAAACAGAAAATACTCTTATCTTCTTTTTTTTTAAAAGTTCAAAGCATTTGCTGTTGGCTTTTGTATAGTGTCTGACAGTTTGTGTTTTCAAACATCACAGAGAAATTAACGCATTTCAAGGATCCGCTTCAATCGTTCTTAAAAGTCAATATGGCGCTCAGCAGTATGAAATGGCGAATACGGGGAGGGAAAACAGCTTAAAAAAATAACATTCATAAAGATATGAAGATTAAAATATCGGTTAATAATTACTGTAAACATTGTAACTTCAAGCAATAATAACTTTTAGAAACGTTATTATTGTAGGTAAGCAGTTTTGAAAGTCAGCTACGAATAAAGTTAGATTTTCAGTACTTGATATTTTAAAGCTTCTATTGAGGTGATATCTGCGTGTCTTTGATTGTTATCATTGGCTGGAAAATAAAAGTGTAATATACGTAGATGAAACCAGGTTGATTGCAGACGGTAAAGAAAACTACGGGACCACTTAGACAAACTTGTAATGGAGAGCAAGACGAAAGGACTAAATGACTATCGAAAGACCGAATGTATTGTCAGCAAGAGAAAAAATAGCCCACGAAGCGAATGACGAATTGTTGATGAGAAAATCAAATTCGTATAAAAGTTTAAATATCTAGAAAATGTTTTAACAGAGGATTGAAAATATGACGCTGAAATTTGAATGTGTATAGGGATAGAGGAAGATGCGTTTCCAAAACTAAGCCAAGGAATCATAAGAAAAGAAAAGAATGCTGCAGTGCTATGAAAGATTACTCCTCCTATATGACATTGGTTTCGGGACGATTTCAATAATTAAGAAAAGACTGAGCACAAGGGAAATGTGGTTCTACAGAAGGATGCTGAGAATTCTATGGTTGTAGCGCGTAAGAAACGATAAAGTCCTAATGAAAGTGGATACAAAGGACAATAATAGTCGCTAAACTCAAAGGATCCTCGGTGGAGCCATGGATAGCGTTTTGGATTGAGGAATCGTTAGTTCGATTTCCAGTCGAATCTGTTACATTCACTTACGTAGTAATACTCTTGAGAAAGGTATGAATCCTCTTCTTCCGCCCCCTACCCGAGATATGGTTAAATAGCAGGACAGACCGGGTTCTATAGCCTTGGAGGGCAATTAGTCTACCGCAGAAAGAAATGGCAACCTACTCCGAGAAAAAATCTGCCTCGTCAGTCATGTATCACGCATGGCACATAACTGACTGACTGAAATGTATGGGATTCAGAATAAGGAGAAAGGAATTGGAGAATTTGAAACACATAGGATATATTGAATGTAAAAACGACAAGGATTGGCAACGAGCACATACCTGTCCAGTTTATGTGAAAGGGGTGGTAAATGAACTTTACTAAACGCAACATAGTAAGTTGTGAAAAAAACATGTTCGCCTACGTTTTGAACGAAAAAGAAGTATTTGTAGCCGCAGTTTTGATAGTCTTGTTCAAATAGAATTGTATTTTCACTACTTGGCCTGCATCTTAAAATCATATATTTCAGAAATGTATTTTAACAATATATATAAGTAAGTAAATCTTAGCTAATTTTGAAATCACAATACTACTAGATGGTATCTTAGCTCTATTTACATTGCCATATTCGCGGCGTTTCGGCCGGTGTACTCGCCGTCCTTTTTCAGTTGATTAGAATTTCGATCTGAGCCCTTTATTTCGCCCACCGGGGAAGATTGTTCTCGTTCAACCCGTCATGTATCCACCAGATATCTCACGATCAGTTATCTCACTTAAACTCGACTTTACAAGTTTTTTGTTCACCTGTGCTGTAGCCACGTATTGAACTCGTAACTCTTTGTGTCAAATCACTGGATACAACCAACGCTTTTACCCTTGAGAATATATTAAGGAAATACAGACGGAGGTTTCTTCGATATAAAATACTTCCTGGGATACTTTTAAAATTAGAATGTTTTAGAAACAGTTATTATAATCTATTTTGATTTAGAAGAAAAAGATGCTTACATCTACAACTGTCTTCCCTGCGCCCGTTCTGGGATTATGCCGGCGGGTTGATAGCTCGTATCAATCCTGAACATACGCGATGCAATAATGTTTCGCACGCGTGGTCTGGGTTAAAACGAATGGAATTTCTAATGCTGCTAGCCGTGACAAGTATGGTGGTGCGGAGGGATCTTATACGCATGTTATTCTCATCAGAATCTGGATGCATTCTTTGGGCATCAGCTCAGGATGAAGATCAGAAGTAATATAATGCGTTTCCTAGCGAAAGGTGGGTGAAAGTCGCTAGCCTGGTCCACGTGAAAGCAGCAAGTATTGATTTCCTTTTTTAGTTTCCTTTCCAAACAATGGGGCTGTTTCCTGATGGACCTCTCCCCTGATTAAAGTAGACTGTTTTCGTTCTCCTAGCTAATGTGAGCAATTGCTGTTTCCGGTCTTCTACTTTGTTATGCACCTTGTCAAGATACACAATCTCCCCAGTTTTTTTTTTTCCTGGGTCAGCTTTTGATTTTCCCATCTCCATAATTTATTTTGTCTTTCTCCCACCTTTAGTGAGTAAGAGTCGTGATTTTACCTATTCGCAAAATATAGCGGCCTCTCTTTTTTCTGTTAGTTGGATGAGTTAAATCAAAATATTTTTGTTATAATTTAAATATTTTGATTTTCTTTTTCTTTTTTTTTTTATTTCCCACCGCTCATTTCATGACACGGAATTTTTATATATTTTCGTAAAAAAATGAGAAAAAATGTTTAATATCCAGAATCTTTTTTACATAATGGGGTTTTAGTAAGTCCCCCCTGTGAGTATATAGTATTTTGGTAAATGTAGGATTGTGTAGAGAGTGTTCTTGTTATGAATGAGTAAACTTTAATGAATGAATGAGTCGCGAATCAGATTAGCTATATGTAGTATAGTGAGTGACGACCTATCTCACCCTTAGTCCTTTTGCCACAATTGTATTTAAATTACAATGCATATACAGCTATTAAATACATATGCAGCTATTGTATTTGTCGCTATCTTCCAGTACGTAGATGATCATGTCTATCCACAGATTCCTGTTCAGTATTTTGCCATGAATACTTTATGAAAAGAGTGGTTTCCCGTGGTTCTCTAATTTGTTGTGAATACAATGTTCTAAACTAATTCTCCTAAACTTTCTAACTGCCCAAGTTTAGAGAGCAGTGTGTAGGCTGCTAATTAACACAAGACTGAAAGAAGAAGAATCAGAAGAAGAAGAATCAAAGGGAGAAGAAGAAGAACAACAACAACAAGAACAACAAGAACAAGAATCGGAAAAGAAGAAGAATCAGAAGAAAAAGAAGAAAAAGAAGAATAATCAGAAGACGAATAAGAAGAAGAAGAATAATCAAAATGAAAAAAGAAGAAGAACCAGAAGAAGAAAAAGAGAATCAGAAGAAGAATCAGAAGAAGAAGAAGAAAAAGAAAAGAAAAGAAAGATGAAAAGAAGAAGAAGAATCAGAAGAAGAACAAGAAGAAGAAGAAGAAGAAGAAAAAGTAGAAGAAGAAAAGAAAAAGAAGAAGAAGAAAAAGTAGAAGAAGAAAGAAGAAAAAAGAATCAGAAGAAAAAAAAGAAGAATCAGAAGAAGAAGAAGAAGAAGAAGAAGAAGAAGAAGATGAAAAGAAGAAGAAAAAACCAGAAGAAGAAGAATCAGAAGAAAAATCAGAAAAAAGAAGAAGAAGATGAAAAAAAAGAAGAAGAAAAAGAAGAATCAGAAGAAGAAGTAGAAGAAGAAGTAGAAGAAGAAGAAGAAGAAGAAAAAAAAGAAGAAGTAGATGAAAAGAAGAAGAAAGAAGATGAAAAGAAAAGAATCAGAAGAAGAATCAGAAGAAGAAGAAGAAGAAGAAGAAGAAGAAAAAGAAGATGAAGAAGAAAAAGTAGAAGATGAAAAAGAAAAAGAAGAATCAGAAGAAGAAGTAGAAGAAGAAGAAGAAGAAAAAGAAGATGAAGAAGAAAAAGTAGAAGATGAAAAAGAAAAAGAAGAATCAGAAGAAGAAATAGAATCAGAAGAAGAAGAAGAAAAAGAAGACGAAGAAGAAAAAGTAGAATATGAAAAAGAAAAAGAAGAATCAGAAGAAGAAAAAGAAGAATCAGAAGAAGTAGAAGAAGAAGAAGAAAAAGAAGATGAAGAAGAAAAAGTAGAAGATGAAAAAGAAGAAGAAGAATCAGAAGAAGAAAAAGAAGAATCAGTAGAAGAAGAAGAAGAAGAAGAAGAAGAAGAAGAAAAAGAAGACGAAGAAGAAAAAAGTAAAAGAAGAAAAAAGAAGAAGAAGAATCAGAAGAAGAAAAGAAAAAAGAAGACGAAGAAGAAAAAGAAGAATCATAAAAAGAACAAAGAGAAGAAGAAGAAGAAGAAGATGAAGAAGAGTTGTCCCCATGCCTTTTCAAGGGCATCTGTACAAATGTGAAGGTAATAGAATAGTCCGAAATTTAAACTCAGCTTGTTGATTCAAATTCCTGCGCTGATAATCATTTGACTCAGCATATCGTAATACAACTAATGTTTGACAACCTACTCATCTCAATATATAATTAAAGGGTGTATTTTCGATTTTCATGGTTTCTTTTTAGTTGCTGTATACAGTTATTTTATTTATTTATCTCGATCAAGCTTTGGTGAGTAAGAAACGGTAACCGGTTAACTCATTCTATTGCGTTTTGGGGGCCATTTTCCGCTACTTTGAAACAAAGACAAAAGTACTGAACTGTTATATCATTATCAATTGTCCTATATGGCAATGAATGCGGGACAATCTCATCCCAGATGAAGAAAAGACTTGAGGCAACACACATATTATTCTACAGAAGGACACTAAGAATTCTAGGGACTGAACATGTTAGCAACGGCAAGGATGCTTACAGGTAGCACCAGAAAGAGACAATTAAAATATCTAGGCTACATAATGAGGAAAAAAGGCTTGGAAAACCTGACACTCACAGGAATTATTCAAGGTAAGAGGAGCAAAGGAAAACAGAGCATAAACTGCCTAATGAGGTTGTTACAACAGCTATTAAGAGACATAGAAATAACAAACTCTACTAAGGTCTACAAAGTGAAGAAATTGTGGTGAGCAATGATGAAGGATTTCGGTACATTAAAGAAGAAATGTAGTTTTTCTTTTCTTAACATTTTTAAAAATGATGGCTTTTTTCGTCTTTGTAATAAATTTTGATTATTGTTATTCTTAATTATGGCCATTTTTTTAAAAAAAAATAACATTTTTCAGAAATGGGTTCCTAACATAGCATGAAGCGTCTCATGATCTGCCTTTAAAACCCCAATTCTGTTAAATTTTGAATTTTCATATTTACGTCTCTTGAAGGTGGGCTATTTGAAGCTAGACTATTAATGTAGCTACTTGTCCCTCAACTTACACATTCTCGTTATGGGTGCATTGCAAACTGACTTACTATTTTTTTTCTATAAAATCAAGCAAAAAATCGATTTTTCCAATGATTTTTTTTAACTTCTGGGTCATTGCCAAAGGAGAGGTTTACTGCAATAATTCGAATTGTTGTTCCCTTCAATTTTCTCATTCTGTCATCATTTCTAAAGTTTTATTTTTAATAGACTCAATTCTCAAAACAAAAATGTTCCTCCCGTCGTTTTGTAATCCGTGTGTTATATTAGTTTGGTGCAAAAATAATGACGTAATAATGTCGTTTTTGACGTTAAAAAATACGTCAAAAAACGACAATATTTCGTCATTATTTTTGCACCAACCTAATAGATTTCTTATCCGAATTCAAAACTGATGTTCATTCTGCTGCTTAAATATGTTTTGCCTTAATTTAAGTTCATGCAAAACAAAAAAAAACAAAAAAAAGGAATAGTCGTGCGTGCTCAGGGGACAATATTTTCAAACTTAGAAACTCAAGGAGCTGGCTGTTTGACAAGGTAACATCGTAATGCGATTAAAAGCTTGTTTTATTACACTTAGATAACAATAAATTCTGAATCATGAAGAATCCCACAATGCACTTAATGATTTATCGCTTTTCTCTCTCCTCGTAAAAAAGCAGTTAAACGATAGTCTCGTGTTGCTTTAATCATTTCACCCCAAGCAAGAAAATAAAGCCACTAACACCCAAATGGTTACTTAATAGGAGCAAATATGAGGAAAAAAACATTATTAAGGAACGTGAACAATGCAAGAATAGAAACTAACAAGACAAAATAAAACGACTGAAACTGAATTTAAATTTTTGAAGATTAAAGTTGACTGGAAAGCAAGAAGCCAGAAAAGTGTTCCACAATCGTCATGTGCAAGCGAAAAAACCGTTAACATAAAACTTACGGTTACATCTAGGCAACATTCCTGGAAAATGATAAGACCTTGTAGCCATCGTATTTCTGCGCATAAATTCCTAAAGTCTAGGTAGCATAGAGAAAAGTTTATTACAACTACCATGAAAATATTTATTGTAAAGGCACAGAGAAGATACATTACGGTGGTGGGAAGGGGATGCCAGGAAACGACTAATAGCATTGCAGATTCATCTTTGTATTTTAGAAAGCAATTGATTCAATAATATCTTTCCACTTCATGTCAGCGGAAAACGTTTTAATATAATACCGTACCCATGGAAGAGGGCGCGTAACCGATCGATTAGAAGGTTAGCGTTCCGAACATGAAACCTGGAACTGAAACTCACCATGGTCGCTTAGTCAAGGAGGTGATTTCTAGATAATATTGTCCTGAGTAGACGAGCAGTATCGAGGGAAAGTTCCTGAAAACAATACTATATGTTGATCTTAGTTTTTAAGTAGAATTGTGAATCCGAAAGCGTTGGCAAGATGTGAATGCTTGTACAAGCTGAAAGTCCCAAGCCATCGTGAACGAGTGTTATTTTTAAAAAATGCTGATCGCCAAAGATTATATATATATATATATATATATATATATATATGTGTGTGTGTGTGTGTGTGTGTGTGTGTGTGTGTGAGCATAACAACTCAACACTGTGGGGTTAAAAAATTGAGTACTGAGTATTCAAAAATTGAGTACTGAGTATTCAAAGATTGAGTACCGAGTAATCAAAAATTGAGTACTGAGTATTCAGAAATTGAGTACTGATTATTCGAAGATTGAGTACTGAGTATTCAGTAGTTTTCGGAGGAAAACAAGAACGTTGTACGACTCCTAGAGAAACGAAACTCATCATTTAGAAGGTTTTTTTATTTTTTCATTCATTTACCCACTGATACAGGTTGCAATATATATATATATATATACACACACACATATATATATATATATATATATATATATATATATATATATATATATATATATAAAATTAAAATTATAACAAATACGTTATAAAATCATTACAAAAATAGCCTTTTTGTTTCAACACTTCTGGTGTCTTATCAAGTGATGATGTTGAATGTAGAATAAAGGGTTTTAAAAGGTTCAAATCAATCAAACACCCCTCGCTAGGGGAAACGCTGTTGCATAAACTGGAATGAGCAATCAACATACAAGTATATGAGAATTCAAAAAACGATTAATCTTCGTAATCATAATTAGAATCATCCAATTCTTTCCGAATCGTCTGCTTTGTCCTCAGACTGACGCTCAAACATTCTGAAATGTACGTATTGGAGCTTCCGGTATACTCCAGGTATAAAATGTGAACTTTAGATTCTGTGGTAGTTTATTGACAATATCTCGATTCCTTGTTTGAAGAAAAACACAACTGAATGTTTGTCTTAACAAGGCGTTAAAAATTTCCTTCACGAAGAATGGAACGAATAAATGTTTACCAGGGAAAAATCATTCAGGTTTCCGTAATAGCCTACAGAGTACTCAACACCCATTAATGGGGTACTGTATATTGTGGTAGTTAACTGACAATATATTCCCACTGTTTTTTTGTGGTTTTTTTTTTTCATAAAAATTTGGGTGAAAAAAATATATGCTTACCGAATTTATTTAATAAATTCAATATAATACATTTTAAAATATGATTTGGCGGGGCCGCGTCTTATACGGCAAATATAACATGAAACCTACATTTTAACTTGAAAATTTCTGGGTCGTCTTATACGTTCATTCGCCTTGTAGGCCATCAAATACGTTATAATGTTTTTGAATTGCACATTCATTAGCGTCCTACTGTTTTCCTCTCTCTCTCTCTCTCTCTCTCTCTCTCTCTCTCTCTCTCTCTCTCTCACGCATCATCTCTTTAACTCTCTTTCTGGACTTTTCTCTCTTTTTTGTCTAATTTCGTATTTCACGTTCTCTCTTTCCCCTTCTAACCATACATATTTCTCTTGCATTATATATCAATCTATCTGATTCTGTTCTTGTTATCACATTTCTTTCTCTCCTTTTCTGTGTGTCCGTCTGTCTCTCTCTCTCTCTCTCTTCTCTCTCTCTCTCTCTCTCTCTCTCTCTCTTCTCTCTCTCTCTCTCTCTCTCTCACGTGATATTTTATAACTTCTCTTCATCTCATTTCCTCGACACATTTATATTTCCCCCCCCTTGACAGATTCATTTCCCCCTCTCACATTTCTTATTCAATTGCAAAGAATTACTTTTAATTAAAATGAATTCCGTCTCAATTTGAATTCATTTCTGTGCGATTTGCCGCCTTTTTTCTTTGATTTCCCCTTTCAGTTCGTGGTGTGCAATGCCGACTTCATATTCTTCATATTATTTTTGCGTAGCTACGAAAATGACATGCTTTATTTAACAAAAAAATTCTTAAGCATTCGACAGGAAAATGGCACAAATGTAACAATATTTTTTGTTCTACTCCCGGTTATTCCTCTCTTTTCTTCTGTCATTTTTTATTTATTGTTTAATCATAGTCTGTTTATTATTCCCCAATATTTTCTGAATATTTCCCATCACATTATGCAATTTATTAGGGTTTAGGAACCAACAGTGGTATGAATAGAAAGCATAATGCGAAAGCTTCTTTTAAAATTAATAGTCCTGGACTTATTTTGACAGACAAAATAAAAGACAATGTTTCTTTTGTAATGAAGGTCAAAAGGAAACCAAATATTCATTTTTTATTGCCGCTCAAAAAGAAAACACAGCCTTCACTTTATATTGATGGTCAAAAGGAAAGAGAATCTTCGATTTATATTGACGGTTAAAAAGAAGGGTTCTTCGCTTTATATTGATAGTCAAAAATAAAGAGTGTATATTGATGGTCAAAAGGAAAAAGAGCCTTCACTTTCTTCGATTTTATTAATGGTCAAAAGGAAAGAGAGACTGTGCTTTATATTAACGGTCAAAAGTATAGAGAGACTGCTTTATATTGATGGTTGAAAAGAGTGTATATTAATGGTAAAAAAGAGCCTTCACTTTCTATTGGAGGACAAAAGAAAAGAGTCTTCGCTTTACAGTAACGTTCAAAAGAAAAGAGAGCCTTTGTTTTTATATTGACTGTTAAAAAGAAATAGTCTTCTATTTTATTAATGGTCAACAGGAAAGAAAGATTCGCTATATATTAACGGTCAAAAGGATAGAGAGACTTCACATTTTATTGATGGTTAAAATGGAAGAGTATTTTAGCTTCATATTGACAGTTAAAAGGAAAAAAAAGCCTTCGATTCATATAAGTGGTCAAAAGGAAAGAGAGTACTCACTTTATATTGACGGTCAAAAGGAAAGAGAGACTTCGTTTTATAGTGATAGCCAAGAGGAAAGAGAGACTTCGCTTTACATTGACGGTCAAAAGAAAAGAGAGACATATTCATATTGACGGTTAAACAGAAAGAGATTCGTTTTATGTTAATTTTCATAAGGAATTTTTTATTAATGGTCAAAAGGAAAGAGAGCCTTCGCTTTATATTAACGGTCAAAACAGACGAGAGCGTTTGTTTTATATTGACGGTCAAAAGGAAAGCGAGCTTTCACTATATATTGACAGTCAAAAGGACATGAGCCTTTGCTTTATATTGATGATTAAAAAGAAATAACTCCTTCTCTTTATATTAAATACTCAAAAGAGAAAAATGCCCTCACTTTATATTAATGTTCAAGGGAGACATCGCTTTATATTGAAGAGGGTTTGTTTTATATTGATGTCAAATAACAAGAGACTGTTCTCTTTATATTGGTGGTCAAATAAAAGACAACCTTCGCCTTATATTCATTGAGAAAAGGAAAGTGGGCTTTCACTTTATATTGGTGGCGAAACGGAAAGAGAATTCTCGTTTTATATTGACGGTCTAAAGAAAAGAGAACTCTCGGATTATTTTACATGAAAATGACAATGATTCCCTTTTTATTTCGACTATCTAATGAAAAGAGAGTTAAAATCATATTGAAAAAAGAAAGAGTGGAAGTCTCACTTATTATAACATATCTGGCTATAACCAGAAAATGTCTAGCTTTATATCGCATCGTGTAAATCCTCATATGAAAAGTTAGAAAAATTCCTTGCCGTTTGAGCTGATTAGATATTCGCCATTTTGATAAGCCTAGGCAGTATAACAATACTTATTTATTGATGGAATTCACAAGTAGTTATAGACAACCGGTCTATCAAATCAATTATTAAAATGGCTTCCAGCGAATTAATTCTATAAATCTTAAAGAATATGGTCTTTCATGAAGCTCTATCGTCTAACGCTAAATATTCGCAAACAATTTTACAAACACATATACATAACAAACATCATATACTTTGGACATTTCCAACAGCAGTAATCAGATAATGGTTAGCATATTTTAATAGTAATAAAAGGATATAATCAAACATAATTTACTTTCAACACTAACAAAAACAAATTGTTTCACTGTGGGCGACCATCAGTACTAGAAGGAGTTATAACATTTAGAAGATTTTATAAGTCTTCATTCTTTTATGTACTGTGTCCCTTCAAGACGTAGAAGATCATGACCCTCCATGTTTTCCTGTGCCTTTTAGCTCTTAATAAGTTTTTGGCTTTTTTATTTCTCCCAAACGATGTTCTACTATCCATTTACACAAGCCCATCAAGTATGTTATACACTATTTTTAACTGTTACTGTGAGTATCAGATTTTCCAAGTCATCTTTCCTCATTACGTGCCCGAGAAATTTTCATTGCCTGTTCCTGATGTAAAAGTTTACTTTTCGTTTCCATTTTCTCTAGAACCTCGACTCATATGTTCGGTTATTAGTGTCCTCGGCATCTTTCTGAAGGACCACAATCCTGTTGCTTCAAGGCTCTTCTCCATCTTTCAGGAGATTTGCACTATTTTTTTTAAAAATATTTTTAATAATAAAGGTTTATAGGAAATTAAAACAACAGTAAATCTAATATTACGTTCAATGAATGACAAATGTTTCTTGTTTGGAAACGGCTAATTTCGCCATTACCATTAATATTGATAAGTTTTGTCTTCAGAACCTTCTTTAATTCTGCGTTAGTTATCTGGCATTTCTGGAAATGGATAGCTTCCTGGCGTCTGACTACCAAGACAAGGCAACTGTGCTTATAACTGCACCGCACCGCGTGCTACACAACCCGAGTGAGGAGAATAGTAAGATTGAGCAAAAGAAATAAATATATACATTTAAAGAAGTATCTGCAATGTAATTGATCCTGATTTAGTGTTATGGGATCTTGCCCATAATAATAATAATAATGGAATATCCCATGCTTAATAAATACTGCGCCTCAGGAGTAGGCAAAAAGTCAGCAGTTCACTTTTGAACGGACTGTTCGGTTCAACTCTATGTGTACGGACGGAGAGGAACCCGAAGGAGGCTACGCCGAAGGGCGGAGTCTCCTTCGGGGAGGTAAAACCGGCCCTGAACCCGTCTATACGGGTTCAAATGGGATATTTTTTGGCCGAGCTTAATGGTTCGGGATGCCCACGTTAAAAAGGCCTTGTGCCACATGACACCCTCGTGGGGGGGGGGGTGACTGAATATTGTCAGCAGTTCACTTTTGAACGGACTGTTCGGTTCAACTCGCTGTCTACGGACGGAGAGGAACCCGAATGAGGCTACACCGAGGTGCGGAGTCTCTTTCGGGGAGGTAAACCGGCCCTGAGCCCGTTTATAAGGGTTCAATGGGCATATTTTTGGCCTAGCTCACGGGCTCGGAGAGCCCACGTTAAAAAGGCCTTGTGCCACATGACGCCCTCGTGGAGGGGTGACTGAATATCGTCAGTAGTTCAAGTGGAGTCGAGTCAAGAGTCGAGTCAGAGGCAGTCCGAAACAGAGTCGCGTTCAGATAATTACTGCAAGACATTGGAATAGTGATACTGGTCGAGACTACATTGTTCTCTCTACTAAACCTGATTGTTCGTACAAACACTTTCTACTTCTCTGTATATATTCCTGTTTGTAATATATCTGTGTTATTCCATACCTGTGTTCGAGTTCTTCTTTATTGGTTCTACCTTGGACTATCACCGTGGTACAAGGAACCGGACCATAACCCTTAGCATCTCAATTTCAGTCATTTTCTCACCGACATTACGTGACTCTCCTTTGTCTTTCCATGGCAACTGCTCTGACGAGCTTTTTTCCCTGTTGGCTCGACTACGTGAATTTAAGCGTGACTACTAGATTGGAATCTAGGTCCCACCCATTGATTGTTGAAATAGCTAAATGTAACCGCCATTTCTACTCCAAAACTTTATTTTCTCGCAATTCCTTATATTTACTTTCTTCCTGGAAAACTACAGTCTTCAAAAATTTAAATGCAACAGCAATCGCCATCTTCTGTTGTCTTGAACCACGTTTATCTTTTATCGTTTCCTCATTCCCTCTATACAAAGTCTTTTCCCTCACTTTCATTCTCCTTAACCTCCGCCGTACTAATGGCACTCACGCTTTGGTTGGGGAGAAATTATTAAAAGAACTAGGAGTTATGAGTACTTTAAAAAGGTTTTGGTAACAAAACGCCTCATTTGACTAACGCGAATAGTTTTCTTATATTTTTCTTTTAGTTCTTTCTCTTTCATCTAGTCTGCTTCTAATCTTTCTTTATAGTTGAATTCCTTTTATTGCTTCCTGTTTTTCCTTTCGGTATCAATATGGCTGCATTTTTCTCTACTGCTCATTTTCTAATTTACTTTCAAAAATTCAAGAAAGATACTTCGAGAAAACCTCCTTAAATATAATTGCTTTCTCTTCAGAATCCCTCTTCGGAAAGTATAAATATCTACAGCAATAAAAAAAAAAGAAGCCAAAAAAAAAATGTTACTTGCTGCCACTCTACCACCTTCTGCCACACACCTTTTTTTCTAACAGTCACCTTACCAACCCCTTTTTCTACATCACGACTCTGGGATCTTGCCACTAGGAAAATGGGATCGCTCACTTTTGAAAGCAAGGGTTCCGAAAATATTTTATACTCCACACACTCAGAAAATACTTGATCCATGTTCAAACCTTCTAGAAAACTTAATATCATATTAGAAGATGAAGAAGTCTAAATTATGATTAATTTTGGAACCACATACATTGCTAATGCTGAACAAATTGTACTTAACAAATAGGCTTTTAAGGTTGCACTAATGTGACCAAAAATACAGCACTTCGATTTTAATTTAAATCATTTAAACAAAAAAATGAATTACAAATGTGAACATAAAATTCAATGCTTTTCTTCGCTCCATTTTCGTGATAATAAACCTTCTTGCTGAATGCAATAGGCATTTCTGCTTGTGGGTTCAGCCGATTCCTAGATGTTATTCTTGATTGACCAAAGATAATTGAATTCAGATTCACAAGAGTATGTTGTTGTAAATGGAATTCAATTTCTTGCTCGTGAACCAAATTCAATTTGAGTAAACCAAGAAAAACATTAAGAACAAAGGAGAAACGTATAAGTGCAAGGTAGCAATAAATATGGTAGCAATAAATAAAATTATTAGATTATTTAGATTGAATCAATGAACTTTCTTATTTATTCAGATTTTAGACTATGGTTATTTTAAAATACAATATTTAACTTCTATGTTCCGTGTCCCTTTGGGACATTGCCGATCACGCTTCTCCACATCTTCAGGTCCTTTGTAGTGCTCAATAAATTGTGTCCTTTCACCATCTCTTCGCTATCTATTCAGTTAAGCCCGCTAGTTTGGCGATGTGTCGTTTTTCTGTTTCTCTTGTCATTGATCTCTCCTGTGAGTATCAATTTTTTCAAATCCGCTTTCTTAATTATAAATTTCAACAACCGTAATTCCCCAGGTATAATGTACCTTCATCCATAATACGCACCCCTAAAATTGTACGGAATTTGTGGGAAAATGCTTCTACTCACGCATAATTCATACCCCTTTTTTGGTAAACAAACCTTAAAATTGTACCTTTCCAAATTCATTACGGTTAGAGTTTTCTACTGTTAATTAAAAAATAATATTATTCTTATTTATTTTTGTGATAATTCTTATTTCATTTTACGGCAATTTCTTGTAGCTGTGCATAATACGCACCCATGATTTTGCTTATTATATTTTAGAAAAAATCCGTATTATACATGGGGAATTACGTTATATCTTATATATCAATTATAGGTGTCCTTTTTCCCTATTGTCTCTAGAACTTCGTCGTTGCTCACAAGTTCGCTCTATGGCATTTTCAGCATCCTTCTTTAGAACCGCATATCTCCTGCTTCAAATCACTTTTTCACTTTTGAAGAGATTGCCCAGAATTCCCTCTAATACTAGAGGACAAGTAAATTCAATTGAAAGCGTGACAGCGAATAATAAAACCATGTCAGAATGAAATGTCTAACGTCAGTTTCTTTCCCATGTTCTTACTCAATAAGCCGTATATATATATATATATATATATATATATATATATATATATATGATATGATATCTAAAAAATATATAGATACTTTTACAGTGTAGATATTGTCTTCTGTGGGTAGATAAAAGATAATGTCTTCGCTACGAAGCCAGCAACAATCGCAGAAAAGAATATTTTCATAGATCAGTTTTGTAAATGAGGATCACATCATTCAATGGATTAAACAGTATTTTAATGCATACAGTATGTTTCTACTGGCGAAGTGGTTTCGCCATTAATTGCATTAATATTGCTGATTGATTCTAAGTATGATTATTTCTTTATATATATATATATATATATATATATATATATATATATATATATATATATAGATAGATAGATAGATAGATAGATAGATAGTCCTCTACACGGAGATGCATAATATCTTGCTCACTATACCTCTGTTGACATAGCCGTAACAGAATCTTATGTTAAATATGATAAATACGAATCTATAATTACCAAATATTGAAGATATTCATATTTGTCAATTTGAGAAGCAAAACATCTTTCTACTAAGATCGATATGTGTTCACATTTATATGACATTATCTATCCGCATATCTATATACCTGGGCCATTCAAAGTCTTCTAAGCCTCACCCAGAAAGAGTTGGTGAAATAAGGCCATCCTGTACTAGTTTTCGGTATAGTCCCTCTTCAGAGCAATCTCAAAAATGATTAAACATTGCATTCCCCTCACGGAAGAAGGTGGCGTTCTGCTACCCCGAAAACACTTCCATGGCACATATGATCTCATCATTGTTTCAAAAATGGCGATAACTGTTTTAGTGGAACACACATATTCTCTAGTTAATAGACTCTCCCACCTATAAGTAGTAGTAGTAGTAATAGTAACGAGTCAGTCGCGGAGTTGGTCAGTTAGTCGATGTCGGACGACCGTTAGTCGTATACTAAAAGTATCAGCGACCACCACTATATTTCTCTGCGTCATTAACTATTATATCAAGTTCCTAACGTTTTGTACGTCGAACCTATCTTAGGACCGACAGTGAAATACAAGCCTCCACTGTGAAACTAGTCTACAAGAATAACGTAAGTGAAATTTCAAGTTAGATGAAGCTAATTCTGGTGAGTAATCGGGAAAGAGCATCAGTTCAAAGCCGCAGTTGGATATTTCACCATCTGCAACCTGAAGATTGCGAACGGGCGCGTTATCCTGGATCAAGAGACCAAATGCCATCTGCTTTTATCTGCGTTTAGATTTGATTCCTTTCTTTGTTTCATTTCTGATGCATTGTACTGTCCATTAACAGGTTTTTGCCTATTTCAAGTAGTCTATCATGATTACGCCTTCTGAATCCAAAAAATAAAAAGAACAGAAGCCATCACCTTCACAACAGCCGCTGCCTGCTTAAACCTCATTGATTCAACTACTTTCTTTGAACCTTGATTCAGGCTTGAAGTATTGAACCCAGATTTCTTCTTGAGTTACTCATCTGCAGAGTAAATTTTCAGGGTCAGCTTGGAATTGAGTTAGAATTGTTCTGAAAATGTCAACGCTTTTCAGCTTCTGCTCTGGTGTCAGCATTGTTGGGGCCCATCTTGCAGACAGTTTGCTCATCCATACGTTCACAATTAAAACAGTATGGACTGAACCAGAACTAATACTTATGAACTTAGCTGTCTGGTCGACAATAAGACGTCTGTTATCCAAAACCTTACTTGTTCAGCAGTGGTTTAGGTTTTTGGAAGACCTGATTAAGGGCCATATTTTGTGCTGTCCCTATTACGCTTCTTTCTCGTTGCATGCTTCGGTTGGATGGAAAGGCTTTTGCAGATGAAATGTGTAGTTCAGCACAAATTAATCTTTTGCAGCTCTGAGATGCTGATGTGCCTGGAAAACTTACTCACATGATTTTCGGGACCCATTTTTATGATATCCAACTCCCTTATCACAACATGAAAACTCGTAGTTTTACGTTTCCACATATTTGCTTGTTCGATATGCAGGTCTTTATAATTTAACAGTTTTTAAAATTTTATTTTTAGAAACATTGGAATCCTGTGGGTAAGTCATAACAATTAGTTGGCAGGTTCACTTATATTATTATTATTATTATTATTATTATTATGGAGAAAATACGCTTCCGTGAACACAAACATCTGACAAGAAAAACATTTTGCTGTTAGGAAATAACCGACTTAAAAACTAATAGAGTTTACGTGCGTTCGGGATGTGAAATGCGACTGGAAGAACAAATCCACCTCGAATAGAAGTCTACATTATTGCATTATATAAGAAATTTAAAAGGGAGAAGTTTTGTACTTTTTATAGTCCTGGGCAACGTTACTTTGAAGGTATCTTAGTAGAATACGAGAGGGTAAGCCCTACCTTATATATATATATATATATATATATATATATATATATATATATATATATATATATATGAACCTAAAGAGCTAGGCAAACCTACAGACGAGTGCAATTACTTGTACTTTTATTATTATTTTATGATATATATATATATAGAGAGAGAGAGGGGGGGGAGAGAAACAGGCCAACAATGATCAAATCAAGGTAGATAGATAATGATCAAATCGAGGTATATATATATATATATATATATATAGATAGATAGATAGATAGATAGATAGATAGATAGATAGATAGATAGATAGATATGTGTGTGTGTGTGTGGAGAGAGAGTTAGAGGAAGAGAGATAGATAGACATAAAATGATCAAATAAGGATAGATAATGATCAAATTGAGATAGATAGATAGATAGATAGATAGATAGATAGATAAAGATCTAATTGAGATAGATAGATAGATAGATAGATAGATAGATAGATAGATAGATAGATACAACTGTTCATATGTGTACAAATACGTTCATGCGAAGCAATTTTGTCTATCTCTATATATTTGACATTTCTAAGGACAATGTAATCATATAAGTTTCCTTTACAAAGCAGACGTGTTAATGTGGCTTAAATACTTTCAGATCGCCGATAATTGAATGGTAGATTAGCAATTTATTTGCTATTATAAAACATGAGAACATTAAATTATAAAATACCAAAAATTTACAGGCGTCACGGCTGAACTAGTAAATATAAAAAGGCGGTTATCGTAACATTCATCGAATACATTTCTTGAAAATGTTCTTATTCTACGAGGAAACTAAAGCAATGTTCGTGATTTAAATCTTTGCAAATTAATTTTATATTATTGAACTACTTTCTTTTTTTAATTTACACGCATCAAATTGATAGATTATTGCTGACATTATAAATCTTTTTGTAAATGTTGTTTTTGTGCGTATCGGCTGTGACGAACTTCCCAATCGTAATTGATGGCAGCTTACAATACGTGTTCAAGACGAGGCAAAAATAAGCGCGAAACGATAAGAAATTTTGACATGAAAAAAATGCTGAATCAGATAGTGTTATTTTTAATTACATTTTCTTGACATTTCTCGAATTGTATCCGAAAATCCAGACTCTATTTACTATTACTATTACTTTTATTTTAAACTAATTTAAGAAGAAGCATAAAATTACGAATAAAAATGAAACTGCAAATGTAAAAATAAAGAAGTCATATTGAAAGAGAAAGAGAAACAAGAGTTTCGTCCAGAATAAAGACGGTCCAATCAGAACGCAGTAAAAAAACAAAGCAATAAAAATGAATGAACATATAAACTAAGAACATAGAAGAGAGAAGAGCATTAAATAGCGTATCAAACTGGAGAGGCAAAACAAGAAAATAATATATAAAATGAGACATAAAAACAGAAAAGAAAACTTCGACGAACTTAGAAAGGCCCCAAAAAGCATCGGATGATTGAAATAATGTATTGGATATTGTCAGAAAGCAAAGAAACACGAAATCAAAAAAGTTTAATAAAGAGTAAAGGATGTATTGATAGTAAAATGGATTTAAAAAAATTAAAAAAAACTATGGAAGGGAAAAGGAGGAACGGATAGAGAAGAATGAGACGAAGGAAATAAACAACAGAGTAGTATTTTAATCAACTTTATGGCAGAAAATTAACACGCAGAATCTACTGCCTGAAAAGGGTGGCAGATATTTGTCATGATAGGGTTGCGACATAGAAATGCACAGCGGAACAGTAGAATAGTCAACAAAGAATGAGGCACGGGTGTCAGATGAAAAGCTGAAAGAAAGAAAGAAAGAAAGAAAGAAAGAAAGAAAGAAAGAAAGAAAGAACGAAAGAAAAGAGTAAATAAATGAAAAAGGCAAACTATCAACCAACACAGTTAAAAATAAGAGAGAGGAAAGAAAGATGGGAAGAAAGAACAAGATGTAACGAAACTGAAAGAAAGAAAGAAAGAAAGAAAGAAAGAAAGAAAGAAAGAAACTGACAAGTAACAGAGTAAATAAATAAAAAAGAAAAGAACCAACCAAACATAGAGAGAAGGGAAAACGAAAGAGGAAAAGTAGCCAGTTAATAATGAGGGGTGGAAATAGAAAGGAAGAAAGAACAAGATTTAACGGAAGTGAAAGAAAGAAAGAAAAACACGAAACAAAAATATAAGAAAAATACCAAGAGAAAAGCAGAAAAGAGAGAAATATAGAAAGCTAGAAAAAAGAAATAAGGTATAAAAATGAAGAAAGCTAAAATAAAGAATATAAAAGAAAGAAAAGGAAAGAACACAGAAAGAAACAAGAAGAAAAATGGGAAAGAAATGAAGGAAATAAAACGTTGAGAAAAATAAGCGTGAGAAAAGAAAGAAAGCTAATGAAAAAAAGAAGTCGTTCAAAGGAAAAGAGATAAACAAAAGGAACATAGATAAAAAATACTAAAGAAAGAAAGAAGTTACCTGAAATGGACAGAAACTGAAACGAAAAAGAAGAAAGAAACATAAGAAAAGAAAGAAAACAGAAAGAAATACACAGCAGGCAGGCAGGAAGGAAGGAAGGAAGGAAGGAAGGAAGGAAGGAAGGAAGGAAGGAAGGAAGGAATGGAGGGGAAGGAAGGAAAGAGGAAAGGAAAGGAAAGGAAGGGAAAGGGGAAGAAGGAAGGAAAGGAAAAGGAAGGAAGTTAGAAAGGAAGGAAGGAAGAAAGGAAGGAGAAAAGGAAAGGAAAGGGAATGGAAGGAAGGGAAGGAAGGAGGAAAGGAAAGGAAAGGAAAGGAAGGAAGGAAGGAAGGAAGGAAGGAAGGAAGGAAGGAAGGAAGGAAGGAAGGAGAAAAGGAAAGGAAAGGAAAGGAATGGAAGGGAAGGAAGGAAGGAGGAAAGGAAAAAAGAAAGGAAAGGAAAGGAAGGAAGGAAGGAAGGAAGGAAGGAAGGAAGGAAGGAGAAAAAGGAAAGGAAGGAAGGAAGAAAGGAAGGAGAAAAGGAAAGGAAAGGGAATGGAAGGGAAGGAAGGAAGGAGGAAAGGAAAGGAAAGGAAAGGAAAGGAAGGAAGGAAGGAAGGAAGGAAGGAAGGAAGGAAGGAAGGAAGGAATGAAGGAGAAAAAGGAAAGGAAAGGGAATGGAAGGGAAGGAAGGAAGGAGGAAAGGAAAGGAAAGGAAAGGAAAGGAAGGAAGGAAGGAAGGAAGGAAGGAAGGAAGGAAGGAAGGAAGGAGAAAAGGAAAGGAAAGGGAATGGAAGGGAAGGAAGGAAGGAGGAAAGGAAAGGAAAGGAAAGGAAGGAAGGAAGGAAGGAAGGAAACGAACGAACGAAGTAAGGAAGAAAGAAAAGAAAGAAGAAATAAAAGAAAGAAGGACAGAAAGAAAGAAAGAATGAATGAATGAATGAATGAAAACAGAAAGAAAGAAAGGAAGAAAGGTTAGAAGACCTAAAGAAACATGAGAAAGAAAGAAAAGAAAAAAGAAACAAAAAAAGAAAAGAAGCGTAAGGAAGGAACATTAGGAAAGAATTAAGGTAGAAAGTAACATCAGAAAGAAGGAAAGACAGAAAGAAGGGAAGAAACGAAAAGAAATGAGAAAAAACGATAGAGAAGAAAAAGGAAAGGAAGAAAATTATGTGTAAAAGAAATAAGTTTAAAAAAATCGAAGGAATAGAAAGAAAGAAAGAAAGAAAGAAAGAAAGAAAGAAAAAAGAAAGAAAGAATACTATCACCAAAAAGAAAGAAGAGATAGAATTAAAAAAAAAGAAGTGGAAAATAAGTTAAGCAAGAAAATAAAGTGAAAATATAAAGAATGCAAAAGAGAAAGAAAGAAAAGAAAAAAGACAAGATAAAGAAAGAAATAGTTGTCCTATATAAATGCAGTAATGATACTCAGGTTGTAGTCTCTAAAAATCAGTTTCTCTAACCACTTTCCAATATTTAATTAGCCCGGCATTTATCCAAAATAAACGTCAGACTGAACTGTGTTATTTTATAAAGAAAATTTAAAGCGGAAGAAACACGAACAAAACCATGCAGTGTGTTCTTCAGGGGAAACACACAATGGGAACTGCGTTAATGGAAGAGAAAGACGGATAGAAAAAAAAAAAATAAACGAAACAATTTGCACCAAGCACAAAGTTTACGTACATTCAGTCGAAGATAACGTGAAGAAATAGCTCAAGAGAAAAGTGCCATTTCAATTCTTTTTTATAATATTGATTTCTTCATCTGTTCCTCTGCCTGTCTTCTCTTCCAGCTTTTCTATTTTCGGCGAGATAGTGTTTTTGTTTTTTTGTTTTTTTTGTTGTTGTTGTTTTGCTTTTCTTTTCTTTTTTTGTTGTTGTTTTGTTTTTTTATTTTTTTGGTTTTTCTTCATTCAGGTCACTCAAATATTGTACAGTACTTCTTAGAACAACTCTAATTAACAAACTATTTAAAAAAACAAAATCAGAGAATATATCCCCAGAACACTAATTCTGCTGGTGATTAATTGACTTATTTACTTTTTTTTACGGCTTATCAACCACTTGTGGGTCACAGTCTGAATTTCTAGGGTGAGGAGTTATTATTACACTATTTTCATGCGGATTATTGTCCACATCTTTGTTGTTCATATCACAATGTTGTACCTTCAGGTCTTCATATGGTGTATCGCGATCTGAGTAACTTACAGGGAATTCTGAAGTAAACTCTTTATTCAATATACAAGTGGAGGGTGTTCTTGTTCTACTACCCATGTCGAAGGATATATTGTCTAGCTCTCATTAAGAAACTAATCCAAAACATAACATGAAAAGTATCTCTTTTGCTAGTAGATTCATTTGCTTTGTACGATTCAACAATCAAATTAGCTGATTTAAAACAGATTCATTTTTCTTTTTTAGTAAATATGGCACTAACAATATTTTGAGAATAACAATGTTTTTTTTCAGATACAAACACTACTATTTAACCCATAGTTGGGGGAGGAAATAAATTTAAACCTTGCCCTGAGGCTATTTGCACATAAGTGAATATAGCAAACCTGAATGAAATTCGAACTCGGATCTCTGATTTCTTCATACCAACCCATCCTATCTGTTGACAATAAGTAGCTGTTAAAATTTTATAACAAGTGAATAAATAATTTGAAAATAACTTTGCACGATATACTTGAAGATATTCGACGTCTTACAAATGCATATTGTGAAGAGTTTCTTGGCTGGTCATGGCTCTTCACAACATCCTATACTTTGTCGCTCTAAGCAATAATTGTTCCCTTTTTATTCCTCTCAATTACGATGTTTGCGGCCACATCACTTTGAAACAACTGTTCCCGCACGATCACCGAAATTAAGCAACATCAATCCTGGTCAGTACCCATATATGGGTGACTGATTGGGAATAGTAGATGCTATAAGCTTGAATGTGTTGGATTTGTAATGGATAATGGATCAGAATTGTTAATCGCAGAGCCGAGTACCAATTCCCGCCGGCTTCTTTATATTCACTGACGCGCAAATACATTTTGGATAGGTATTAATACACCTCTTTTCCCCTAGTTATGGGTTAATTAGTAAGACTTGTGTCACTAAACTATTATTATCTCCAAACATAAAGTAAAATTGTGTACAAAAATGTTTAGATTTCGGCATTAAATAACCCATAGATGTCTATATGCTGCTAAGCTAAAACAATCAATCAATCCAATTTTGTTGTTAGGTAAAATTACTCGATGTTTTTTTCTGTTTCTCTTGCCTTCAGTATGTTCTATGAGTTTCAAATTCGCCAAGCCGTCTTTCAACGTTACATGTCCTAGAAATGTCAACTAGGTATAAGTTTCAATATCATTTTCATTAAAAAATTTTCGTTCGTTTCATATTCATTCCGTGTTACATTCAGCACCCTTTTATCGGACCACATATTTGTTGTCTCAAGTCTCGTCTTGCTCTGTGTGTGGGGGGGAACTGTCCAGCAATCGCTGTCATATAGGAGACAGAACATAGTAATTCGACAACCCCTACGCCTCAATACGTTATTTAAATCAATCGCGCCATCAGATTTCTATATCAAATATCCCGTAGTCTTTTATAACAATTCCAAAATAGTTAAAAATTCTGCACTTGTTTGATTTACGTGTATGGTGCATAATCCAGTTTCTAAAGGTTTTTTTTTTATTCAAATTATTTCAGAGTCGTGGTATATGATTTTGTTTAGTTCTTATTGCTCAGATACATAGCACGTGTACTAACGCAAAAGATAATATATAAATATGGGTAAGGTACATTTTGGATGTTAAAGAGTGTAAAAAAATATGAGATATATATATATATATATATATATATATATATATATATATATATATATATATATATATTGAATAAAAGACAGACCACGTTAAGATTCCATGTAATAAGCTATTTCACCATAACCCCTTTAACAGGGTTCTGGATCATCAGACTTTACTTCCAAAAGCTGAAATGAAAAATGAAAAGAAATTCACACGTTTTTTACGGACCTCATCAAGTATACGCAAAGTTAACGAAGTGAGGAAGTGAGGTGGGAGAGAGGATATGAGTGTGTCATATGTATCATTTTAGTTTCCCATTTTAACCCCAGTGTGTCGGCTGGATGTTGCTGAAATTTAACGCGTCTCGTCTCTAGATAAAGGTGGTTAAGGGGTGAGCGATAAGAACTACATTAAAGAAAGACGTTACAACAACCCCAATAAATTACACGACATATATTATATATATATATATATATATATATATATATATATATATATATATATAGTCATCTACAGACGGACGGTTTCGCTGTATCGCAGCTCACCAGTGTAGCTAGACATTCGATCAGCTTCAGGCCGGGACCGATACCCGACCGATTTAGCATCAGTCGGAGATTCTAACTCTTAAGTTATCGACGCTCGTCAGAGTGGAAGTGAATTTTTGCGCATTTATTTTTTCATGTGTGATACAGTGAAATATATATATATATATATATATATATATATATATATATATATATATATATATATATATAAAAAAATATATACGGAAAAAAACAAACAAAAATCATATATACAATTATGCTGTCTTAATGATAATATGTCAACGTCGGACGTTTCAGTCTAATAAACCATCTTCAGGACATATTCATAAATTATAACATTATCAAAACAACAACAAAGACGATAATTGATAATTATTGATAAAACAAATTTATAATTGTATATAATATTTTTGTTTGTTTTTTCCGTATATATTTTTTATACTGTTTGCTCTATCCATATATATATATATATATATATATATATATATATATATATATATATATATATATTAAGCATGCTGATAAAGTATCGGGACTCGTGCTACAAAACAAAACAACAGCACGTATTAATTCGACATATAATCTCCTTCGAAGTAGTCCCCTTTCTGAAGCCACACACTTCATCAAGCATAGTTTCTATCATGGGAGGCATTCCTGGAATTACTTGTCACCTTCCAGGTGAGATTTCATCTTTGATGAAGAGGAAATGCCGCAAGGGGAAATATCTGAGGAATACGATCGTTGTCGGACCTGAGAAATGTTTCTTGGCCAAAACCTGCTGCGCGGTGAGGCTACCATTCTCTACACACATTCCTTCTAAGCGCTGCTATAAAGAAGGGAAGTCAGCTAGAACGTTATAACTTCGCGGGACGGCGATCAAATTCAGTATGTGCCAAACGACTTCCCTCTGTGTACTTTAGCAACACTTCCGTTACTTTTTGCTCTGATCATGTATATATTTACGTACTTTGGGATAGGAGTGGTGGGGAACGAAACTCAGGACTGTGTTTTAACATCGATGTCATAAGTACTCAATAACGATACTAACTGAATGGTACGTCTTTAACAATGAAGAACATGATTAGCGATGAAACAATTTCACTGAACCCAGAAGCAATGTAAATTTATAATCGAGCTTGAAACGTTTTTTTTTTCAATTATGTTAGACAAACAGAGCCCTTTAGCTTGCATTTCAAATACTGGATATATATATATATATTATATATTTAGTGTCTAAACTTGGTGATGATAGGCATTAATGGGATAGAGATAGATGCATAATTAATATTGGATTTAAAATATAAAAGTATAATTAAAATTGGATTTTTAGTAATTAATAAAAATACAAGGGTTTATAATAAGCATTAATGCGTTAAACATGATTTGTTATGCTTTCATTCAATCATTGTTCTTTCATATCAGAATTCATACAATCAGTAAATCCCGAAAAATATGACAGGCATGTTGACTTTCGAGGTGGAAAACAAATATATATATATATATATATATATATATATATATATATA
Source organism: Acanthosepion pharaonis (assembly GCA_903632075.3). NCBI lineage: Eukaryota > Metazoa > Mollusca > Cephalopoda > Sepiida > Sepiidae > Acanthosepion > Acanthosepion pharaonis. Next base: position 2,465,823 of record CAHIKZ030001101.1, on the reverse strand, counting down.
TATATATATATATATATATATATATATATGGAGAGGAGTAGAAATGAGATGAACTGACCATCCACTCAAAAGATACATCTAGAGGCAACAAGGCAACAATTTTACTTGCCACTTTTCAAAGCCGTAGATAGAGAAAGAAAAGTAAAGAAACTCCTACAGAAGGTAGAATTTAACATCAATTGGAAGAAGACAGAATGAATGGTAGTCAGCAAAACGAAGAACAACGTGAGAATTTCGAAGTGGAGATGCTAACATCAAGCAAATATTAATATTTTACGTATCTGGAAAAGGGTTTTAACAGAGGAGGCAACGTCCAACACGGGGGACATTCGAAGGATTGCGAATGATGGCATCCAAATCTTAAGCTAAATATTAAGAAACATTTCATTAGAAACAAAAAAAAGAGTATTGAACGATTTAATGCTGGACAATCTCATCACAGATAAAGAAGAGACTTTGAGGCAAAATAAATGTGGTTCTACAGAAGGATGATGAGAATGCCATGAGCATATGAGAACATATGAGCAATGACGAAGTTTTAGAGAAAATGGAGAAAAAAACAGGACACTTATACTTAACATCAGAAAGAGACAGTTGACATTTTTAGGGCAGATAATGAGGAAAGGTAGGTTAGAAATTTTGACATTAACCTTACATACGGAAGGCATGAAGGAACAAAAAAAATCAGAGCATAGCAGTTGTTGACAGAAAAAGACATTACAAAAGAAAGCAAGAAGACAAAATCGCCAACGTTCTGAAGGGACTAGGGAAAAAAAAATAAAGAAGAAGGCGATGTAGAAGAAACATATAAAGGTGAATACACAGGTATAAAATGCTGTTGTCGCCCCCTTACTTCTGTTCATATATGGGCATTCGTGCTTGCAAATGCTTTGTCTTTTCTTGTGGTAGGTGAAAATACCGAGTGTGCCGTTGCCGAGCTAGCCGAAGCAGTATTCAGTTTGTCTGAGTTGATTTCTTTTTGAGAAGTACACGCAATAGGCATTGAGTTAATGAATGATGTGCCGGATTTAATGTCTGACAGCGCACTCGAAATCGGAGCCTTTTTGGTGAAGAACGGTTTGGTGGGTGGCAGCAACACAGAAAACTAAATAAAAGGGACAAGAGAAAACTTCGATAAAAGCCGCTGTTTAAAAGAACAATTGTTTCCGCTGATTGGCTGATGCCAAAGAAATAGACATCAGAAACGACGATCTCACGCATGCGCACACGCGTACTTGCGCGCACTTACAAAAGCATATATACACACACACACACAGGCACGCGTGTAAGCATGGATAGTACAATCAAGAGTCACACCAAATGCATATATGTGTATGTAGTTAACAAATCTATCTCATTCTCTCTCTTTATCTATCTATCTATCTATCTATCTATGTAACTATCTCACGCTCTCTTTCTCACTCTTTGAAAAGTTCTCGGTTATACCAAGAATAGGCTTGAGTTTGCTTACAGAAACTGTTGTTTATAAGGGGTTTGTCTCTATTTAACTATGACAACTCATGAATTTAACGTGACTTGACCAAAAGCCCAGCTCATCTAAAAAACCGCAGCGAACATTATTCACCTTATATAAAATGAACGCTAAAATTATCACATTAAGAAGGCTAAGGGCCAGTATTATTGATCTTTAAGGAGATGAAAACAAACACTCTTATCCCAGGAGATGATTGAGGCCAACTTTAACAACTATTACGGGGCTAAAAGCCAATGCGATTAATCCTTTTGGGGAAAAGCGCCAACTGTTTGTTTTTTGTTGTTTTTTTAACTTAAATATGCTGAGTACAAAAATGAATTAAACAACTAAAGCCAAGGCACAACTATTATGAATTAAGTGCCTATTATTTCCTGCATAACTATCGGAGAAAAAAATTACATGAATATGGCAGGAATTCTTAAAATATAACATCTAAATAGTTATGTTTGTTTTAATATTTGCCAACCTTAGAATACGGGTGAGAGACATGGTCCTGTACAGCCGAGACGTAAAGAAATTAGGTCCATTAACAAAATCTACGATCAGTGAGGAAAATTTACTGAAGGGGCTGCCTGTAATTTCTCTGTGTTTGGTAATAGCATCGAAGCTACAGTCAATATATCCCGCCTTCAACAGACAGACCGTGTACTCAGCATGAACAGTGGCATACCTTTACATCAAAAACCTTTACGGTGAACTCAGAACTGAGCAGTGACCACGCGACATCTCTATGTGTCTATCTTTTCGAAGCAAAACGACGCTGAAACTTCGAAGACAAGCGGTAAGAACGGATGCCTTACGAATTGGAAAAAGGATCGGGTCTAACGATCAGGTCTAAATTGTATGGATGAAGGTTGCGTGTAAAGATCGATATTGCCAGCCACCAAAGGCATGAATATGAGAACTGTCATTGATTTGTTTTCTCATGGCTTATCAACCCTTTATGGGTTATTTAAAGCCGATACGTATTTTGTATTATTAGGATAACTACTTTTTGCGAGTGAATATTGCATTAACAATATTTTCAAATAATATCGCTGTTTCCAGATACAAATTAACCCATAGTTGAGGGGGTGATATGAATTCATATCTTCCCAAAAGTTAGTAAGTAAATGTAACAAACAATCCGATAACTGCTCTCCGATTTCTTGTTCCGAGTCGCTATCTGTCACACCATCCGAGCATCCTGGGAAATAAACAGAGATGAGTATAACACAGGAATTAAGGACTCGCAAAGAGAAACAGCCGATGACCAAAGAATAGATAACTTGCTTGCTTATCTCATTATTCAGTGATTTAGTTCCTAACTTCATGTCGACATTATATAACGCGGTTAGAAAAAAAAAAGGACCAATTCCAATATGTATCGATCTGGACTTATTTACCCACTTTTTATCATGACGTCAGAAATGATGGCATTTTAAAAGCATTTTTACGCATATTACTGTTGTGAATCTAGCTTTCAATAAGTCGGTCTCCTATCAACTGCTGGTTTGTAAGCAGATAAAGAAAAAATTTCCCTGTTGTCATAAGAAATATACTAATATTTAGCATCGCCAATGAAACTGAGATGTGTGAACTGCCGTCGTCCATGTAATCGAGATAACACTAGAACACCAAATTGTTACACATGTTACGAAAATCACTTAATATATTATATATTATGGTTAGATCTTTCTCGGGTCATTTATATGAAAATATATTCTTTATTTTAATCTAAACGCTATTCTTGTTTTCATATCTGTTATTTTTATCAGATACTTCAAAATACAGAGAAAACACTTAAGGTTCAAAAAGATTTCTTCCTAATTCACTCAACAGAATATTTACTAGACATTGAGCTTAATGCTTAGCGGCACCAGTCTGATTCATGTTTTAGCTGCTCAGGCCATGTGCTTTGAGCTTTGGCTCCACTAATTATATATGCTGCTCAATGGTGCATTAGCTCAGTTGTATGATTCTAACGATTATTTTATGGGCTGTAACGGTTACGTTTCAAACTATTCTAGTGCTATTGATATATATATATATATATATATATATATATATATATATATATATATATATATATATATATATATGTGGATATATATATATATGTATATGTGTATATATATATATATATATATATATATATATATATATATATATATATATATATATACTTCATAACGTCGATAATTAACTCCAGAGGTCATGAAATAACCACACAATAAACCGCAAATAAGCACTCTCCATTTCCTATTACAGTATTTATTATATGTACGTACAGTATTCTCAGTAAAATAATTAATTTCTACATTGTCTTCCAAGGATACAGGCTTAAAACTAACATAATCACTTGCTCTGGAACTTTTATTCCTGGGCAAGAATGTATTCTAAATCACAATTGAAATGTAAATGAAAGGACGTCAACGGCAGAGCACAGATGTAAACTCGAATTCAAAATCGGTGTTTGAGCGGAAAATAAAGCACGAGTGCCGCCTGTTGGCGCGGATTTGAAATAACAACATCTGGTGAACATACTTTATTATGCTAATTTTTTTTTTCGACGATTTTATGATATATATATATATATATATATATATATATATATATATATATATATATATACCATAAAAAATCTTTTTCAATTTATTTAAATATGATTTTATAAGTGTTTATTACTATTGTACAGTTTTGACATTTCTAATACTTTTAACGGCCGAAGTAAACTTCAGTAAAACGACATTATCCGTGGTATCACTATATATATATATATATATATATATATATATATATATATATATATATATATATATATATATATATATATATATATATATATATATATATATATATATATATATATATATATATATATATATATGTATATATATATATATATATATATATATATATATATATATATATATATATATATATATATATATATATTGATACAGTATTGGCAGGTGTTATTATAAAATTACTCTGCTATTTTTAAGGTATGCGTGCTTTGTATTCTTTTCCCAGAACTGATGTCATGACATTCATCAACATGTTCTGTGTTGTTCGACGTCGGGGTTATTAGTAAATTTTTTGGCCTCTCGTGTACGTTATTCAATTTTTAGCTAAAGTTCACAGGTGTTACTTCTAGTGAATACGATGGATGTTTCATTTCTGTACTAGGTTTCACAACCAGGATATCGAGAACTACTAAAGCGCACTTTTATTTTCATTTCCAAATCTTCTGTTAGAATCATCCGTACTGTTTCCTTGTTCATATCCAGTCCTACTGTGACGCACTTCATATTCTATAGGAGAGTATCTACGTTTGCAGTCTGGTTACAATTGCAACTGTTCTTTGTGTGTTTTAAAAGTCCACTTTTTGCCTCAACCTGCACATCCTTTCGCCTTTCCTCGAACTGACTGTGCCACTGACAATTACTAAATTTCTTTATTACATTTTTACTATTAGTTATTTTCAGTAGGGCTTGCATATATCACTTTTATCAACCTTCAAAGAAAACGTTATGCTAATGTTGCTCTAAATTTCTTTCACGCCTTTTCCGTCACCAATCTAACATATTTATGCACAACTTCCTCCACTTCTCCGTCACGAATGTCTCATCTGAACTCCGTCTGACGAAAGCTGTAGTTGGAATACGTCCGGTCAAGAAAACGTAGGTTGTAACATGTCCGATCATATATACAGGTGTAACAGCAAAATTGTCCTAATCGTGTAACAGCATAATTGTCCAACCTGCAAAATGTTTAATACCTGAAAATCCTCTAAACTGATTGAGTTTCTTTATTCCAGGTTTTCAGATAAGACGTTTAGTGATCTTGAAAGCATTTCTCGTACAAATCACTGAAAAAACCATTTGAGTTATTCTGCTAAATAGAGAACTGGTTAAAATATTGTGTATATCATCCCAACTGAGCAATGGTAAGAGGAAAAAGATCATTCATACACTGGCCTCAATCTTCAAATCCTTTCAAGAGAAGGTTGAATAAGTTGTAACAAATGTGGACAGTAGAGAGGAAAATTGGATCAGAAGATCACAACAGGAAGAGGGATCATCCTTTTAACTTAGAGCTAAATAGATCAATTAGAAATGATCCAAGTCAATCCATGAGATGTTTGTCGCGTGAGAGAGGGTTTCCAGCTGTAACAGTCTAAAGAGCAGTGAAAAAGACTTGAAAATGAAATCATACCGTAAAACTGTGAGGCAACTTTTTACACCAGCACAGAAAGTTAGAAGGTTAGAGAGGGCGAAGAGCATTCTTTTTCAAATTGGAAAGTCATCCTAACATAATATATATATATATATATATATATATATATATATATATATATATATAAACTTAATTTCTGTCTTTCATGAGTTTCCGATACCTGCCTATAATTAATTAATGATGAACACGTCATTTTTGTTAATGATCGACTTCATTACGATTCTTCTGTAAAGCTTGGAGAGTAATTATACATTCTTATTGATCAACGTAGAGTTCAATAGAGTTATAAAGCTTCAGGAAATTCCAGTAAGATACCTTTAATCATTTCTAAGATACAACGGTTGAAAAACTTAATAAGGCAATTATACAATTTTACAGTTACACGATTTGAACATTTTTACTGTTACACCCGGAATATATTGCATAACTATATATAATTTTGTATAGGCACCCCGAGGCGGAGTAATTGTTAGCAAGCTTGTCTCGCTAAAATAATTACGCCTGAGTAGTGAGTTCGATCCTCACTGGGTACCCCAAACTTTCGCCCTTGTGCCATATCTAAGCTACGATTGGAAAATCACTATATATAATTTTGTATATATATATAAAAAAAATTAATAAAGATTATATGAACAGAAAAAGGATATTTTCCAAACGAACATATTAAATTCATTTGTTGCTCACCGTAACGAGTCTCACCAAAATTTTGATTGAAACACTGCTACTCTAATAAAAAAAAAGCAATGTAATTTGATAATTTTTTCAGTTCTTCAAAGGTATATTACAATCTGCAGAAACTGCCATATCAATAAGAAGGCACATTATTTTCTTGTTGTCTTTAATCACAATGTCTGGGTGATTAGCTTCGATTGTGTATATTGCAAAGTTCCATAAAATTGTAACAGGTGCAATCTCTGTAACCCATGTCTGGGTGATGTTCATACCAGTTTCATTATACATTATTAGTAGTAGTAATAATAGTGGCAGTACTATTCGAAATAAAACCCTTAGGAACGTACATAGCTACTCTAGCATGCAGTGTATACTTCAGAGACACTGCGTTAATGCCTTTACTGTGCTTTTTGATTAGGTTGATTCGTTGATTTAGTTTGGCGGCATATCAACCTCTATGGGTTATTTAATGCCGAAATCTAAATAATCTCTATCTATAAAAGGCAGGATGTGTGTGTGTGTGTGTGTTTGTGTGTGTGTGTGTGTAACGAATGCACACCGCAGTTTTCGACGGATTTGCACCAAAATTTACATGCACATGGTCCAAGTTAGCGGGAAGGCCAAGAGCGATATTGCATTTCTCAACTCCCATCGAGAGTGAAAAAATCGATTTTTCATGCTTCTACGGCAGTTTTCATTTAGTTTGCGGCCATTTTATACTGGCCAGAGTGAGAGCCAATAGCTGGCTGCCACGAATAGGCAGGAAGATTCTATTGGCCAGAGTGAGAGCCAACAGCTGACTGACACTAATGTTAAGTAGTATGCTAGCATGCAAAAAATATCGATAGCTGCATTCGTCATAAGTGGGAAAAATTTAAATATGCATGGCACTTTACTCCAATTGGCTCATTCGCTTGCTTAAACTCAACGTTGATTCTGATTCCGCAGAACTGGGTTGGGTGTGAAAAAGTATTTGTTGTTAACATTCTTTTTTCATTCGGTTTTTCCAGTTACGAGTCCCTTTTTAAAGCTGATCCTTTTGTGTTCATTTTGTTTAGTTCTTTTTTTCGTAACAGATTTAATGTTTAGTATAGAGCTTAGAAAAAAATTGGCAGTGTGAGATAGGCAAGAAGTAAGGCATGTATCAACATCAGCACGGCAAAGGGTTATCCTTTAAAGGCAAGGAAGGGCAAAGATATTTTAAGTCAAGTGATAGCGATTGTTGTATGAGTCGTACGATCTTTGAATCAAACACAGGCAACGCCGGGCCATGCTGCTAGTTTGAATATAATTATATGGCTTCAACCAAATGTAGTTTGAACGCAATTGTATGTCTTCAACTACAGATAAAATATATTGTTGGTTATGTGTTGTAGAGCAGTTTCACAGTGGAGGCTTGTATTTGTACTAAGTCGGTCCTAAAATAGGTTCGACGTACAAAACGTTAGGAACTTGATATAATAGGTAATGACGCAGCAATCTAGTTGTGGTGGCTGAAACTTTAATATCCGACTAACGGTCGTCCGACATCGACTGACTGACCAACTCACTGATCCACTTAGCGACTGCTACTACTCCTACTTATTATAGGTGGAAGAGTTTATTATCAATAGAATAGGTGTGTTCCACTATAACATTATGTATTATCGATCCTTTTTTTTATATAAAAATGCATTGCTAGTAGTTTTTACTATTAAAATGCATTTTTATTCTTTTATAGTGTTTTGTTTTGGGTTCGCTATTTTCTCATAACTGACACACTAATAGGCGCAACCACCCGGGATCTGAGTTGGCCTGGGAACAAGAGCAATTAAAAAATGGTTCCATGTTCCTCAATACCTCCCCATCAGAGTCCTTTCTTCCGGATGTAGTTTATTGTTATACCCAGTTCGGCTTGATTAGGATAGTCTAGATCTAAGTTTATATTATACAAAAAATTTAATTATCCTCCAGAAATGTGAAGATGTTGCTATTTTTCAATATGCTTTTTTTCAATTGATCTTTTTTTTTTTTCGTCATTTTTTATTGTATTTGGCACACCATTTTTTTTCACCAATCGGTATTCTAGTCAGATTAAATCTGGCACAAATCAACAGAGTTAATAGCACAAAAAATCTCCAGGGGCTTCACGAGAAAAATACGTAATTTGAAGCTGTTAGATTAATTTCGTCGCTTTCCAATGCCTTCGGGAAACGTTTGGCTTCTATACGAGTTGTCTTCCTTTGCTATGAGCGACGTAAGTGTCTCACCTCGTTTTCGCTATTGACGGGAGAGCGTTGTCTAGGAAAGAAAAAGGAGCAACACATTTGTTCGCTTATCTCTCTGAAGACATCAGAAAAACAGAAAGAGATCAGTCAAGTCAAAGCCGAACAAGAAAAACAAAAAGAATGAATGCGCATTGACTGAGAGAGAGAGAGAGAAGGAAAGGGTCATATTTAAACAACACCAGAGTTTCTTATTCATAAAGAACCCCTATTGTCACTGTAAATATCCTTTTGATCCTCTGATTACTATTCTTTCTGTTTCCTATCTTTCTCCTCACTTTTTCGTTCTCTCATTCATTCCTTATATATATATATATATATATATATATATATATATATATATATATATAAAAAAAAGACCCTTTGAAGAATAGATAATTATAAGAAACTTCGAAGTCGGGGAAACAACATCAAAACTTGGTATTTACAGTTAAGTAATCTTTCTGCATATTATATATATATATATATATATATATATATATATATGCGGAATGATTATTAACTATATATATATATATATATATATATATATATATATATATATATATATATATATATATATATATATATATACGAGACATGTCGGTTAAAGCACATCGGACCTATCGAGCCAACATTGGTTCTATCTGCCCAGGATTGGAGCAAGATTGAGCATAACAAATCCTGTTTACCTCATTAATGCTTATTATAACCCCTTGTTCTTTTATTAATTAATAAAAATTCAATTTTAATTATACTTTTATATTTTAAATCCAATATTAATTATGCATCTATCTCTATCCGATTAATGCCTATCATCACCAAGTTTAGACACTCGGCATTATAGGGTTAATTGGCATCTTAAGTGAATCATGCAATCGTCTTCTGCTGTTTGGTACTATCATTTCAGTATTTATTTACTTGCTTCTAACGAAATTTACCTGTATTTTGTTTAGATTTTGAAAGGTGGTAGATAAATGATAAATGAATAAACACAATCCTAAGTAAATCTGTTGTCAATAAAATAAATATTAAACTTGATCTGTCACTAAACCTGCTTAGTGAGATATGCAGTGAAGATTGAACTCGCTAGAAGCACACCGACAAAACCTGCCCTGAAAGCCTGGCTTCTGAAATAATTCGTACATCTGTTCAATTCTGTATGTTGTGAAGAAAAAAGAATACCCGGATGAAAGCCGAACTTTCTATATCGCCATAAACTTACATGGATTTTATTATCTTTGTTTCGTTTTTTCTTTTGCCTCTCGTATATTTATGCTTTGACGCAATAAAATACGTGTGACATTTTCTCAAGCAGATTACATTTTGTGTATATTACAAGATTTATATTTCGAGATAAAGGTCGTATTTGGATTGCCTCATTTCTGTATCAGTCATCCGATAAACATGATGACTGGCATCTACAATCTTTCAAAAGAGGCGCATGGTGCATGGCATAAATGTGTCCGCAAACTTGGACCTTCGTCCTCACAAAAAATAGTGTCGAAAAGAGTTTTTTGTTCTCTTGAAACCGCTATTATTTTAACTACCTTCAATCCCAAGCAATGTTTACTGTTTAAAAAAAAACTGTGATGAGAAATGTAATCAAAACTAAACATACGATAAAGTGAATTTATACATGTTTTTTTTTTTTTGGGAATTGACAACATAAATAATAAACACTATTTTTTTTATTAGATTGTTTATTTACATGATGTATATATTATATGAGCAGGCACGATGGAGTAATGGATAGCGGCTTCGACTGAGGAATCGGAAAGCCGAATTCGAATTCCAGTAAAATCCGTACCGCTTAATATGTTGGTACTAGCAGCATGGCCCGGCGTTGCCCGTGCTTGATTCAAAAATCGTGCGACTCATACAGCAATCCCTATGACTTGACTTAAAATATTTTTTGCCCTTCCTTGCCTTTAAAGGAGTTCCCTTTGCCGTGATGATGTTGATACATGCCTTACTTCTTGCCTATCTCACACTGCGAATTTTTTCTAAGCTCTATACTAAACATTAAATCTGTTACGAAAAAAGAACTAAACAAAATGAACACAGAACGATCAGCTTTAAAAAAGGACTCGTAACTGGAAAACCCGAATGAAAAAAGAATGTTAACAACAAATACTTTTTCACACCCAACCCAGTTTTGCGGAATCAGAATCAACGTTGAGTTTAAGCAAGCGAATGAGCCAATTGGAGTAAAGTGCCATGCAGATTTAAATTTTTTCCACTTGTGACGAATGCAGCTATCGATTTTTTTGCATGCTAGCATGCTAGTTAACATTGGTGTCAGTCAGCTGTTGGCTCTCACGCTGGCCAATAGAATCTTCCTGCCTATTTGTGGCAGCCAGCTATAGGCTCTCACTCTGGCCAGTACAAAATGGCCGCAAACTACATGAAAACTGCCGTAGAAGTATGAAAAATCGATTATTTCCACTATGGATGGGAGTTGGGAAATGCAACGTTGGTCTTGGCCTTCCCGCTAACTTGGAGCATGTGCATGTAAATTTTGGTGCAAATCCGTCGAAAATTGCGGACGTGCATTCGTTACACACACACACACACACACACACACACACACACACACACACACATCCTGCCTTTTATAGATAGAGATGTATATCATTATTTAAATTATATGTATATATTTGTACTTTTGTATGTATGTGAGTGTATATTTTTCCTAAATTAATGAGCTTCTCCACTACCCTAGCAGTACAGTATAAATATGAATATTTAAATACTACAGCGGTCAGTTTTGAATCAGCACCTGATGATTGAATCGTGCATGAAACACAGAGTTGTGCTACTAGGAGTTGTGCTTCTTCTACTTCTTTTTCTTTCACAGAAATGATTTTAACGAACCCAACTGGAATTTGAACTCGGCTCCCCGATTTCTAATTTCAAATCGTTATCCATTACCGCATATCCAAGCTTACTTCAGCTGATATTGCCAAGCAGTCAGATATCTAGGTACTGACTAGGCTCGACCTTGCTTAACTTCGACCGACTAATTTAACCGGAATAAATATCGACATTTAGTACTTTGCCTAGTATGGCACAAGCCACCACGTTTCGAGCGATCGCGACTAAGTTCCGAAATTAATATGTCATTGTCAAAGTGCAAGTCAAGCTTGATAACTGTTATTTTGCAACACGAAATCCATACTTTCTTTAAATATATTCATTTGTTTTATGTGTATGTCTGGTCAAATTAAAAAGATTGTCCTTGCTTGAGGTCACTGGCAGAACTGTGTTTTTGAAGGCAGTCTATAGAGGAGGCGCTGACATTAAAACAAATGGGTTTTTGACAGAGTGTTGGTGATGAGGTCGTAGAGAAGTCTGTCAAGAGTCTCTGGCAGTAAATGGAAAGAGGACTGGAGAATATGCTTAAAGAGCAAAGAAACAGAGGTTGAGATGTGTGTCGGTAGGCAGGAGGCTTGGTTGGGTTGGTTGGGAAGATAGATGCGTGAGGGACAGTTGAATTTGCGTAAAATCTCGAAGACTCACTGTTTGCCGGACGAGAAGAGAACAAAAAAAAAATAACAGACCAATAGAGCTTCTTCTTTTTTTTATAAGTCATGTAAACCCGGGTTTAGCAGGGGAAAGATAAAATATAAAGGATGATCACGTGGTGGGGAAAATAAGTGAAGACTGAAAAAATAAGAGAAGAAATTTAAAGAAAAATGATGAAGTAGAAATATGTATAAGAAAGAAAGAAAGAAAGAAAGAAAGAAAGAAAGAAAGAAAGAAAGAAAGAAAGAAAGAAAGAGAGGAACAAAAAAGACAGAAAGAGAGGAGAAAGAAAAAGAAAGGAAAAAAAGAAAGAAAAGAAAAGAAAAAGAGAAAGACAGAAATAAAGAGAGGAGAAAGAAAAAGAAAAAGAAAGAAACAAACAAACAAAGAGAGAGAGAGAGAGAAAAACAAAGAAATACAGAAAGAGAGGAGAAAGAAAAAGAAAAAGAAAGTAAGGAAAAGAAAGAAAGAAAAGAAAGAAAGAAAGAAAGGAAAGAGAAAGACAGAAGAAAGAAAGAAAGAAAGAAAGAAAGAAAGAAAGAGAGGAACTAAAAAGACAGAAAGAGAGTAGAAAGAAAAAGAAAGGAAAAAAAGAAAGAAAAGAAAAGAAAAAGAGAAAGACAGAAATAAAGAGAGGAGAAAGAAAAAGAAAAAGAAAGTAAGGAAAAGAAAGAAAGAAAGAAAGAAAGAAAGAAAGAAAGAAAGAAAGAAAGAAAGAAAGGAAAGAGAAAGACAGAAAAAAGAAAGAAAGAAAGAATAAAAAGGGTTGTCAGGACGAAATGGAAAAAAAGAACAAAAGGTAAAGAAAGAAAAGAAAGGAAATAGGCATTTAATATTCGGAAATTAATAAGAAAGAAATATAAAAATAAGGAAAAATAAATTGTAGATTAAATTTAAAGAAAAAAAGAAAGAAAGAGAGAAAGATACAGAAAATAAAGAAAGAAAGAAAGAAAGAAAGAAAGAAAGAAAGAAAGAAAGGAAAAAGATAGGAAGAAAGAAAAGATAGGAATAAAGAAAGAAAGTATTTGGGACAAAAAGTAAAAGAGAAATAGCAATGAAATGAAAATGTAAATGAAAAAGAAAGAAAAAAGGATATGGTATTCTTCTTCTTCTTCTTCTTCTTCTTCTTCTCCTTCTTCTTCTTCTTCGTCTTCTGAAAGAAAGAGAGATAGAAAGAAATAAAGAAAGAATGAATGGATGAAAGACAAAAAAGAAGAAATAAAAAAAATGAAAGAGCGAAAGAAAGAAAGAATGAAATAAACAAACAATTACACAAACAAAAAGAAAGAAACCTCGTAAGAAAAAGAGCGAAAGAAAGAAATAAGAAAGAGATGAAAAGAAAGAGAGGAAGTGACGTCTAAAAGTACAGAAAAGACGAAGAGAAGAGTGTAGAAATGCAGAAGATAATTCGAAAGGTTCAAAAAGATTTGAGCTAATCGTATAGCATGAGAATTAAATCATTGGGAAGAAATAAAAGAACCACCTTAAAAACAAAAACATTATTGAACACGTAAAATATAGAACAACAAAGTGAGAAGTATAATGCAAGACTGACGAAAAATACTAAAAATCTGAAGAGTAAAACACTTAAAAACCTATCTACCATAAGCTACAAAAAGCGACAAGATTCACGAATAAAAAAAGATAGAATGAAAAAGAAAAATCAGTCGACAGAAGGTAAGAGCTTAAAAGTTAGCCCGATTGATTCCGGAAACAGTTTGAAATGTCTTCAATCAAAATGAAAAAAAAAATAGCACTGAGTGCGTTAAAGTGGGTTGCGTTTAAGGTTGACCAGGCTGTGCAATGTTTGGAGCAAAATAAGGTATTGACGCTTACAGTTGTCAGCTAATTGGGAAGGGTGGGGAGGGTCAATGAAGATGGAATACAATTGTCCATGAATGGTAACACTCCTTCACTTGTCTAGACGACTTCTGTTCCTAATCTTTTCTAGTTTGTCTTGGCGCCATATGTCAGGTATGTGCGTTCACAGAAGCGTACAAATGAATGAATGAATGAATGAACAGAAGAAAGAAAAAAGACATAAGGAAAAAAAATAACTGAACCGAATAAAAAATAAGTTATTAATGCAGGAAAGCAACTCAGTGGAAATATCTGAAACGTATTGAACTATATGAAAGGACAGGAGGAATTGATTTGTTGGTTGTTTTTTATAGCTTAGCCGCTTTATGAAACAGACTCCCAAGTGGATGCTTCCCCGACCACTAAAATCTTAACTAGTTTAAGTCAATGGTTAACCGTTATCTTCCCCAATATGCGCATAATTTGTGCCACATAATCCTTAACCCTCTATCTTGACTGGCTCTCCGGTCTTGTACAGGGTAAGCACAATTGTACTCTTTTTATAGGATATTTAAAGCCGAAACATATTATTCAGATTATAAGAATAATTTTTTTCTTTTTTTTTTTTTTTTTTTTTTGCAAATAAATTTTATATTAATTTCTTGGAGATAACAATGATTTTCCTACATACAAGTGTTATTATTTAACCCATATCTGGGAGAGAAGAGATGGATTCGCACCTTTAACAAGAGTAATTCCGCGTAAGTGGAGGTCACAAATTCGACTGGAATTGGAATCTCTGATTAGCAGCCACTATCCTCACAAGCGACAAAACGAGAGAAGGAAAAAAAAAGAAGGAAATTAATAAAAAAACAAAAAATAGAAAGGAGAGAAGGACAGAAATAAAGAAGGAATCACGTAAAAAAGAAAGAAACTGTCAAATATTAAGTAAAGATTATCAAAATAAGGCAAGGAAATACCAAATGGACTCCTAAAAAGGAGCAACGAAAATTAATAATGAAAGCAATATGAGAATTTCAATGAAAGGAAAGATGATGATAATGATAAAAAGAATATCAACGAAATAAGAATTTATCAAAGAATGAAAATATTAAAGAAAAAAACGAAAGAACGAATTCTTTTGAAAGAAAGAGAAGAAACTGATAAAGAATATTAAAAATAAAACTCTCAAAGAACGAAATAATGAAAGACAAAAATGAATAAGTAGTTCTTAAATAACTGAGAAAAAGGAAGTAAGAAAGAAAGAAAGAAGGAAAGAAGAGAATATCGAATAAAACACGAAAGAAAGAAAAAAAAAACTAACGAAATTAAATAAAAAACTTATTTAAGAAAGAAGGCAGAATGATGTCAGGAAGGAAAATAGAGAAACGCCGAAAGAAAGCAGGAATTAATAAATAAAAATGAAAGAAGAAAACGTTTGAAGAAAAAAAATGAAAAATCAGGCGAAAATACAGTATGAAAGAAATAATTGCACGAACTGAGAAAATAACAGAAATTGTTATCAAGTAATTAAATTACAATCAACGAAAGCAATGTCGCCTATTTAATCTCACGGAAACTACAACACATACAAGAAGCGCGATAATTTATTCTTTTATTTGAACTCTCCCTTCAGGATGTGGGCGATCATGGCCCTCCATGATTTCCCGTATTTTGTAGCTTTTACCAATGTTTGTATTTTTCATGTCCGTCCGGTTCCTCGATCTATCTATTTGCACAAACTTGTTATGTATGTTATTGACAGTCCCTTTCTACCCTTTTGTCTTCGATAAGTCATGTGATTGTTATATTTTGGGAATAAATAAAATTTAGAGGTGATCATTTTGGGAATAAATAAAATATAGTTATTTTTGGAATAAATAAAATGTAGGCGTAGTCATTTTTGGAATAAATAAAATATAGTCTGGATCATTTTTGGAATTATTTTATTCTATTTTATTCCAAAAATGACTACGACTATATTTTATTTATTCCAAAAATGACTACGTCTTTATTTTATTTATTCGCAAAATGAATACGCCTACATTTTATTTATTCCAAGGTAATTATTTTTTTATAATGTTTAAATTAATTCAGAATGTCTCCTGTCAGAAAAAAAACATGAATATTATTGAATTCCTGATTGTCAAACATTTGTGTTTTGTATTATGATGCTAATTATATTGTTCTAAGTACGTTATGGACGGAAACGTTATAAAGTTTTTTTTTATATAAGCACTTTTTATAGTACGCATCCAACATTTGTGATATAAACACGAGTTGGTCAATGATATACCATAATTTATTTGGTATTAATGATGACTGGGGGGATTCCCCTAGGATATAAAAGTTATGGGGAAATGGTCTCAAGGAAGACCGAACAAAAGGAAGATGGCTGATTCTGCTCGAGTCCAATGTACATCGAATGAGGGGCACGACGCCGATGATATAGGCATTCATTGTTGACCAGAAAATCAACACCCTCTACTAAGTGCTGAAATGAGTAGGTTGGTTTGGTTGCTTGGTTGCTTGTTTGCTTTGTTTAGGTGGTTGCTTGCTTGCAATCAAATCAACCAACCAAGCAACCAAGCAAGCTGGCTTAGTTGGTTGATTTGGTTGGTTGGTTGATTTAGTTGGCTGGTTACTTGCTTGCTTGGTTTGATTGGTTGCTTGTTTGGTTTGGTTACTTGCTTGCTTGGTTTAGTTGGTTGCTTGATTTGGTCGCTTGCTTCCTTGGTTTGTTTGGTTGGTTGCTTGGCTTCGTTGCTTGATTTTTTGGTTGGTTGATTGGTTGGATTGGTTGGTCGCTTGGTTGCTTGGTTTGTTTGGTTGGTTGCTTGGTTTCGTTGCCTGGTTGTTTGGTTGGTTGATTGGTTGGTTTGGTTGGTCGCTTGGTTGCTTGGTTTGTTTGGTTGCTTGATTGGTTTCGTTGCTTTGTTGGTTTGGTTGGTCGCTTGGTTGCTTGGTTTGGTCGCTTGGTTACTTGGTTTCGTTGCCTGGTTGTTTGGTTGGTTGCTTGGTTGGTTGCTTGGTTGGTTTCGTTGGTCGCTTGGTTGCTTGGTTTATTTGGTTGGTTACTTGGTTTCGTTGCTTGATTGTTTGGTTGGTTGATTGGTTGGTTTCGTTAGTCGCTTGGTTGCTTGGTTTGTCTGGTTGGTTGCTCGGTTCCGTGGCTTGGTTGTTTGGTTGGTTGATTGGTTGGTTTGGTTGGTCTCTTGGTTGCTTGGTTTGTTTGGTTGCTTGATTGGTTTCGTTGCATTGTTGTTTGATTGGTTGATTGGTTGGTTTGGTAGGTCGCTTGGTTGCTTGGTTGGTCGCTTGGTTGCTTGGTTTGTTTGGTTGGTTGCTTGGTTTCGTTGCTTGGTTTGGTTAATTGATTGGTTGGTTTGGTTGGTCGCTTGGTTGCTTGGTTCGTTTGGTTGGTTGCTTGGTTGTTTGGTTGCTTGGTTTAGTTGGTTTCTTGCTAGCAATCAAATCAACCAACGAAGCAACCAAGCAAGCTGGCTTAGTTGGTTGATTTGGTTGGGTGGTTGATTTAGTTGGCTGGTTTCTTGCTTGCTTGGTTTGATTGGTTGCTTGCTTGGTTTAGTTACTTGCTTGCTTGGTTTGGTTGGTTGCTTGATTTGGTCGCTTGGTTGCTTGGTTTGTTTGGTT
Source organism: Acanthosepion pharaonis (assembly GCA_903632075.3). NCBI lineage: Eukaryota > Metazoa > Mollusca > Cephalopoda > Sepiida > Sepiidae > Acanthosepion > Acanthosepion pharaonis. Next base: position 2,448,210 of record CAHIKZ030001101.1, on the reverse strand, counting down.
GCTTGCTTTCTTGCCTGCTTGCTTGGTTTGTTTGGTTGGTTGCTTGGTTTCGTTGCTTGGTTGTTTGGTTGGTTGATTGGTTGGTTTGGTTGGTCGCTTGGTTGCTTGGTTTGTTTGTTTGGTTGCTTTGTTTCGTTGCTTGGTTGTTTGGTTGGTTGATTGGTTGGATTGGTTGGTCGCTTGGTTGCTTGGTTTGTTTGGTTGCTTGATTGGTTTCGTTGCTTTGTTGTTTGTTTGGTTGATCGGTTGGTTTGCTTGGTCGCTTGGTTGCTTGGTTTGACCGCTTGGTTGCTTGGTTTGTTTGGTTGGTTGCTTGGTTTGTTTGGTTGGTTGGTTGCTTGGTTTGTTTGGTTGCTTGCTTGGTTTGGTTGCTTGGTTGTTTGGTTGCTTGATTGATTGGTTTGGTTGCTTGATTTTGTTTTGCGACATACCAACCTCTATGGATTATAATGCCGAAATCTCAATATTTTGAACGTAATCTTATGTCTTCAGCTAAATATATTTTGATCGCGACTATATACCTTCAACTACAGATAAAATGTATTGTTAGTAATTTTATTATAAGTAGGTATTTTTGGTAATTCTACTACTGTGGGTAAATTTACTATAATAGGTAATGTTTATAATATTTCTATAAATATATATTACTGGTATTTTTTACTGTAAAAATGTATTTTTATATATTCATAGTGTATGGGGGTCTTTTATTTCCCCATAGCTGGGACCCTAACAGATGTTACCACCCCGCAAGAAGTCGAACTCAAGATAAAACTTTCCATTAAGAAAAACAATGATCTGGAATTGGAATGAAGGCAATGATGTCACATATTCGGAATCTATCGTGAAAAAATCATGTCATGATATTAGTAAACATGATATTTTAATTAGTAATTCATAATCTGTTATTAGTAATGGAGAATTAATAAAGAAATTTTGCTCTTCGGAAGGTTTCGAACCCGTATCCCGCTTTTGTAGGAAAACCACCGTCTGATTTGATCTAAAGCATGACGGGTCGAATGATGGTTTCCACTAGAAAATGGGGAGGCAGGTTCGAACCTTATGGGAGAGCACCTTTTCTTTATTAAGTCTCTCAAATTCCGATAGACGTAATTCACACTGTTTATAATGATAAAAAACAGGACGTCTACTCAAATATGGTCATTCTCCGAAATAACGTTTAGAATAATGCACGTTTATGTATATAGTGTACGATTTCTACGCATTTCCTGACAAGCTGTGTATATATCGCCTTGAGTACGTATTTGTTTGTATAAATGTGTTCACCAACCCACGGCTGCTCTAATGCACACACATACATACATACACACACACACACACACGCCCGGATAGATCCAAACAAATATACGCACGCACCGAGTGATTGGTTTTTTTTTCGTTTATTTTCTCACGGTCGTATGAAAGTTTTATTTATTCTCAGTGAATATATTTTGAGAAAACATCGCAATAAAACCTCATAGTAATCATGTGAATTGATTCGGTTTAGAATGATTTAGCTTATCCACTAAAAAGAAACGGAATTGTATCCAACGTCTTTTTTTTGCTTTTTTTTTTTTTTTAATCTCTTTTTTCTTTCTTAGTAATTTTTGAAACGCCACCACGAAAAAAAAAAAAAAAGAATTTGCAGACGCATGCGCAATTCGGACACTTTTCATTATCTGCAACATTCATTTTTGTTGATCGGACGTCGATCTTACCATCTGCATTCTTCCTTCGAACATCAGTGCACCTATTTATTATTCGCGGCATTTATTTTATAAGCATTTCAGCACTTACTAGCAGTATCCTTATCATCATTCACTATAACGCACAGCAGTCACGTGACTTTCATTATGACATATTTTAAAACTATTCCTCCCCCTCAAAATCACTGCGGACAAGCTTGCCTTTCCCGCTAACACAGAGTTTCGTCTTCTAGATCATTTTTGGTTATTCCATATTTATTCAGTTCCTATAATCAATATTCCAGCTTAGGTAAGATACATAATTTTGAATGCAGTGTTTTCCGACATAATTATCGCAATACAAGATGTTGGTTTCGCCTTTTTTTAGTTTTGTCCTCCCAAAATAAGACCCAAGAACCACTCACGATAGAGTATTACTGAATGAGATTGTTGAACGTATATATGGTTGTCCCTAAATTTGAACAGGTTAAGATTGTAGTAATAGGGAACCCGTTTCACAAAGTATCGTTTCCTGGAAAGAGGCCATCCGAATGAAACTTTCTTCTTATCAATTGAATATGAACAGAATGTAAATGATTCGAATTTATATACGTGGTATGACGGGTCTTAGCTATATAGGTCCGAAATGGTGCAACTGATATAGCTATTCTGAAAATTTTTAAAATAGAAATAGGGATAGATTAGTTTCAGACTGGTGTCTATGGAAAAGAGGTTGTAGTAATAATTCATTACACACAAACATGGCTAGCGTTTAGGGTTAACAGCTCTGACCCATATACGATACCAATGCTGTTTTTTTTTTGTCTGATCTGATGTAAAAATAGAGCATGGCAGTAGGTGTCATATACTTTCTGTTACGGAACAAGTAACCAAATAATTTCCCAGCTTCTTGTTTTGCTTTAATTATTCCATACTAGGCAAGGCAATAAGGACGCCCACTAAAATCAATGAATGTAAAAAAATAAGAAAAAACATCATTACGGAGAGAGAACGATAGAAGAAGAGTAATCAACAAGGCAGCAGATAAGCAGTGAGAGTGAATTTATTTTTTTAAGATCAAAATTGGTTGGAATCGAAAGAGGGTTCCACACGTGAGAAGTGAAAAAAATAAGAATTTTAGCATAGAACTTACAATTACATCTAATCAATTCAACTTGTTACCAATATATAAGTGTGCTTAAATTCATTAAGTTGAGGTACCATCGCGAAAAGCTCAGCTGAATAATTACCATATAAAGTATTTTGATCCAACCAGAGAGTGCCTATTCTTCTCAATAATATACACACCGGTAGACAAAAATAAATATATATACTGTCGAAAAAAAAAATAAACGGAGCGTCTACTGAAATACTAATACCCGTTAAAAATAACGTTTAAGTAATAAAAATCTCTCAGATTAATAAATTTTAAAATGTCCACACTCTTTCTTCATATATATATATATATATATATATATATATATATATATATATATATATATACAGTAGCGAGCATAAAAAAATCAGAACGAGGTTATGAAAAAGTCTAAATGTGAAATGACAATTTATTTTAAAACGTTATAGAACATTTTTTCAAGGAAAAATAAGGATACAAAGGTAAATTATATAATTCCAAAATATAAACCTCAATAAACTTATTTTGATAAAGTTATAAGAATAATTATATAACATTCGAAAAAAATAGATGATCAAAAACATCAGAACGATTACGAAAATCATACTATTATAATGGATACATCATATGTAAATGTAAATAGCGTTCATAATTCATCAGTACTTGATGTATAGACCTTTACTTGCAATAACAGCTTGACATCTTTTGACATCTTTTGTTACGTGAGCGAATTAATGTCTTGCATTCATTAACGGATATTTTCTCCCAGACGATCGCAAAAGCGTGAAACCCAGGCTCACAAATTCACATCAATCCAACCAAATATATATATATATATATATATATATATATATATATATATATATATATATATATATATATATATATATATATAGTTCTCCCAGGTGTTGCAATGACTCAATCTTCAGGTGCTGAACTAAAACTGGCCATTACATAAATTCATAAGCTCCTTTAAGATTGTGTTGTAGATGAAAACTCGAGTCATGGAAAAGATGAATATTTATTTATATATAGTTTAGAGCTCTGTTATATTGCATCGAGACACCATTTTATTAACACCAGAGCTCTGTGAAATATTATATATATATATATATATATATATATATATATATATATATATATATATATAAAGGTTGTGTGTGTGTGTGTGTGTGTGTGTGTGTGTGTGTGTGTGCGTGTAAAACAAACTAACAGACAGGTAGACACTTTCTTGCATCTGGTACTTGGATTTTATAAGCTTCTTTGTTTATAGCTGCTTCTTGTCCTCCGAGATCCCAATAAACTTTCCTTATAAACAGCTTTGTCTTTCATTCTAACCTGAAGAAAGCAAATGCAACAGACGTTCTTGGCGAAACGCGTCGTTCATAACTTTTCCACTTTGTCTCATTATCTTCATACATGTGTGTGCGTGTGTGTGTGTGTACGTGTACCTATCTACGTCAGATCCACTCTCATGCACATAGAATGACCAAGTAAAACGAACGAAATCTTATTTTTTATACATACATATTTTAGTGCCATTTTCCTTCATACCAGAGGCACTCGGGTTATTTTCATCTTTCTTTTCCATTCGTTGTCATGACTCAATAGGAAAGATGGTGAACTGGCCCAATTTTTAGTATACAGAATTTCTTTTTCCCTAGACTGTCTGCTAACCAAGTCTGTAGATCCCAGGCTCCCATAACTGGAGAGTACGAGAAGAGATTGATTCTTCCCTTTGCCTAGGACATTTGTTCGAACGTCAACTGAACAGAACCGGCCGGATTTTTTGTTTGGTTTGTTTTAAGGCATATCAACATCAATGGGTTATTTAATGCCGAAAAAAATTTCATTGTTGGTAATATTTTTGTCCAAAAATGTATTTCTGATAATATGTTTTTTTCACAAAAATCTATTTCTGGTAATAATTTTCCTTCGCAAAAATCTATTTCTGGTAATAATTTTCCTTCGCTGGTAATATTGTTTTTCAAAAAATGTATAGCTGGTAATATTTTTTTTTTTTTCAAAAGTGTATTGCTGGTAATATTTATTTTACAAAAATGTATGGCTGGTAATTTTTTTAATGTATTGCTGGTAATATTTTTTTACAAAGTATTTCTGGTATTAAAACCTATTTTACACTTTCATAGTGTTTTCAACCCACTTTGGGGTTTACTATTTATCCATAGCTGAGACCCCAACGGGTGCTACCACCCCGGGTCAGTGGACCTGGAAACACCAGCAATTAAGAGGTGGTTCCACGCTCCTCAAAACTTCCAGATCAGAGGTCTTGCTGTCGGACATAGTATATCCTCTTGTCCAGGGCGCGGATCAAGTTTATCGTCATACTCACTCCGGGAGCCGGCCGGAATTTGAACACAATTTGATGAGTTTCATTTTTGTACTGATTACCGTTAAACTACCAGCTACCTTTTTTTAATTAAGTTATAAAGTATAAAATAAAATAAACTATAGACTGTGCTTTTAAATCGATTTTTCGTGTATCCGATTGTTGCAGACGCTATTATCAATACTGAACTACGCCAGGCTTAGAGACAGAAAAGAAATTATGGAAGTAAAGAGAAAACCAGAAAAAATGCCATTTGCTTCCCGGAATGATTATTGAACAAAAGGAAAAACTTCCGTCCAATAAGAGAGATGTACGACACGCATGCGCTCATGGAGAAGGCGCCGATGAGAAGTCGCCTGAGACTCGATTCGACGAGCCAAATTATTGATGCACCAACCATCTTTCGTAGAGTCGAACATACATTTCTGTCCTTTTATAAATGTAACAAAGATCACGTTCCTAGGTTAACCCCCCCACACCCGCTAAAGAAATACACACACACAAAAACAATAAAATAAAAGTAAAAAAAAAAAAATGGTCGACCAATGTATTTCTGTAAGTTAACGTTTTTAAGTCCAGCACTATTTTTAACCGCATTGCTCAATATCAAGAGATAGAACATTAATTGTAAAAAATGTAATAAAATCTTCACTTATCTCGACTCTGACTTTTGTGTAGATTACATCCACTCCTCAGGAGATTTACAATGTTTTTTGAGTTTTCATTTGTCTATACTGACAGCGTTCAACAGCTTTTACACGGCTTTGTATATGATGAATTATTTTCCCCACTAGTCCTTTTCCTACAAACGAAACATTGCCAGCCTGTTGCTTTTCCGTTGCTATTTTCATGGCATGTGTTCTGACGCCCTACATCCGACTCTGGCATTCGCGGAGATTACATCCACTCCCCAGGAGACTTAATTGCAATGTTCTTTAGTTCTCATATGCCTATATTGACAGCGGTCAACAGATTTCACAAACACTTTTAGTTAATTTTTTTTCGCTCTACAATCCCTTTGCCGACAGACGAAACATAGCTTCTCTATGGCGTGTGTTCGGACGGGCTATATTCCTTTAAAAGTAGGACTCACCATCCCACGTATAAAAGGGGTAATCATCCTTATTCCCTTCATATTTCAATCGTAAAAAGTTACCTCGGACAGCTTCTTTCCAATAACTGCTGCTTTGTGGAACAAACTCCCGACAAAATGTCTTCCCAATCACTACAATTTTGACCTCTTCAAGTCTTCAGGTAAATCATTATCTTTCCTGTATATAGCCATTGATTCCACTTTCCCTTTGTTACGCTGATACCCCAGTTCACAATAACGATCTATCTTCAGAGAATCATGATTCTGTTACTGGGTGAACATTAGCAGAATCTAAATCCATATTCCAAGTCCGTTCAATAGATAAGTTATGGCTCTCCAAAACATTTTGTCACTTTTTTTTTAGTTTTATCGCACCTCTTTGTTCTGTTTACGGTTCATTAAGTAGTTAACTCTCTATTCTCTTCTACCTCTATTGTATTCCAGTCCAATGGGTGTTAAATTCTCTTAGCTGTCTTTCCTCATTATGTGTCTCAGAAATTTCAACTGCTTCTTTATGATTGATTATGATTCTGTAGTTACTATTTGTTATGGGAACTTACCCATAATAATAATGGACTATTCCTGACAATACTGCGCCTCTCAAGGGGTATCAGGAGATTGTAAGACGAGGAGAGATAATTGAGAGCATATTGTAAGGACATTGGAATAGTGATACTTGTCAAGACAACATAGTTCACTCTAACCAAATCTGATAGTCATTACTAATACTTCTACTTCTTTGTATTATATTTCTGTTTTAATATATCTTTGTATTCCATACCTGTGTTCATGTTATACTTTCATTGGTTCTAACCTTGGACCATCACCGTGGTACAAAGAACTTGAACCATAACACTATTTATCTTAAGTCATCCTTATTGGGAACACGAATACATTTGACAATGAAACCACCCCACGCTTATTTACCTGCGTACGTAAGTTTTTCTAGCAACCGCCAAATAAATTAACAAGGCTCCCGCAAGTTAAAGTTTAAACAACGGATCCGTTAATGATTGTTGGATGAAATATTATCTAAGTAATATGAATGGATGTCCCCTCAAGGATGCGCCATGCCTTGAGAGAATATTAGGCTTCAAACTCACATCTGACATCAAGTGGATTACTTATATACGATCCATCGCTAAAGATGCAGGTAAAATGATCGGCTCCCTGAACCGCTCCAGTAAGTACCTGCCCCCCCCTCATGATATCCTCTATCCTTATAAGAGAGAGATCAAGCCGAAAATAGAGTACTGTGGCCATATTTGAGTGGCAGCTGCCCGGTCTTCATTTTCTAGTCTTGATAGACTTCAAAAGCAATTCAGTCCTTTTTGGAGAGGAATTATTTTCCACACCCCAACCTCACTCTCACAGGCGGGATGTGACGAAGTCTCTCGCTGCGCTATCGCTACTACTGTCGAAAGTTCTCGAACGAACTGCATTCCTTCGTTCTTCCTGGTCTAAACTTCACGACTGGGACCCGCCATGGCACTTACATAATAAAAAAACCACCTACATTCTCTCCGTATTCCATCAACGAGGAGTAAGTACCACTCAAACGGCTTCTTCTTGTAGAACAGATTCCCAAAGGGATGTTTCCCTGATAACTACAATCTTAACCAGTTCATGTCTAGAATTAACCATTATCTTCCCCTTCCTATCCGTATAAACTAGCCCTTAACGTAAACCCTATCTCGAGTGGCCAATAAGCCTTCTATAGTGTGAACCTTATGTAATGGATTCGATTTATTGTTTCAAATATTTGACAATATCCAACTACCGACAAGGCTATATTAAGATTTTTACAATCATGTCGTGTTTTTGAAAACCTTTAATTTCCTTTCTCTCCGAATTTATGGAATGAGCAGTCATCATTATTGCATTATTTACGTTTGGACTAATCTTTCTTACTGTTATCACAATGTTTAGACCTTTTAAGCTGTCGGTCCGGGTAATCTGCAAGAAATCTCAAATTGAACACTTTATTCAGATTAGATTGAGATTAGATGTCATATCCCTAGGTACATCTACGGAAATCTCTTCTTGCCGGTATTTTTTTATTGTTAGTTCACCTCCTATAGAGTCCCAAGAGCCACTCAATATAGAGAGTTATTTAGTGGAATTATAAGTGAGGGGGAGGAGTAAGGGTATAATGAAGGGTAGTAGTATAGATATCGGTTGACACTGAACTTAAAGAGACCAAGATTTGGGTTGTCAGGGAAATAATCCCTCGGGAGTTTGTACCACAAGAGTTATTGCTCAATCTGTTTCCACTGCCATACCAGCGATTGACCATACAATTACGATGCCAGCAAATTCACAAGTAAAGACTCCAGTTAACAATTATCCGTTCGACAAACACTGACCTCCCAAACCTTAATTATTTCAATGTTTGATGATGAAATACATATCACTGAAGCGAATACATTAACCCATCTTAGCCATTCACACTCAGCTGCTGACGCGTGAAAATTAAGCGAGAAAAAATGAAATGAACGTGTCCGTTTTGTGAAGCCCAAAAGACGAGTGTCTTTGTGTGAAATGTTTTACGTGTCTGCCCAGAGTGGCAATTAAAACGAAAGTCACAAACGGCCTTCTTTGAAACGAACACGTGCCTTCTCGCCTACTTATTCTAAATTAACCCAAATTCTAGCCAATAGCGTTCAATCAAATTCATCGGCATTCTGGCGGGGAGAGGCGACGACGCGTGCAGTTGCAAGAATCTTCGTGTTATGACTAAACATATATTAACAATTTAGGAGGTTATTATTTACCTGACCTCAATACTAGTGAGATATCAGGAGAGATTGACCGAAACAAACGAGTAGAAAGATGTGGACGGCCATTGATAGATAAATAGAATAACATGGACGAAATGAATTGAAATTGAGATAGATGAATTTTAAAATATAAAAAGCGATATAAACAGGTTGATAAACCTTTTTCCTAATGGGGGTATGCTAGTGGGTACGTTTATTAAAACTTTGGAAATTAAGACATCACTACGCTCATTTTCATCCCCGATACAATTTATTAAGTTATCATGGCCGCCACTATGCATGACGGGATAAATGGTACCTATCTATGTTTTTCTTTCCTTCCTTCATTTCTATACGAATGTTTGTCTGTTTGTCAACTTACCTTTCCTTTTTCTCTCTATGATTTCTTTTCCTTTCTGTCTTTTGATCGTTCTGTTTGTTTATCTTTTTTGTCTTTTTCCTTTTTTATCTTTTTTTCTTTATTAATTTCTCTGTTTTCATTTCTCTTTTTTCTTTCTTTCTTTTTTTTCTTTTTCTTTCACTTTTTTAGTCTGTACGTTTTTTAGTTCTATCTTTCTTTCTCTATGCCTGTTTGTTAACAATTCGATCTGGTCCACTTTGCCCCATAAAAAACTTCACCTAAAAAAATAACTTACAATCTGATGCTAACTGGGGCAAGGAATGGCTTGTTAATTTTAACGCCTCCAAAATGAAGCTATTATGAGAGAACGCTTTTTGCCTTACCATCATCAAGGCTAATGCACACCCCCAGCAGATTGTCAGACATAACGGTTTTTTTCCCGCTAACACAAAATGGAAATATTATATTGCCTCAATTGCTAGACTTTCTCCGAGCAAAGTTGGTTTACTGTATCGAGTTAAACAATTTTTCTTGTCTGATCTTTCTTTCATATTTATAAGTCTACTGTTCGACTTTGCCTTGAATATTACTGCTATATATAGGCTGCTGCTGCAGGTGTATATTTAGAGATTCTTCATAAAATCCAATGAAGAATTTGCAATGATTTGGTCCTGTCCTAGCATCTCGGCTTCAGTCAGTTTCCCATTGCTATAATGTAGCTTACGCATGCCTTTTCTAAAATTACTCTCAATGATAATTGTTTTGATGAACTTTCCTCTATGGCAGCTAAACTTTATGAATATAAGCGCAGTACTGGATCAATTACAGTTGAAATGATTAGATATAACCGTAAGTTCTATGCTAATATTTTCTTCTATCGTATTTATCATTTGTGGAACTATATTCCAGTTTCTTTATTCTCAGATCTTGAGAAACTTCTTTCTTCTCGGATCTTCAAAAACTTAAATGCAATGGCAATCGTTATCTTCTGCCTGCTTCATTCTTGGTCTTTTCTTGTTCTCTCGCCTTAATAGTGATTTTTTTTTTGTCTCTAACACCTCTTGCGTCTCCCTAACTGTATTGCCTTATTTGGTAAGAAATGATTAAAAAATCTCATTTTTCGTTTTTTGTTTCTTCTCTTTTTTGTATATTTTCTTTCTTTCTTACGTCAAGTTATCTTTTTCTACTCTGTATATTTCTTTCTTTCTTTCTTTTCCTTTATCTTTTCTACTCTATATGTTTCTTTCGTTCTTTCTTTCCTTTATCTTTTTTTCTACTCTGTATGTTTCTTTCGTTCTTTTCTTTTTCTTTATCTTTTTCTTTCACTCTGTATGTTTTTCTTTCTGTATTCTTTCTTTTTCTTTATCTTTTTCTACTCTGTATATTTCTTTTTTTCTTTCTTTCTTTCCTTATCTTTTTCTACTCTATATGTTTCTTTCTTTCCTTATCTTTTTCTACTCTGTATGTTTCTTTCGTTCTTTCTTTCCTTATCTTTTTCTACTCTGTATGTTTCTTTCGTTCTTTCTTTCCTTATCTTTTTCTACTCTATATGTTTCTTTCTTTCTTTCTTTCCTTATCTTTTTCTACTCTATATGTTTCTTTCGTTCTTTCTTTCTTTATCTTTTTTCTACTCTGTATGTTTCTTTCTTTCTTTTTTCTTTTTCTTTATCTTTTTCTTTCCTTATCTTTTTCTACTCTATATGTTTCTTTCGTTCTTTCTTTCCTTATCTTTTTCTACTCTGTATGTTTCTTTCGTTCTTTCTTTCCTTATCTTTTTCTACTCTGTATGTTTCTTTCGTTCTTTCTTTCCTTATCTTTTTCTACTCTGTATGTTTCTTTCGTTCTTTCTTTCTTTCCTTTCCTTTTCTTTTCTCTGTATGTTTCTTTCGTTCTTTTCTTTCCTTATCTTTTTCTACTCTGTATGTTTCTTTCGTTCTTTTCTTTTTCCTTATCTTTTTTCTATCTTTTTCTTTCTTTCTTTCCTTATTTTTTCTTCTGTTCTTTCTTTCTTTTTCCTTTTTTTCTACTCTATATGTTTCTTTCTTTCTTTCTTTCCTTATCTTTTTCTACTCTGTATGTTTCTTTCTTTCTTTCTTTCCTTATCTTTTTTTCTACTCTATATGTTTCTTTCGTTCTTTCTTTTCCTTATCTTTTCTACTTATATATTTCTTTCTTTCTTTCTTTCCTTATCTTTTTTCTTTCTCTTCTATATTTTTTTCTTTCTTTTCTTTTTCTTTATCTTTTTCTACTCTGTATATTTTTTCTTTCTTTCCCTTCTTTTTCTACTCTGTATATTTTTTCTTTTTCTTTCCTTATCTTTTTTTCTTTTTTCATATTTCTTTCGTTCTTTCTTTCTTTTATCTTTTTCTACTCTGTATGTTTCTTTTTCTTTTTCTTTCTTTCCTTATCTTTTTTCTCTACTCTGTATGTTTCTTTCGTTCTTTCTTTTCCTTATCTTTTTTTTCTACTCTGTATATTTCTTTCTTTCTTTCTTTCCTTATCTTTTTTCTACTCCTATATTTTTTTCTTTCTTTCTTTCTTTTTTTCTACTTATATATTTCTTTTTTCTTTCTTTCTTTATCTTTTTCTATCTGTATTTCTTTCTTTCTTTCTTTCCTTATCTTTTTTTCTACTCTGTATGTTTCTTTCTGTTCTTTCTTTCCTTATCTTTTTCTACTCTGTATATTTCTTTCTTTCTTTCTTTTTCTTTATCTTTTCTCTCTGTATGTTTCTTTTCTTTCTTTCTTTATCTTTTTCTACTCTATATTTTTTTTCTTTCTTTCTTTCCTTATCTTTTCTACTCTGTATTTTTTTTTTCTTTCTTTCCTTATCTTTTCTACTCTGTATATTTCTTTCTTTCTTTCTTTCCTTATCTTTTTTCTACTCTGTATGTTTCTTTTTCTTTCTTTCCTTATCTTTTTCTACTCTGTATCTTTTTCTTTTTCTTTCCTTATCTTTTCTCTGTATTTTTTTCTTTCTTTCTTTCTTTCTTTCCTTATCTTTTTTCTTTCTTTACATAAATGTTTCTTTCGTTCTTTCTTTCTTTATCTTTTTCTACTCTATATGTTTCTTTCGTTCTTTCTTTCCTTATCTTTTTCTACTCTGTATATTTCTTTCTTTCTTTCTTTCCTTATCTTTTTTCTCTATATTTCTTTTTCGTTTCTTTTCTTTCTTTATCTTTTTCTACTCTGTATGTTTCTTTCGTTCTTTCTTTCCTTATCTTTTTCTACTCTATGTTTCTTTCTGTTCTTTCTTTCCTTATCTTTTTTTCTACTCTATATGTTTCTTTTCGTTCTTTCTTTCCTTATCTTTTCTCTCTGTATATGTTTTCTTTCGTTCTTTCTTTTTCCTATCTTTTTCTTCTTTCTGTATATTTTCTTCTTTCTTTTCTTTCTTTCTTTCCTCTTTTCTACTCTGTATATTTTTTCTTTCGTTCTTTCTTTCCTTATCTTTTTCTACTCTGTATGTTTCTTTCGTTCTTTCTTTCTTTATCTTTTTCTACTCTGTATGTTTCTTTCGTTCTTTCTTTCCTTATCTTTTTCTACTCTATATGTTTCTTTCGTTCTTTCTTTCCTTATCTTTTTCTACTCTATATGTTTCTTTCGTTCTTTCTTTCCTTATCTTTTCTACTCTGTATGTTTCTTTCTTTCTTTCTTTCCTTATCTTTTTCTACTCTATATGTTTCTTTTCTTTCTTTTTTTTTTTTCTATTATTCTTTCTCTCTTTCTTTCTTTCCTTATCTTTTTCTCTGTATATTTCTTTCTTTCTTTTCTTTTCCTTATCTTTTTCTACTCTATATATGTTTCTTTCGTTCTTTCTTTTCTTTTATCTTTTTCTACTTATATATTTCTTTCTTTCTTTCTTTCCTTATCTTTTTTTCTACTATATGTTTCTTTCGTTTCTTTCTTTCCTTTATCTTTTCTGTATATGTTTTTTCTTTCTTTCTTTTTCCTTCTTTTTTTACTCTGTATATTTCTTTCTTTCTTTCTTTCCTTATCTTTTTCTACTCTATATGTTTCTTTCTTTTTTCTTTCCTTATCTTTTTCTACTCTGTATTTTTTTCATTTCTTTCTTTTATTTTTTCTTGCTTTTTTTCTTTCTTTCTTTCTTTTTCTTATCTTTTTCTACTCTGTATATTTCTTTTCTTTCTTTTCTTTCCTTATCTTTTTCTACTCTGTATGTTTCTTTCTTTCTTTCTTTCCTTATCTTTTTCTACTCTATATGTTTCTTTCGTTCTTTCTTTCCTTATCTTTTTCTACTCTGTATATTTCTTTCTTTCTTTCCTTATCTTTTTCTACTCTATATGTTTCTTTCGTTCTTTCTTTCCTTATCTTTTTCTACTCTGTATATTTCTTTCTTTCTTTCTTTCTTTTTTTTTCCTTTCGTTCTTTTCTTTCCTTATCTTTTCTACTATGTTTATTTCTTTCTTTCTTTTTTCCTTATCTTTTTTCTACTTTTCTATATGTTTCTTTTCTTTCTTTTCTTTTTCTACTCTGTATCTTTTCTTTCTTCTTTCTTTCCTTATCTTTTCTACTCTATATGTTTCTTTTTTCTTTCTTTCCTTATCTTTTTCTACTCTGTATATTTCTTTCTTTCTTTCTTTCCTTATCTTTTTTCTACTATATGTTTCTTTCGTTCTTTCTTTCCTTATTTTTTCTACTCTTTTCTTTCTTTCTTTCCTTATCTTTTTCTACTCTATATATTTCTTTCGTTCTTTCTTTCCTTATCTTTTTCTAATCTTATGTTTCTTTCGTTCTTTCTTTCCTTCTTTTCTACTCTTTATTTCTTTCTTTCTTTCTTTCCTTATATCTTTTCTACTCTTATGTTTCTTTCTTTCTTTCTTTCCTTATCTTTTTCTACTCTATATGTTTCTTTCTTTCTTTCTTTCTTTATCTTTTTTTTCTCTGTATGTATTTTCTTTCTTTTCTTTTTTATCTTTTTTCTACTCTGTATATTTCTTTCTTTTCTTTCTTTCTTTCGTTCTCTTTTCTTTTCTATATGTTTCTTTCTTTCTTTCTTTTCCTTATCTTTTCTACTATATTTTTTTCTTTCTTTCTTTCCTTATCTTTTTTCTACTCTGTATATTTCTTTCTTTTCTTTCTTTCCTTATCTTTTTCTCTATATGTTTTTCTTTTCTTTTCTTTCCTTATCTTTTTCTACTCTGTATATTTCTTTCTTTCTTTCTTTCCTTATCTTTTTCTACTCTATATGTTTCTTTCTTTCTTTCTTTCCTTATCTTTTTCTACTCTGTATATTTCTTTCTTTCTTTCTTTCCTTATCTTTTTCTACTCTGTATGTTTCTTTCGTTCTTTCTTTCCTTATCTTTTTCTACTCTGTATATTTCTTTCTTTCTTTCTTTCTTTATCTTTTTCTACTCTGTATGTTTCTTTCGTTCTTTCTTTCCTTATCTTTTTCTACTCTGTATGTTTCTTTCTTTCTTTCTTTCCTTATCTTTTTCTACTATGTTTCTTTCTTTCTTTCTTTCCTTATCTTTTTCTACTCTGTATGTTTCTTTCTTTCTTTCTTTCCTTATCTTTTTCTACTCTGTATGTTTCTTTCGTTCTTTCTTTCCTTATCTTTTTCTACTCTGTATATTTCTTTCTTTCTTTCTTTCTTTATCTTTTTCTACTCTGTATGTTTCTTTCGTTCTTTCTTTCCTTATCTTTTCTCTCTATATTTCTTTCGTTTCTTTCTTTCCTTATCTTTTTACTCTGTATATTTCTTTCTTTCTTTCTTTTCTTTTATCTTTTTTCTTTCTTTCCTTATCTTTTTTCTTTCTTTCTTTCTTTCCTTATCTTTTTTCTACTCTATGTTTTTTCGTTCTTTCTTTCTTTATCTTTTTCTACTCTGCATATTTCTTTCTTCTTTCTTTCCTTATCTTTTTCTACTCTATATGTTTCTTTCGTTCTTTCTTTCCTTATCTTTTTCTATCTTTTTTTCTTTCTTTCTTTCCCTTATTTTTCTACTCTTTTGTTTCTTTCGTTCTTTCTTTCCCTTTTTTCTACTCTGTATATTTTCTTTCATTCTTTTTTTCCTTATCTTTTTCTACTCTGTATGTTTCTTTCGTTCTTTCTTTCCTTATCTTTTTCTACTCTTATTTCTTTTTTCTTTCTTTATCTTTTCTCTATGTTTCTTTCGTTCTTTCTTTCTTTTATCTTTTCTTTATTTCTTTTTTCTTCTTTCCTTATCTTTTCTTTATTTTCTTTCTTTCTTTCTTATCTTTTCTTTTTATACTCTGTATATTTCTTTCTTTCTTTTTCTTTCCTTATCTTTTTTTCTCTCTATGTTTCTTTTTCTACTCTGTTCTTTTCTTTCCTTATCTTTTTCTACTCTGTATTTCTTTCTTTCGTTCTTTCTTTCTTTATCTTTTTACTCTATATGTTTTCTTTCTTTCTTTTCCTATCTTTTCTTTTTTCTGTATGTTTCTTTCTTTTCTTCTTTCTTTTTCCTTATCTTTTTCTTTCTCTATATTTTCTTTCTTTCTTTCTTTCCTTTTCTTTTTCTACTCTTTATTTCTTTTTCTTTTTTCTTTCTTTATCTTTTTCTACTCTGTATATTTTCTTTCGTTCTTTCTTTCCTTATCTTTTTCTACTCTGTATATTTCTTTCTTTCTTTTCTTTCCTTATCTTTTCTACTCTATATTTTCTTTCTTTCTTTCTTTCCTGTATCTTTTCTTTCTGTATTTTCTTTCTTCTTTCTTTATCTTTTTTTCTTATCTCTATATGTTTCTTTCTTTCTTTCTTTCCTTATCTTTTTCTACTCTGTATGTTTCTTTCTTTCTTTCTTTCCTTATCTTTTTCTACTCTATATGTTTCTTTCGTTCTTTCTTTCCTTATCTTTTTCTACTCTGTATGTTTCTTTCGTTCTTTCTTTCTTTATCTTTTTCTACTCTGTATGTTTCTTTCGTTCTTTCTTTCCTACTCTATATTTTTTTTCTTTCTTTCCTTATCTTTTTCTACTCTATGTTCTTTCTTTTTCTTTTCTTTTTCTTTTTCTTTTCATCTGTTTTTTCTTTCTTTCTTTCTTTTTTCTTATCTTTTCTACTCTGTATGTTTCTTTCGTTTTTTCTTTCCTTTCTTTATCTTTTTTCTTTCTTATCTTTTTTCTACTCTATATTTCTTTTCTTCTTTCTTTCCTTATCTTTTTCTACTCTGTATTTCTTTCTTTTTTCTTTCTTTCTTTTTTCTTATCTTTTTTCTTTCTTTTCTCTTTTTTTTCTACTCTGTATGTTTCTTTCGTTCTTTCTTTTTCTTTATCTTTTTTCTACTGTTATTTTCTTTTTTCTTTCTTTCTTTCTTTATCTTTTTTCTTTTTTCTTTCTTTATGTTTTTATTTTCGTTCTTTCTTTCCTTATCTTTTTTCTACTCTGTATGTTTCTTTCTTTCTTTCTTTCCTTTCTTTTCTACTCTGTATGTTTCTTTTTTCTTTTTTTCCTGTTTTTCTACTCTATATTTCTTTCTTTCTTTCTTCTTTCTTTATCTTTTCTACTCTGTATGTTTCTTTCGTTCTTTCTTTCTTTTTTTTTCCTTATCTTTTTCTTTCTTTTCTTTTTTTTTTTTTTACTCTGTATGTTTCTTTCATTCTTTCTTTCCTTATCTTTTCTACTCTGTATATTTCTTTCTTTCATTCTTTCTTTCTTTATCTTTTCTACTCTATATTTCTTTTTTCTTTCTTTCCTTATCTTTTTCTTTTCTATTTTTCTTTCGTTCTTTTTTCCTTTCTTTCTTTTTCTGTATATTTTTCTTTCTTCTTTCTTTCCTTATCTTTTTTTCTCTGTATGTTTCTTTCTTTCTCTTTCTTTTCCTTTCTTTTTTCTTTCTCTATTTTTTCTTTTTCTTTCTTTTTCCTTATCTTTTTTCTACTCTATATGTTTTCTTTCTTTCTTTCCTTATCTTTTTCTACTCTGTATTTTCTTTTCTTTCTTTCTTTCCTTATCTTTTTCTACTCTGTTTTTTCTTTCTTTCTTTCTTTCTTTATATTTCTTTTTCTTTTTTCCTTATCTTTTCTGTATATTTCTTTCTTTCTTTCTTTCCCTTATCTTTTTTCTACTCTGTATATTTTCTTTTTCTTTCTTTTTCTTATCTTTTCTACTCTGTATGTTTCTTTCTTTCTTTCTTTCCTTGTCTTTTTCTACTCTATATGTTTCTTTCGTTTCTTTCTTTCGTATCTTTTCTACTCTGTATATTTCTTTTCTTTCTTTCTTATCTTTTTCTTTGTATATTTCTTTCGTTTCTTTCTTTTTCTTTATTTTTTTTCTCTTATCTTTTTTTCTACTCCTTGTATATTTCTTCTTTCTTTCCTTTTTTTTTTCTTTTTATTTCTTTTCTTTCTTTTTTTCTACTCTGTATTTTCTTTCGTTCTTTCTTTCCTTATCTTTTCTTTCTGTATATATTTCTTTCTTTCTTTTCTTTCCTTATCTTTTTTTCTTATATTTTCTTTCTTTTTTCTTTCTTTCCTTATCTTTTTTCTACTCTATTTCTTTCGTTTCTTTCTTTCTTTTTTTCTACTCTGTATATTTCTTTCTTTCTTTCTTTCCTTATCTTTTTCTACTCTATATATTTCTTTCGTTCTTTCTTTCCTTATCTTTTTACTACTCTTTATGTTTCTTTAACTCTTTTCTTTCTTTATCTTTTTACTCTATGTTTCTTTCTTTCTTTCTTTTCTTTATCTTTTCTACTCTATATGTTCTTTCGTTCTTTCTTTTTTTTTCTTTCTGTATGTTTCTTTCATTCTTTTCGTTATCTTTTTCTTTTTTTTTCTTTCTTTTCTTTTTCTTTATTTCTTTCTTTCCTTATCTTTTTTTTACTCTGTATTTTCTTTCCTTTTTCTTTCTTTATTTTCTACTCTATATGTTTCTTTCTTTTCTTTTCCTTATCTTTTTTCTACTCTGTATATTTTTCTTTTCTTTCTTTCTTTTTCCTTATCTTTTTTCTACTCTGTATGTTTCTTTCGTTCTTTCTTTCTTTATCTTTTTTACTCTGTATGTTTCTTTCGTTCTTTTTTTTCCTTATCTTTTCTACTCTGTATGTTTCTTTCGTTCTTTCTTTCTTTTTTCTATCTTTTTTCTTTCTATCTTTCTTTCCTTATCTTTCTTTTCTTTTCTTTTTCTTTCTTTCTTATCTTTTTTCTTCTTTTTTAATCTTTCTTTTTTTTTTTTTCTTTTTTTTCCTTATCTTTTTCTACTCTGTATGTTTCTTTCTTTCTTTCTTTCCTTATCTTTTTCTACTCTGTATGTTTCTTTTCATTCTTTCTTTCCTTATCTTTTTTAATCTCTATGTTTCTTTCGTTCTTTCTTTTTCCTTATCTTTTTCTACTCTATATATTTCTTTCTTTTTTCTTTTCTTTTTCTGTATGTTTCTTTCGTTCTTTTTTTTCTTCTTTTTCTACTCTTATATTTCTTTCTTTCTTTCTTTCCTTATCTTTTCTTTTTCTTTCTTTGTATGTTTCTTTTTTCGTTCTTTTTCTTTTCTTATCTTTTTCTACTCTGTATTTTCTTTCTTTCTTTCTTTCCTTATCTTTTTCTACTCTATATATTTCTTTCTTTCTTTCTTTCCTTATCTTTTTCTACTCTATATGTTTCTTTCTTTCTTTCTTTCCTTATCTTTTTCTCTATATGTTTTCTTTCATTCTTTCTTTCTTTATCTTTTCTACTTCCTTCTTTCTTCTTTCTTTCCCTTATCTTTTCTATATTTCTTTCTTTCGTTTCTTTCTTTCCTTATCTTTTTACTCTATATGTTTTTTCTTTCGTTTCTTTCTTTCCTTATCTTTTTCTACCTCTATATGTTTCTTTCTTTCTTTCTTTCCTTATCTTTTTCTACTCTGTATGTTTCTTTCTTTCTTTCCTTTCTTTTTTTTTTCTACTCTTTCTTTCTTTCTTTTTTTCCTTTCTTTCTTTCCTCATCTTTTCTACTCTATATGTTTCTTTTTCGTTCTTTCTTTCCTTTATCTTTTTCTACTCTATATTTCTTTTTTCTTTCTTTCCTTATCTTTTTCTTTTTTGTTTCTTTGTTCTTTCTTTCCTTTCTTTTTCTACTTATCTTTTTTCTTTCTTTCTTTTCTTTCTTTTCTTTTTTTTTCTTTCTTTCTTTCTTTCCTTTCTTTTTTCTTTTTCTCTTTCCTTATATTTTTCTTTCTTTCTTTCTTTCTTTTCTTTCCTTTTCTTTTCTACTCTGTATGTTTCTTTCGTTCTTTCTTTCCTTATTTTTCTTTTTATTTTCTTTCTTTCTTTCCTTATCTTTTCTTTCGTTTCTTTCTTTCTTTCCTTATCTTTTTCTACTCTGTATTTTTCTTTTCTTTCTTTTTTTCCTTTCATTCTTTTTTCCTTATCTTTTCTGTATATTTCTTTCTTTTCTTTCTTTCCTTATCTTTTTCTACTCTGTATGTTTCTTTCTTTCTTTCCTTTCCTTATCTTTTTTCTTTCTTTCCTTATCTTTTTTCTACTGTTTCTTTCGTTCTTTCTTTTCTTCTTTTCTACTCTATATATTTCTTTCTTTATTTCTTTTCTTTCCTTATCTTTTTTCTACTCTATGTTTCTTTCGTTCTTTCTTTCCTTATCTTTTCTACTCTGTATGTTTTCTTTCTTTCTTTCTTTTCCTTATCTTTTCTCTATCTGTTTTTCTTTCTTTCTTTCTTTCCTTATCTTTTCTTCTATATGTTTCTTTTTTTTCTTTCTTTCTTATCTTTTTCTACTCTGTATGTTTCTTTCTTTCTTTCTTTCCTTATCTTTTTTCTACTCTATATGTTCTTTCGTTCTTTCTTTCTTTCCTTATCTTTTTCTACTCTGTATGTTTCTTTCTTTCTTTCTTTCCTTATCTTTTTCTACTCTGTATGTTTCTTTCTTTCTTTCTTTCCTTATCTTTTTCTACTCTGTATGTTTCTTTCGTTCTTTCTTTCCTTATCTTTTTCTACTCTGTATGTTTCTTTCTTTCTTTCTTTCCTTATCTTTTTCTACTCTGTATGTTTCTTTCTTTCTTTCTTTCCTTATCTTTTCTACTCTGTATGTTTCTTTCTTCTTTCTTTCCTTATCTTTTTAATCTATATATTTCTTTTCGTTCTTTCTTTCCTTATCTTTTTCTACTCTGTATGTTTCTTTCTTTCTTTCTTTCTTTATCTTTTTTCTATCTGTATGTTTCTTTCTTTCTTTCTTTCCTTATCTTTTTCTACTGTATCTTTCTTTCCTTCTTTCTTTCCTTCTTTTTTCTACTCTGTATTTTCTTTCGTTCATTCTTTTATCTTTTTCTACTTATGTTTTCTTTTTCTTTCTTTATATTTTTTCTTCTGTATGTTTCTTTTTCTTTCTTTCCTTTTTTTTCTACTCTATATGTTTCTTTCGTTCTTTCTTTCCTTATCTTTTCTACTCTGTATGTTTCTTTCGTTCTTTTTTCTTTCTTCTTTTTCTACTCTATATCATTTCTTTCTTTCTTTCTTTCTTTATTTTTTTCTTTTCTACTCTGTATGTTTCTTTTTTTCTTTCTTTCTTTATCTTTTTTCTACTCTGTATTTTTCTTTCGTTCTTTCTTTCCTTATCTTTTACTACTCTCTATGTTTCTTTCTTTCTTTCTTTCCTTATCTTTTTCTACTCTATATGTTTCTTTCTTTCTTTCTTTCCTTATCTTTTTCTACTCTAAATGTTTCTTTCGTTCTTTCTTAACTTATCTTTTTCTACTCTGTATATTTCTTTCTTTCTTTCTTTCCTTATCTTTTTCTACTCTGTATATTTCTTTCTTTCTTTCTTTCCTTATCTTTTTCTCTCTGTATTTTTTTCTTTCTTTTCCTTATCTTTTTCTACTCTGTATGTTTCTTTCTTTCTTTCTTTCCTTATCTTTTTCTTTCTATATATTTCTTTTCTTTCTTTCCCCTTATCTTTTTTTCTCTGTATATTTCTTTCTTTCTTTCTTTCCTTATCTTTTTCTACTCTGTATGTTTCTTTCGTTTCTTTCTTTTCCTTATCTTTTTCTACTCTATATTTCTTTCTTTCTTTCTTTCCTTTTTTCTACTCTCTATTTCTTTCATTTCTTTCTTTCTTTTCTTTTTTCTTTTTCTTTTCTTTCTTTCTTTCTTTTTTTTTTTTCTACTCTATATGTTTCTTTCGTTCTTTCTTTCTTTTATCTTTTCTTTCTTCTTTCTTTTTATCTTTTTTCTTTATATTTTTTCTTTCTTTTTTCTTTTCTATCTTTTTTCTACTTTTTCTACTCTGTATGTTTCTTTCGTTCTTTCTTTCTTTATCTTTTCTCTCTATATATTTTCTTTCGTTCTTTCTTTCCTTATCTTTTCTACTCTATATTTCTTTTGTTCTTTTTCTTTCCTTATCTTTTTTCTACTCTGTATGTTTCTTTTCTTTCTTTCTTTTTCTTTTTATTTTTTTCTTTCCTTATATTTTTCTTATGTTTCTTTCGTTCTTTTTCTTTCCTTATCTTTTTTCTACTCTGTATGTTTTCTTTCTTTCTTTCTTTCCTTATCTTTTTTTTCTTTCTCTTTTTATTTCTTTGTTTCTTTTCGTTCTTTCTTTCTTTATCTTTTTCTACTCTGTATGTTTCTTTCTTTCTTTCTTTCCTTATCTTTTTCTACTCTATATGTTTCTTTCGTTCTTTCTTTCCTTATCTTTTTCTACTCTGTATTTCTTTCTTTCTTTCTTTCTTTTCTTTTTCTTATCTTTCGTTCTTTCTTTCTTTCTTTTCTTTTTTTATATTTCTTTCTTTCTTTCTTTCTTTCTTTCTTTCTTTTTTACTCTATCTTTCGTTCTTTCTTTGCCTTATCTTTTCTACTCTGTATGTTTCTTTTCTTTCTTTTCTTTCCTTATCTTTTTCTACTCTGTATGTTTCTTTCGTTCTTTTCTTTCCTTATCTTTTCTACTCTATATGTTTCTTTCTTTCTTTCTTTTTTATCTTTTCTACTCTGTATGTTTCTTTCGTTCTTTCTTTCTTTATCTTTTTCTACTCTGTATGTTTCTTTCGTTCTTTCTTTCCTTATCTTTTTCTACTCTGTATGTTTCTTTTTTCGTTCTTTTCTTTTCCTTATCTTTTTCTACTCTATATGTTTCTTTTCGTTCTTTCTTTTTCTTATCTTTTTCTACTCTGTATGTTCTTTCGTTTCTTTCTTTCTTTATCTTTTTTCTACTCTGTATTTTCTTTCTTTCTTTCTTTCCTTGTCTTTTTCTACTCTCCTTTCTTTTCGTTCTTTCTTTCTTTATCTTTTTCTACTCTGTATGTTTTCTTTCTTTCTTTCTTTCCTTATCTTTTTCTACTCTGTATATTTCTTTTCTTTCTTTCTTTTTTCTACTCTGTATATCTTTTTCTTTCTTATTTTTTTCTCTATATGTTTCTTTCGTTCTTTCTTTCCTTATCTTTTTTCTACTCTGTATATTTCTTTCTTTCTTTCTTTCCTTATCTTTTTTCTACTCTGTATGTTTCTTTCTTTCTTTTTCTTTCCCTTATCTTTTCTAATCTATATGTTTCTTTCGTTCTTTCTTTCCTTATCTTTTTCTACTCTGTATGTTTCTTTTCTTTCTTTCTTTTCCTTATCTTTTCTACTCTGTATATTTCTTTCGTTCTTTCTTTCTTTTCTTATCTTTTTTCTTTCCTTACTCTGTATGTTTCTTTCTTTCTTTCTTTCCTTATCTTTTTCTACTCTGTATATTTCTTTCTTTCTTTCTTTTTCCTTATCTTTTTTTACTCTGTATGTTTCTTTCGTTCTTTTCTTTTCCTTATCTTTTCTACTCCTATATATTTCTTTTCTTTCTTTCTTTCCTTATCTTTTTCTACTCTGTATGTTTCTTTCGTTCTTTCTTTCCTTATCTTTTTCTACTCTGTATGTTTCTTTCTTTCTTTCTTTCCTTATCTTTTTTTTTCTTTCATTCTTTCTTTATGTTTTTCTTTCTTTCTTTCTTTCTTTCCTTATCTTTTTCTACTCTGTATGTTTCTTTCGTTCTTTTTCTTCCTTTTTCTTTTTCTCTGTATATTTCTTTCGTTTCTTTTCTTTCTTTATCTTTTTTCTACTCTCGTTCTTTTTTTTCTTGCTTTCTCTGTATATTTCTTTCTTTCTTTCTTTCCTTATCTTTTTTCTACTCTATATGTTTCTTTCGTTCTTTCTTTCCTTATCTTTTCTCTGTATGTTTCTTTCGTTCTTTCTTCTTTTCCTTATCTTTTTCTATTCTATATGTTTCTTTTTTTTCTTTCTTTTTCCTTATTTTTCTACTCTGTATGTTTCTTTCGTTCTTTCTTTCTTTATCTTTTCTACTCTATATGTTTCTTTCGTTCTTTCCTTTATCTTTTCTCTCTATATGTTTCTTTCTTTCTTTCTTTCCTTATCTTTTTCTACTCTATATGTTTCTTTCATTCTTTCTTTCCTTATCTTTTCTTCTCTGTATATTCTTTCTTTCTTTCTTTTCTTTATCTTTTCTACTCTGTATATTTCTTTCGTTCTTTTCTTTCCTTATCTTTTTCTACTCTATATGTTTCTTTCTTTCTTTCTTTCCTTATCTTTTCTTTTTTCTTTCTTTCTTTTTCTTTTTTCCTTCTTTTTTCCTTT
Source organism: Acanthosepion pharaonis (assembly GCA_903632075.3). NCBI lineage: Eukaryota > Metazoa > Mollusca > Cephalopoda > Sepiida > Sepiidae > Acanthosepion > Acanthosepion pharaonis. The sequence continues at coordinate 2,424,304 of CAHIKZ030001101.1, read as the reverse complement.
TTTTTGCTACTCTATATATTTCTTTTTCTTTCTTTCCTTATCTTTTTCTACTCTGTATATTTCTTTCTTTCTTTCTTTTATCTTTTTCCTACTCTGTATGTTCTTTCGTTCTTTCTTTTCCTAATCTTTTCTATGTTTCTTTCGTTCTTTCTTTCTTTATCTTTTTCTACTCTATATGTTTCTTTTTGTTCTTTCTTTCCTTATCTTTTTTCTACTCTATATTTCTTTCTTTTCTTTCTTTCTTTATCTTTTTCTACTCTATATGTTTCTTTCGTTCTTTCTTTCCTTATCTTTTTCTACTCTGTATGTTTCTTTCGTTCTTTCTTTCTTTATCTTTTTCTACTCTGTATATTTCTTTCGTTCTTTCTTTCCTTATCTTTTTCTACTCTGTATATTTCTTTCTTTCTTTCTTTCCTTATCTTTTTCTACTCTATATGTTTCTTTCGTTCTTTCTTTCCTTATCTTTTTCTACTCTATATGTTTCTTTCGTTCTTTCTTTCTTATCTTTTTCTCTGTATATTTCTTTTCTTTCTTTTCTTTCCTTTCTTTTTTTCTACTCTGTATATTTTTTTATTTCTTTCTTTCTTATCTTTTTCTACTCTATCTTTTTTTTCTTTCCTTATCTTTTTCTCTCTATGTTTCTTTCGTTTCTTTCTTTCCTTATCTTTTTCTACTCTTATATTTCTTTTTTTCTTTCTTTCCTTATCTTTTTCTACTCTGTATTTTTTTTTTCTTTCTTTTCTTTTTTTATCTTTTCTCTCTATATGTTTCTTTCTTTCTTTCTTTCCTTATCTTTTCTACTCTATATTTCTTTCTTTCTTTCTTTTCCTTATCTTTTTTCTACTCTAAATGTTTCTTTCGTTCTTTTTTTCCTTTATCTTTTTCTACTCTGTATGTTTTTCTTTCGTTCTTTCTTTCCTTATCTTTTTCTACTCTGTATATTTTTTTCTTTTCTTTCTTTCCTTATATCTTTTCTACTCTGTATATTTTCTTTTTTCTTCTTTCTTTATCTTTTTCTACTCTGTATGTTTTTCTTTTCATTTCTTTCTTTTCCTTATCTTTTTTCTACTCTATATGTTTCTTTCGTTTTTTCTTTCTTTATCTTTTTTTTTCTACTCTATATGTTTCTTTCATTCTTTCTTTCTTTTCTTTTTCTACTCTATCTTTTTTCATTCTTTCTTTCCTTTTCTTTTTCTACTCTGTATTTTCTTTCGTTCTTTCTTTCCTTATCTTTTTTACTCTGTATGTTCTTTCTTTCCTTATCTTTTTCTATTGTTTTTCTTTCTTCTTTCTTTCTTTTTCTTTTTTCTTTCTTTATTTTTCTTTCGTTCTTTTTCTTTCTTTCCTTATCTTTTTTCTACTCTGTATGTTTCTTTCGTTCTTTCTTTCCCTTATCTTTTCTACTCTGTATATTTCTTTCTTTCTTTCTTTCTTTCCTTATCTTTTCTACTCTATATCTTTTTTCTTTCTTTCTTTCCTTTCTTTTTTTACTCTTTTTTCTTTCTTTCCTTATCTTTTCTACTCTATATGTTTCTTTCGTTCTTTCTTTCCTTATCTTTTTCTTTCTGTATGTTTCTTTCTTCTTTCTTTCTTTATCATTTTCTACTCTGTATGTTTCTTTCGTTCTTTTTTTTTTATCTTTTTCTCTCTATATATTTTCTTTTCGTTCTTTCTTTTTCCTTATCTTTTTCTACTCTATATGTTTCTTTTTCTTCTTTCTTTCCTTATCTTTTTTTTCTCTCTATATATTTCTTTCGTTCTTTTCCTTATCTTTTTCTACTCTATATGTTTCTTTCGTTCTTTCTTTCCTTATCTTTTTCTACTCTATATTTCTTTCTTTCTTTTCTTTCCTTATCTTTTTCTACTCTATATATTTCTTTTCGTTCTTTCTTTCCTTATCTTTTCTACTCTATATTTTTCTTTCTTTCTCTTTCTTTCTTTTTCCTCTTTCTTTCTTTTTCTTTATCTTTTTATCACTTTATCTTTTCTTTCTTTCTTTCTTTCTTTCTTTCTTTCTTATTTATCTTTTCTACTCTAGGCTTTCGTTCTTTCTTTTTCTTTATCTTTTTCTCTGTATTTTCTATGTTTCTTTCTTTCCTTTTTTTTCTACTTTGTATGTTTCTTTCGTTCTTTCTTTTCTTCTTTTATCTTCTTTCTTTCTTTTCTTTTCCTTCTTGCTTACCTTTTTTATCCTTTTCTTTCTTTCTTTCTTTCCTTTTCTTTTACCTATGCATGTCAATTTCATTTTTTCTACTCTCCACTTGTTTCTTTCGTTCTTTCTTTTCAGATCTTTGAATAATATTTTCTTTCTTTTTATCATCCCTTTTTCTCTCTCTTTTCTCTTTCTCTTATTTATTCATTTATGTTCATCCTTTATTACTTTCTTTTCTTTCCTAATGCTCAGTTTTCTTTCTTTCTTTGAATTTTGACTTTCTTTCTTTCATCTTTTCTCTACTTTCCCTTTCTTTCTTTCTTTCCGTTCTCATCATCTGTCTTTCTTTCTTTTCTCTCATGCCAATCATTTATTACTCTACCGTAACGTTCAGATCTTTCTCTCTTTTGAATAAGATTACTTTCTTTCTATCATCCCTTCTCTCTCTCTCTCTCTCTCTCTCTCTCTCATTTATTTATTCATTTATGTCTATCCTTACTCTTCCCTAATGCTCAGTTCTTTCTCTCTTTGAATTCGACTTTCTTTCTCTCTATCATGCTCTCTCTCTCCCCCCTCTCTCTCTCATTCTCATCATCTATCTCTTTCTTTTTTTTTTTTTTTTTTGTTCTATTTTTAGCTTCTTTCCCATTCTAGCCGTCTCTCTGTTATTCATGTGTCTGCCAATTCTTTTGCGGATGTCAAAATGCTCAAGGAATTGACAAGAACATAACCATGATTCCAATCACTTATCTTACCATTCGTCTTTGACATATACTCTTCACGAAAAGCAAAAGAAACAATCCTAAAAATCATATAGCAAATTTCAGACTTAGTCAGCAGAAGGTATACTTTTTTGTAGAGCCAGCATTTAAAACTCTGCCTATCCCAGACAGAACAAAAAAAAACAATTCTGAAAATATTGCTAATTCAGTACTTAGCATCGCTGTCAATAACAGGACATTTAAAAGCGACAAGTGTACTTTAGGAAAAAAAGCTTTCATTCTGTAACAATATAGACCAGCGCTGAGCGGTGTGCGCTACAGTTTGAGCCAATCATCGATAGACTATAGGTTTCTTTCAATGAACGTTCTGTGAACAACGCCTGAGACGAAAGTTGATGTTGTTTTGCAAACGTCAATTGCCATCTGACCATAATTATAACATCTTGATATTCGGATTAACTTGATCTACGACAAAATCAAATGGAAACAATGACAAAGGGAAGATTGTCTTTCATTAATCTCTTAAGCAGATAAAGATTATAACGGAAAATGATATAAGAAGTCTATTTTATTCGAAATCAAACAATGACGGTTGATTTATATATATATATATATATATATATATATATATAAAAGTAAACATTGAATTCAAAACTTAGACGCGACAGTCTGTTTCATGATAGATGCAATCGTCAGGCGGCTTGTCGATTGCGTCTAGCATGAAACAGTCTGTCGCCTCTAAGTGTTGACTTCAATGTTTACTTTTATATTTACATACGATCTATGTCTGATATTGAGCACTTTATCCCATAAATATAGCACACCTTAAGACTATATTTCTTCATATATGTGGTGGACTGCTACGTCGTATTAGAAGTATGAGAGTCAAGCAGATCCGTTCCTAGAAACCGACAGTCCAGACACCAGTACATATGATTTGATTATAGTTTTGTGCAGAACCAACCACGCTTTTTGAAGGGTCGAACACAGAGACCTGGTGCACTACATGCTACAAGGTCTCAAACAACCCTCCGCCTGTTTTGAATTGAGCGTTTTCCTTCTCCTATAGTAGTTGCCATCCAAGGCTATAAAACCCAGTCTGTCCTTCTATTTACCCATAGATGGAGGGGGGGAGAAGAAGAGGATCCATACTTTCCCATAGGGTATTAGCACGTAAGTGAATGTAATGGATTCGACTAGAATTCGGTTCTTCGATTCCTCAATCCGTGTCGCTATCAACAACTCCACCGTGCCTCCTTTTATATATATATATATATATATATATATATATATATATATATATATATATATATATATATATCAAAGGAAAAATTTTAACACATCGGAAAAATGTGTATATTGTGTATGCATGTATACTCTTTCTGCATGCCCATATCTATCTATCTATCTATATATATATATATATATATATATATATATATATATATATATCCCCAAAATTGATGTCATATTCCGATTTAATATTATAAAACTTCTTTCCATTTAAGACAAATACCCACCGTCCCCTGACCCCTGACCCCTGCCTCATCTGAATAAAATATTGTAATGGATAAATTCTATATTAGTTTTCCGTCTGTTTTTATTTGTTAACTTTCACAGTTAAATTTCTATTTCTGATTCGAACTCAGTCCACGCCGGTGTTGATGAGACAAATGACCTGTTTTCGTATGCCGAAATAGGCTATTTTCCCATATAAGATGATTTGCGATTATTATTGTTTATTAATTTGATCTGTAATAATAAATACATTGGGCTATTTTTGTGGATCAGTTTTAATATTTTATATTACTAGGATCCATTTGGATTAGATTACAACGCATTTGTTACCTTTATTATATATATATATATATATATATATATATATATATATATATATATATATATAAATGATTTTCAGCCTCTATAAGGACAAACACTTCATCGAGATAAAGTGTTACAAAGTAAGTGGGACAATTTATGCAGATATGTGGGGAAGATAACGTTTAACCCTAGTCTCGGAGGGTTTAAGATTGTATTGATCGGGAGTGCAATATTTTGGGAGTCGGTTTTACAAAGCAGCGGTCTGTGGGAAGAAATTACACACATACACACAGACATGTATATATATATAGAGAGAGAGACAGACAGACAGACAGACAGAAACAGTGACAGAAAGAAACAAAACAGATGTACAGAGAGAAAATCTGCCAAATGTAAACACTCCTCAGGAAAGGTAAAACTAGATATTGCAATACTAAAATTATTCATACATCAAGAGATTAATGCAAGTTACCTTTTGGACCCTACAATCACAAGAGATACCCAAAATAGTGGCCTTTACCTTCCAGACATTTATTAGTACGACGAATTATAGCTTGCGCCACGTTGGGGAAAGTGTCCAGTGGGATTGTGGCACATGCATTTTCAATTGCTTGTGTAAGGATAGCCAATGTAATCGTTTTTCTGCAATATACAACACTATAGTAAAGAGTGCTATCCTAAGGTGATAGAACTAGAAAAAACTTTCCTGAAATATGTTTACATCACTTTTATATTTACATCCCAGATAAGTATAACATAACTTTACAACTATATCTATCTATTTATCTATCTATCTGTCTATATATATATATATATATATATATATATATATATATATATATATATATATATATATATATAAGCAAATAATGTGTACATAAAACATATTAATCGTGTATTAATATTGACAAACGAAAGCGTTACCCATTTTCAATTTTTCAATTTTAGAAAAAAAATTTAATTAATCGGTCATTATAAAAATCAATTTTCTTTTAATATATAGTTAAACTGAACTAAAATGTTTTACCGCATTAATCATGTATTATGCATGCACTAATCAAATCCAGGGTTCTTATATATATATATATATATATATATATATATATATATATATATATATATATATATATGTGTGTGTGTGTGTATATATATATATATATATATATATATATATATATATATATATATAAACGGCAAAAAGTGTCTAAATCGTGTAAAAAACAAAATTCCCCAATTGTTTGATAATTTTCAAACTCATCCAAGATGATCTTCGCCCTCTTTAACCTTCTAAATTTCTGTCCTGCAGTAACAAGGTGTCCCACACTTTTCACGTATGATTTGATTTTGAAGACTTTTTTCCGTTCTCTTTGGACTGTCAGAGATGAAACTCCTCTCTTACGTGCCAAACATTTTATGAATTAAGTTGGATCTTTTCTAATTGATCTCTTTAGCACTAAGTTGTAATGATAATCCCTCTTAGTGTTATGACCTGCTGATCTATTTTCCTTTTTACAATTCCCCTTTTTTTTAAATTATTCACTGTTCTATTGATTTGTTCTTGAATGGACTTTGAAGATGAAAGCCAGATGTTGGCATCATTACTGAAGGCCTGAATGATCTTTTTCCTCTGAACATTGCTCATTTGGGAAGACTGTGGGGATGGCACAAAACATTTTTCAGCTGAAATAACTCAAAGATTTTTTTCAATATTTCTTATGAAAATGGTATCAAGATAGCTAAACTTTTTATCTGAAAAGCTGGATGAACAAACAGAATTAGTTTAGTGTATTTTTAAAAATTGAACCTTTTGTGCGGTAGGACAATTATGCTGTTACACGATTTTTTAATTTTGCTGTTACAACCGGTATATATATATATATATATATATATATATATATATATATATATATATATATATATATATATGATAACAAAAAACAAACAGCATTCAGGGACTCAGTTCTGAATCGTTATACAGATTTCATGTTATGTGTTCCTCGATCGATATAGCTCGGTTCATGTGTGAAGATTGTATTTTTCATCGCACCCACATCGCTACTGAATGTTGCACAAGGTTGAAGTTTAGAGTGAGTTTGCCGGCAATACCGTCTCACGAGCCAGGGAATAAACTCGCCCCCCTACGGAAGGAGAGGAACTGCCTGGATGGAAAGCCCACTTAAAATTATTTGAAATTATCCGACTCCCAAAAGGGCTCTCAGTCCTGTTTGCTAGTGTTACTGCCCCTTGTTGCGTTCAATGTCCTCTGGATCCCTACGTTACTTCATAAAATGATATCAACGAAAGGGGCCATTTCTTTTTGGTATTCGTTTTATTAAGAGCGGCAGATTGGCTTCTAAGAGGCAGTAGAAGAACTGACGTCACAGGAATGCATGTCGCACGTTAGGCTCAGCGTTCCTTCACTGGTGGTCTTAGCCGGTCGCAAACCTGGGTGTGGAAGGCATATCGACGCTTCAGAATTCTTGATATCCTCTATTGAATTCGTGGTGTTTTGGACTTGAATTCAAAACCACGACAAAGGCATTCGCTCACTGCCAAAATAACTCTCTCACAGGGTACTCTGGCCAGTCGCTGACGATTCTGGCCCTGGTCTTCGCATTCTGCAATATATGTCTTAGTTTATTTCTAGATGCCTTGAACACTTGATAATTGCGTATTTGAGGATATCTGTCTATTTTTTTATTTTTATTTTGCCTTACCATTTTTATCACTCTGTTTCTTTTTCTAGGTCTTTTTCTTTTGTTTTTTCATATATTTTTTCTTTGGTAGGCTTAGTATTTGTAGGGCTGTTCTTCAACGGTTTACTAATAGCTTTATTTGTTTTGATTATATTAATATTTCTAATAGCCCTTCATGATGTAGGCGATGAGGACTCTATATGATTTATTTTTATGTATCCTCTGCGAAGTGCTTTGTACACATGAAAAGGATACTGGAATCGTGTTCCGTTGTTTTCTCCGCGCTTCAATATACAGATATTTCATTCTCTTACACTGATTGGTATCCAAGTATAGAGAACCCAGACTACCCTATTATTTAACCCATATATTTAGGCATGGAGAAAGAGAAAATACATGCCTTTCTTAAAGGCATTAGAGTGAAAGTGAACATAGGAGACCTGGTCGAAATATAAAATCGTCTCTCCGATTTCACGGCGGTGAGGTCGAAGACGAGGACCCAGTCTAAACACGACCAACCCCAAAGACTCCAACTGTGGAAAAATTGGATGACGATTGCAACAGATCTCAACGGTTAAACCAGCGAATGAAGAGGGCTACGCATGACAGACATGCTACAGAAGGCGCCACTCGAAATTGTAACAGTGTCAGCGGCAGTCAGTTGCAGTTTCATAACTGGATTCCTCATGTTACATATGTGCCGCAGAGGAAGATCATGAAATCAAGTGTTAGAGGTCACTTTCTAGCAAGTTGTGGTTCACCTGAAACAATTTCACGCCGTCGGCACTTTTTTCTACACTTATTTTCTTTCACCTACAATCATTTCTGGCAAAGTCAAACGGCGATAGGGAATGCATGAGGCGAGAAGGTATTGTAGAAACTAAAAGCTTCTCGACTTGAACCAGTACGTTGGTGGCGAATTTAGTCACCAACGCCAACATCATTGTTGTAACTTAGGGAAGGTTACTGAACGGAATAATCACACGAAGGTTGTTAATGAACGATAATACTTAGGATACGAACAACACATATAAGATTCGCCAGCGGCGCGTAGTAGTAGTCAACTGCTCCATGCGGTCGGATGTAGCACAAGGCCGAATTTAATGTGGGCTATCCGAGACCGTAGTCTCGGCACAAATTTCTCCGTAGACCCCGCATAAAACGGGGTCGGTTAGCTGTTTCTCGAGACGAGACTCTGTCAATCGACATAGCCTCGTCTAGGGATCCTCTTTACCCGGAAGCAGAGAGTTTGACCAGTACAACTGGAGACGAACCTCCAACTGCAGACCAACATACAGTATTTACTACTGTTTTTATGTGAATAGGGAGATACCCATTTGCGTCCGTAGGTATGCGAAAACAATCAGTGAAGAAGTAATAAAATTCTTGGATACGAAAGAAGCCGATGAAGACGACTAGGAAATAAATATTCAAAGTTGATAATAATATAATATTATAATATAATAACAATATAATATAATAATACGATGATCGTCATCTCTGATATTCTTCGGCTTTTATCATTCATAATCTTTTTTGTATATTCGCAAGATAAAAAAAAATTGTAAGAGAAAAAGAATTAAATGAGAAAGAAAGTGAATAACTTTTTTTGACGCCCTCTTTAGTTAATCATTAGTGAGTATTGCGCCCTTGTGTACTATTCTCGAGAGACGATTGATAAGAAGAACCTTTTGTTAAAAAATGCGACCCCAAATCAAAACTACATTATTATATCAAACTAGAACTTCTTTGAGAAAAACAAAAGACAAAACAAGAGCATGTTTAAATTATGTCCTTTCTAACAATGGATTCCCTTAGAAAAAGGAAAGAAAATACCACTGCATTATTTTCTAAAAATGATCCATTCAAATGCCTCCCCCACCTCCCCTGAACTGAAAAGGAAAAGAATAAAACGAACTGTGGGAGTTTAACTACTTATAAGTGATAACACTTGAGAATTGAAAAAGAAAAATTGTTTCTTATCAAAATCATTCTTACTTATCGCTCTCTCGCACACACACACATATATATATATATATATTTCAATACGAGTGATATTTTAATACGTCGTTTTCATGTTGATTCTTGATCGGCACCAAAATATAATGATGATATAGGCTGAGATGTTTGTGTCCATAATTTGCTTCTATTTTGATATATGCTTAGATTTATTATTATAATTATTATTCTTTTATACACAGGATCATGCATTTCTGTGCTTATGAAGAGGGATATATGCACAATAGAATGTAATCCTAAAATTGTTTCTATTAAATATTAAGTGAAATTCTATTAAATATTAAGTGATATATATATATATATATATATATATATATATATACATAAACCTATATATGTATTTAAAACATTACATATATAAAATGTTACATATATATATATATATATATATATATATATATATATATAACTCTTCATAGATATGTGGCTCCATTTTTACGTTTTTTCTCTACTTTAGTATGCGTCATGCTTCCTATTTAACAATCTCACTAGATATATTTATATTTTTATAGACAGTGTAACCCGGATATAAGAGAGTTGTCGGGACCGGAGAAGTCTCTTATATCCGGGTTTGGTCTATTTTGTTCAGGTAAGTATGGCTCTAATTTGGGACCAGAGAAAATCTCTCTTATATCAGGTTTCTCTTATATCCGGGTTTGGTCTATTTTGTTCTGTATTTGGGACCAGAAAATCTCTCTTATATCTTTCTCTTATCGGTCTATGTATCTCACTTCTGTTCATTTTCTCAGTCTGTTCATTTTCTATCTATCTATCTATCTATCTGTTTCATCCTCATTCTTTTAGTATCCATGTATCTCAGTCTTTTAGTCTACATCTATCAATCAATCTATCTATCTATATTTATGTATGTACGTATATATAACTCACTGTGCTAATATCGTATCAACCGCTATCCGTTTTTGTCTCATTTTGCTTTTGTCTATGAAAAAGTAGTTCTCCGTCCAATTATCTTAATATGAAATAAATTATGAATGAAACCCAAAATTGTAAGTGACGAAAACAAAATACCGTAATAATAGACTAAACCACATGCACACCTAAGCATATATTAGATTGTGTCTGAGTTTTGAAGCATCGATATATATATATATATATATATATATATATATATATATATATATATATGAGTTGCGTTGTCTTTAAAAGTACTACACCCCCACATAAATATGTACATATATATATATATATATATGTGTGTGTGGATATGTGTGCGCGGGGGTGTACGTGACGTGTGCGTAGTTTTATTTATGAACCTGTGTTAATAGTTAAAAATTTTGTGGTTGACACTTCAAAGAGTCTTTGATATTAGTTCTAAAAGCCGCCAATGCAAGAGCAATGTCCGCTATTGTGAAAATAAAAATGATGGCAGAAATTTAAGGAAAAATGCGTGTATTACAAACCGAAAACGTTTCCTTTCAATGCTGTATTCCTTAAATGAGTTCGTTAAGCTAGTATATCGTAAAAACATTTCTTTTCTTTTTTCCTTTTTCACAGAATGAATGCAGAAAACTAAATGGACTGTGTATTCTGTCGACAAGACGCTTCTGAATAGTGACATACTGGTCCAACTAGAGGAAATTAAAACATATAAAAATGAAAAGAAATGAAAGAAACTCGAAGTACATAATGAAGTAAAGGCAGAAAGAGAGAAAATAGACTTATCACAAAAAATAGTATGCAATGCTAATAGAGAGGAAGAAGCAACTTAAATATTTAAAGAAAGAAAGAAAGGAAAAAAGAAATAGAACTAGGCAAAAAGAGAAGGGATTATAAAGGAAAATCTGAAAAAGATATTTAGTGGAAGATTATATAGAAACAGGACGATAAACTGAAAGAAAGAAAATAATTATACGCAAAAAGAAAGGCACACTAACATACAGATGGTCAGGCAGTCGAACAGACGGATAGAAACGAAAGAAAGAAAGAAAGAACTGGTGAAATTAATAGTTTTAACACAAGAAATAAAAAAAAACAAAGTCAAACATGATAAATAGAGAAAAAAAGAAAAAAAAAGAGATAAAACTATTAAAATTAGATATTTGAACGAAAAAGAACTGAAAAGTAAAGAAAAAGGTTAACAAATCTCTAAGGACTTCGTTTTAAAAATAACAATATAAATTTTCGAAAATGAAAGAAAAAAAGATAGAGGTGAGCCAAGGCAAAATAAACAAAAATGACAAAATATCCTAGTAACAATTGCTCTATGGCCTATCTCGGAACATATAAAAATTTACTAATTATTATATAGTTATATACTAAGGTAAATAGTGAAACATTTGGAAATGGTTGAATAAGTAATGGCTTTCAATACAATCAAGCTTAATATTGATCTGTGGCCTGGTTTTAATTATAACTGAAAAATGAATGAAAGAAAATTATTCTGAAATTTAAGGAAAGGAAGAAGAAAGAAAGAACGAATAAAGAAAAGGAAAAGATTGGATGAAAAAAAAGAACAAGCAGAAAACGGAACTTATAAATTTAAAGTTGGAATGAAAGAGAGAAAAGAAGAATAAATAGACCTAAAATAAATGGAGGAAAAACAGAATGGTTGTTAGTTGATTTTATTTAGCGGCATATTAATATTTCTATAAGTTATTTAATGCCGAAATCTAAATATTTTAGACACAATTTTATGGCTTCAACTAAATATATTTTGAGCGTAATTATATGTCTTCAACTACAAATAAAATGTCTTGTTGGTCATTTATAGATAAAAAATATTGTTGGCAATTCTACTATAAAATGTATTGATTGTAATTTTACTATAAATCGGTATTGTTGGTAATTTACCATAAATAGCTATTGTTGGTTATTTTTTATATAAAAATGTATTGTTGGTATTTTTCCTAAAAAAATTTATTTTTATACTTTCATAGTGTTTTGTTTGGGGTTCAATATTTGCCCACAGTTTGGAGCCTAACATGTCCTACCAACTCAGGTGAGGGTGGCCATGGGAACAACAGCAATTAAGAGACGGTTGCACGCTCCTCAAAAACTTCCAATCTCCCATTCAGAGACCTTGCTGCTGGATGTAGTTTATCGTCATACCCAGGACTAACATAGAAAAGAATGACAAAACTGAGAAGAAAAAAAAAGGAAATTTGAAAAACTGAAAAAGAAAGAAATGGAGAAAAGAGAAGAATACACGCGTGAAAAGAAGAGCGAAATTTAAAATCACAAATAAAAGAGAGAATTAAAATTAAGACAATGAACGTGGAAGAAATATGAGGTGGTATCAAAAAGTTTCCGGACTAGTCTTGTAGCGCGCCAACAGATGGCGACACACTGTCACTTCGCAAGTTAGAAAATTTATGTTTTGTTTTGTTTTGTTTACTTTTTCTTTTCTTTTCTTTTTTTTTTTTTTTTTGAGATTACGTTTCTGGTATAGTTTGCGATTTTGACATGGAAGAGCATGGACTTCATTTTATTTTATTTTTCCGACATCCGTATTGTGTATCGAGAAATCCACCCCGAGGGCCAGACTGCCAATCGAGAGTTTACTGCAACGCTTTGAGACCTTTCAGTGAAGATGTTCGGCGAAAGCGACAAGACCTCTGGCCCGCCAAGAATTGTTTTTTTTTTCACGGCGACAAATGCACCCTGACACCGAGCGCTACTTACTCGTAAGTTTCTAGCCGAAAACAACATTATGTCTCTCCTGTAGCCTCCCTAATCTCCAGATATATCACCTGCGGACTTCCATATATTCTCCAAGCTGGAAGATCTCCGTCCTAACACCGTTGTCAAGAGCCAGAGTGAATCGCAGAAGTTCCTCGACACGTTTACGAAAAACGACTTCCAGGCCTGATTCCAAAAATTGGCAGAAAAGCTGGAGCCAGTGTATTGCTGTGCAAGGTGACTATTTCGAAGGAGATGATGTTGAAACTTAGGTAAATATATCAGTTGTACTTTTTTAAACATAACTAGTCCACGAATGTTGATACCACCTCGTACATTTGAGAAAAGATTATGGAATAATTCAAGAGAAAATGAATGAAAGGAAAAGTAAACAAAAGAAGAAAAAAAGTAGAAAGGAAGAAATGAAAAGACAGGGAAAGAAAGATAGAAATATGTAACTAAATACATAAAGCAAAAACGAATGAATGAATTTTAAGAGAAATACTATCATCCTACAGTGAAAAAAACAACTACGAAAAATAGAAAAGTAGTGTTAACTTGAAGCAAGAGGCAAGAGAAGGAAATCTTGAAAGAAGATTAATAAATAAATATGTACATAAATAAATAAAATGAAGGTAAGTTTAAGAGGAATGAGTTTGGGAATAAGAGAATAAAAAAAACAGTACCAACAAATATGTTGTAAAAATATTTAAGTAAAAAAGCGAATAGATGAGAAAGAGAACAATTTCCTGACTTCAAAGATTATGGGTAATGGATTCGAGATGGACTGAGATCGGGTTGACTGGCAGTCATTTCTTCCTTTTTATTCCTAAACAAAAAGAAAAGAAAATTGAAAGAAAATCAGAAACGACTGTTCATGTGTACACGGCGAACGATTCCACCAAGCCATGCGCATTACTCTTACACTGAATCCACCTGCAATGCTTGAATTCAAGTCTGATAGAATCTGTGCGAATGACATCTAACCGTGAAATAACCTTAGGTAGGATCATCATATATCCGATTAACGATTACAAGTCTAAGCATTAAGAAAATACACTCACGCATAAACAGACACAGACTCACATATATATATATATATATATATATATATATATATATATATATATATATATATATAATATATATGTACATACATATATACATATATATATATATATATATATATATATATATATATATACATTAAAATTGGACAAAGTCCAACAATTTATTAAAGACATTTTTTATGTTTAACATTCTTTTTTATAGTTGCAAGTATTTAAGTAAATGCTCTGTTTATAATAAACAATATTAAGTAACATTTACCGGCCTGAATATCCGAGAAATTTTCATAGAAAAATATTCGTCCTTTGACAGAATTATATATATATATATATATATATATATATATATATATATATATATATATATATATATATATATATATATATATATTCATACTGTCGTATTCGACGTATGAGGTCGAGCAGCTCAGTTCCAAGAAACCGACAGCCAGACAACAGCATATGGGATTTGATGATAGCTCTGAAGGTTTTGTGCCGAACCATCCACACTTTTTGAAGGATGGAATTCAGAGGCCTGGTGCACTAAGTGCTACAAACGATTCTCAGGTTTTGAATTTGGAGTGTCCCTTCTCCTAGACCAGTTGCCATCCAAGGCTATAGAACCCAGTCTGTTCTGCTATTTACCCATAGCTGAAGAGAGAAGAGGATTGATACCTTTCCCAAGTACGTAAATGAATGTATTGGATTCGACTGGAATTCGAACTCAGGTCTCTCTCCGATTCATCACTCCAATCCGTTATCCGACACTCCACCACCCTCCACTCTCTCTCTCTCTCTCTCTATATATATATATATATATATATATATATATATATATATATATATTATATATATATATATATATATATATATATATATATATATATATATATATATATATATATATATATTATATATATTATATATATATATATATTGTATATATATACACTCTAGCACTATTTTTAAAATAATAACTAAAATACTAAGAACTTTGGATTATTTACCTAACCAGTTCCTTCCTATTTTCTATATATTTTTCACAGACACACACACACACACACATATATATATATATATATATATATATATATATATATATATATATATATATATATATATATATATAAATTATTTGAAATATGGTTAAGCGAAAAAACATATTTTAAATCAATTAATTTATAATATATCTATAAGAACACCGGATTATATATCTTACTGTTCTTTCTTTTATATATATATATATATATATATATATACTTATACTTACCAACTGCAATAACAAAGATTGTATCTTGACAAAAATCGGTCGACCAAGTTAAGTGTGGAAGATAACATATTTAAAGCCAACAGTTGGAACTTCGATGTGGTATAATGTTTAGCAAGCTTGTCTCGCTAAATCAATTCCGACTGAATAGTGAGATCGATCATCCTTGGGAGTCCCATAGTTCGGCCCTGTGCCACATCTAATCTACACTTAGAATATCAGCATATTTAAGGCGAGCAGATCATATAATTATAGTATTGGATATCAAGAGATAGAACACTAATAATTGCAAGAAAAATCCCATGAATATTTTAGTTTGCCCATTTTAATTTTCTCCTTAAAAGAATTAAGATCTTTAATCTGAGAATTAAATTAATGATTCAATATGCTTCTTGCGAGTTCTACGACAGAAAAATAACTATGGAAATATTTGAGCTTTGTGTGCCGTGTGTCATAGCTCTCCACAACGTCCTGTCCTTTGTAGCTCTTAATAAATTCTGTCTTTCTGATATTTCTTCTAAACTCTGTTTTACTAACCATTTACACAAATACACTAGGTTATGCGTTGTTTTCCTCTATCTCTCTTGCTTTGAATCTGTTCTGTGGGTATCAGATTCTCCAAGCATTCCTTCCTCATTATGTGCCCCAGAAACCTCAACTGTCTCTTCCTGGTGTTAAGTATAAGTTTCATTTTAGTTTCGATTTTTTTTCTAAATTGTCGTCGTTGTTCAGTCATGGTATACTCAGCATCATTGTGTAGAGCCATATTTTTGTTGCTTCATGTCTCTTTCCCAGCTTTGAGGAGACTGTCCAGCACTCACTGCCATAGAGGAAGATAGGTATCATAACATTTTAGTACTGTTTTTTCTTGTTTTTAGCTAAAATTTTCTATTTCTTATTACCCTGCTTAGCTTCTAGAATGCATCTTTAGCTATCCCAGTACACCTTCGGATTTCAGTGTCACACTTTATGTCCTCTGTTAAAACACTTCCCAAATTATTAAATTTTCGCACTTGCTTGATTTTGGTATCTTCGTATCGCAATTCGTACTTTGGCCTCATCCTTTTGTTAATAAACATATATTCCAGCTTTCTTACATTTGATGTTTAATCTTCTCTTCTTGCTTTCCTTCACTACCTATTTTGCTTTCGTTTGTTTTGTTTTACGACATATCAGTCTCAATACCGCCAAAATTTTTATTACTGGTATTTTTTTTTTCAAAAATGTATTACTGGTAATAATTTTTTTTATGAAGTATTTCTGGTATTAAAACCTATTTTTACACTTTCACAGTATTTTAACCCAAGTTTGGGTTTTAACTATTTTAGCTGGGTCCCTAACAGGTGCTACCACCCCGGGTTAGCGTGGACCTGGGAACACCAGCAATTAAGAGGTGGTTCCACGCTCCTCAAAATCTCCTGATCAGAGGCCTTGCTGCTGGATGTAGTTTATCGTCTTACCCACGATGCGGATGTAGTTCATCGTCATACCAAGGACGGCACTACCTACTGTGGTAGATTTTGTCGTTTTCTTTCTTACAATAACCATTATTAATTTTATTTAAAGTAAAAGAATACGAATGGAATCATTCAAAATTGACAAGGTTTCCCACTTCACTGAAGAATGTTTTAAACACATGAGATTATTATTGCTTCTTATATCTTTTCATTTTATATTTCTTTTTATTTCTATTTTTATTTCTTTCTTTCAATAAAACCAAACACAGTCTCGGATATATATTTTCCTTTGCAATAAAAACGGAATAATCCATTATTTATTTGAGGTAATGGCAGGATTTAATCTACGTGATTAGTAACAGACTAAGGAACAAAAGCTCAAGCAGAATTATAATACTATAAAAATAAGTTAAATTTTCACTTAGCTTTTAAATATAACTACAGTGTAACCCGGATATAAGAGAGTTGTCGGGACCGGAGAATAAGTCTCTTATATCCGGGTTTCTCTTATATCCGGGTTTGGTCTAATTTATATGCATTAACACGGGCTCTAATATGGGACCAGAGAAAATCTCTCTTATATCCGGGTCTCTTATATCCGGGTTACACTGTATCATGAGTTTCATGGGATTAAATCAACTATTCAGGAGATTTGATAGCGAACAGGATTTAATTTCAGAAATCATATTTACTTTTTTTAATTATTATCAACATAATTTTTTTGACGTCATTTTTAATAATAACGATTTACTATTTGTATAAATAAATACAGTATCAAGTTGCCTGAAGAGGGACGCGATTCTATGAATCTTATTCAACAGATAAATTCACAAAATTGTTTTACTTTTATTTTATATCGATGGATTCTCTCGTCGAGAAAGACTGAGGAAGGTTCAGTACATTTTAAGTCCTTATTGAAAAACCAGCACAAGCGAATTGTTTAAAGGGTTTAATTGCTTGTGCCCTACAAGCACTCCCTCTCCATCATAGCACAAGGCCTGCACTGCTGCATTGTGTCACGTGCCAGATGGTGCTACAATCATGTTAATTGCATGTTGGCTGTTGGCGCCTATAAGAATCTCATTGATATTAATACAATAGCGTTTTCTAAATTCTTCTAGTTGCTAATGACATTTTGTTTGTTGTTAATAGTTACTTTGTTTTGAATAAATTAATTTCGTTTTTCATTGAAAAAGTACACATTGGACGAAACGCGTCGGCTAATAATACAGTTTTCCTATTGTCTTTTATGTTTATACATATTGTCTATTTCTACAGGTTAATATATATATATATATATATATATATATATATATATATATATATATATATATATTCGTAAAGATATTTCCACATATAGCGAAATCAATTGGAATTGGAAATTGGCTCTCTGATTAACAATTCCGAGCCATTATCCGCTACACCAGCCATATACCTAAGCTTATAAAACCTGGTATTCCCGCGCGAACACTCATCTAGGTACAGACCACGCTCGACGTTGCTTAACGTAAGTGATTGTAGGGAAACGCTAGCATTTCGAGAAGCATATTATATTATTTTAATAAAAAAAATAGGGAGAATATTTTAAAATGCAAAAATCGGTTAAAGAAATCTGTTATTCAGGGAGTCAATGGAAATGATCACCGGGAAAAGGCTACGTTCTTGAAATCTAAGCAAGCACCAGCTGCTGGGAAATGTATCCGATACTTGGATCCCAGAGACCATCAATATTTCCGGTGAACTCTTTCTTTTTAAATGCAAGTCAGCTCCTATCGCCTTGGAATGCCGTAGAATATATGCATATTGGGCGCATTTCATGTAGCGAATATTTTTTTGGCTTTCAGCATTTTTGGAACTGTACAGTAAAAATGGTAAAACAAAAAAAGATGCATATTCCTTTCTGGCAACGAACACAGAAGAATAAAGTATAAAGAAAAGAAAAAAAAAACACCTGATAAGCATTTGTTACGTCACTAACTGACGGGTGGAAGTAAAAGAAAGAAAGACAGGCACAAAAACACAAAAAAACAAAACAAAAAAACAAATGTCTATATAAGGTCATCGACTACAACAAAGGAATGATAAGCGAACAAAAAAGCCAAAAATAATGCGTAATAACAGACCAAAAATGGAGGGAGAAAAAACAATAGAAAACTACGTTACATATCTATAAGTCTACGATTCATCCATGCTTAGAATATTGCTGCCACATATGGTCCGGTGACTCTGCAATTTACTTTGACCACTTTCATAAAAATCCAAAGAAGAATCAGCAATATTATTGGTCCTGATCTGACGGCTCGGCTTCAGTAACTTTCTCATCGTCGTAAGGTTGCCTCTCTGTGCTTTTTCTATAAATACTTTCATGCTATTTGTTCGGGCGAAATCTTCGCTATGGGACGTAGACTTTATGAATTTAAACGCAGTACTTGACTGGCGTCTAGATCTCTTCAATTTACATTTGAGCTTGATGTAACCGTAAATTATATGGTAGCAGTTTCCTTTCTCGAATTTCTCGGTTGTGGAGCTCCCTTCCAGCTCTATGCTTTCCAGTCAACTTTAATCTACAAAGATTTAAATGCAATATCGGTTTCCATCAGATATCTTCCTGATTACTCTTTATCTCTTCCCGCTCATTATTAATGTTTCTGTTCCTAATTCTTCCACATCCTGTAACTGCTTGTGTCTTAGTGGCTTTACTGCCTTGTATAGGGGGGATACCAAAATACACGCATAAATCTTCCTTTATTCATGTAGTCATTCAAAGACGCCCAAAGAATATAATATTGCTACACATAAGGCATTACACGCCAGTATATATAAATAGTCGATCAAAAGCTCAATGTACATGGCCTGACGATATATATACACACACACTGTATATATGAATGTTCGAAAAATTTCGTAGAAAATATGCGCTCTTCGGCAGAAATCGAACCTATAAGCCTAATGGGAACCGACACTTGAGGTTAACCATTCAGCCACAGAGATGCGTCTGGTTAACAAAGTCAGAATGACTGTGTCTGAATGGTTAACAGCACGTTAGATCAAATGACGCTTCCCATTAGCGTGGCAGGTTCGATTCCTGTTGGAGAGCGCATATTTTCTACGAAACTTCTGAAACATAAGGGCCGGTAAATGTAATTAATACTGCTTAATTAAAAACATACCATTTACTTAAATAAATTATATTTATAAATTAACGTATAAACCGAATATATATATATATATATGTGTGTGTGTGTGTGTGAATGAATAAATATAGGAAAACTAGTAATTGCTGACGCGTTTCGTCCAATGTGGACCTTATCAAAGCAAAATACGAAATGAGTTTACTTGAACAAGGTAACTAATAAAAACAGAAAACAATTAAATTCATTTCGTAAATTTATTCATAAATATTGTCTTCTCTACTAGTTAAATCGGAGAAAACTTTCATATATATATATATATATATATATATATATATATATATATATATATATATATATAACAGAATGTAAATGGATATAAATCCGACAGAATGAAAAAAAAATTTTGAAAAAACAAACAAAAATCCTTAAATGTAGTTTCATTTTAACTACATTTAAGGATTTTGTTTTTTTTCAAAATTTTTCTTCATATATATATATATATATGTGTGTGTGTGTGTGTGTGTGCGTGTGCGTGTGCGTGATTATGGCTATGTCAAGTTGTTCGATAACTGAATTTAAGCAACGTCCAGCCTGTTTAGTATTTAGATGACTGGCCGCTTAAGAATACCAGGTCCTGCTAACTTGGACGGATGGTCAGTCGAAACTCATAACGACTCATAATAAGGGATCGGAGAACCGTCTTTGAATTCCATTCGAGTGCTTTATATTCACTAAATTACGGGTGGTATGAATCCGTCTCCTTCGCTCCCAGAACCACAAACTGGGTCCTATAGCCTTGGCTGCTAAGCATTCTACGAGAAAACAATCTCAGTTCAAAATAGCCTAGAGAGCGTTGTCACATGGCGGATGAGAATCCACATTGGACGAAACGCGTCGGCTAATAATACAGTTTTCTTATTGGTTTCTACCTTTATACACACACACACACACACACATATATATATATATATACATACATATATGTCTTATATGCACATGTTTATCAGTGCTTAGAAATTATCTATGTAAACAATGACAGACTATCATCAGTCTTGTCCGTATATTGCTTAATATGTTTACAATTAACATCTTTGATAATGGCTTACGTAAGCCCAAGCTTAGATTGTATTAAAAAATATGGATAAATATTGTGAATTTCTTTCTTCGTTCAATGATAATAAATCATTAAACTTATCAGACGTTATGAAAAGAATTTACATAAAATAAATAGACAACACTTGTCTATATTATTCAATGAAACGTGTATGAATATATATATATATATATATATATATATATATATATATATATATATATGTGTGTGTGTGTGTGTGTGTGTGTGTGTGTGTGTGTGTGTGTGTGTGTGTGTGTGTGTGTGTGTGAAATATATAAAAATAGGAAGGAACTGGTAAATAATCCAAAGTCCCTAGTATTTTAGTTATTATTTTTTAAAAATAGTGCTCGATACAAAAGTAGAGCATAAATATAATTATTTATTTAAAAATATGATTCCAATATATATATATATATATATATATATAAACCGCCTCTTCTAATCAGCTATAAGTTAATTAGTAAGACTTGTATCACTAAATCATTATCTCTAAAAAACAAAAAATTCTTACAATGCAAAAATAAAATTCCTAGCTTTAAATAGCTTGAAAAGCGTTGATACGACATAGAAAATGAATCAATCCATCAAACAAGTTTTTATACTCACAAAAGAGACCTCCGTTCGGATAACTCACTTAATACACGATAGAAACAAAACAGCCCATAATTTTCATTTAAAAAATTGTTATCTTATTTAATACAGACGGCAAACTACGACAGAGTAAATATCCAAAAGGAATATTACGAAACACACTATAAATAATACAATATCTATCACTCTATTTCATATCACCAATATTTGTAAAGAATGTAAGATTAAAATATTTCCTGATGCCGTAACCAAATATTATGCTTTTCCTTCAGGCTTTCTTCATAATTATTATACAATTAATATTTGTATGTGCTATGTCCCTTCAGGCCTTGAACGATAATGTCTCTTCACAATTCCCTTTCCTTTGTAGCTCTTAGTAAATAGTGTCTCTTTGTCATCTTTCCTAATCCCTGTTCTGTTAACCATTTACACAAACTTGTTAGCTATGCTATACACTGCGTTCATCTGTCCCCATTTCATTCAATATGTCTTGTGAGCGTGAAATTTTCTAATTTTCGTATTTGCAGTGAAATTTATTAGCTTTTTGTTATACAATTTTATTTTCTCTTTTGAGTCATGATATATTTTTCGGTAGCGTAACAGGAATTTTGTCGTGTCTGTATTTGAAAATATACTTTGATCCTTTGTTTAGTTTATATTATTTGAAAAATATGATAATAGTAAGACCCTTTCAAAACAAAACTCAAAATCACAACAAAGAAAAGCAGAACTAGCTTACAATAAAACCTTTTAAAAAAAGAAAAGAAAAAACACGTAATATTTACATGAAGGCTAAAAGAGCCATAATTAACTTTCCAGAAGGAAATAAACTACTAAACAAAAGATAACGAATTCCCAATGTAGACATGAAAAGTTAAATTCTCCCTACTATGGTATCTATAAGTATATTATGAACTAAATGAAAATGTTTAAATTAAATCACATAACATAAATCTAGTACCAAAATTTAAGTCCCCTTGCTTCATTATGTGTCCTTTAAATTTCAACTCTCTATTTCTGATATTTCTGTATAAGTGTCCATTTTGTTTCCATTTTTTCGAAAAACGTCATCGTTATTCAGTCCATCCTGTTCTCTCCATCCTTTTGGTAAACCCACAATTCTGTTGCTTCATATCTCTTAATCTTCTGAGTACAGTGCTGTTCGATAAAAGTGACTCACCTGATTTTTTTTTTACTCAATGTTCTCTTCTCCGATGAAACGAAAGTTGAGCTAAATTCAAAGGATAAGCGATCTAAAATCCGAAGAAGAACCTTTGAACGTTCTTTGAATTTAGCAGTAAGTACTGTCAAGCATCCGTTCAGTATAATGTTCTGGGAATGCTTTTCTTTTCATGGAACTGGTTTCTTGAAACCTATTGAAAAGACCCCCCAGGAGCGAGCAGTACAAGAGAATTTTAGAGTCTTGTCTGCTCCCTCTGCTGAAAGGGTGCAAATCGACCCCACGAACCTCATTTTTATGCAGGATAATGCTTCCTATCACAAATCAAAATTGATGAAGGAATACTTTGATGAAAAGCAGGGGAGTGTTATGACATGGCCGCACCAATCTCCCGACCTCAACCCCATAGAAAACTTATGGAGCATTATAAAGTACAGGCTCTCGAGAAAGCAGTTGAGCAATAAAGAGGATTTGATTATGAATTTCATATCCGAATGGAATTCAATGCTTGGAGATGAGATTTGCCAGAACCTAATCAATTCAATGCCAAAAAGGGTTGAAAAGGTTATTCAAAATAAAGGAGGACCCATAGATTATTACATATTTCGAACTATATTACCTATTATAAATAAATTATACCTCTATTATTCTTTATTTAAAGCTGTTCGGTTATGT
This sequence comes from Acanthosepion pharaonis, assembly GCA_903632075.3. Lineage (NCBI taxonomy): Eukaryota > Metazoa > Mollusca > Cephalopoda > Sepiida > Sepiidae > Acanthosepion > Acanthosepion pharaonis. The sequence goes on along the minus strand of CAHIKZ030001101.1, from coordinate 2,400,770 downwards.
TTCTATTGATTACTAGTTGCAAGAAATAAGTGAGTCACTTTTTTTGCATAGAGTTTTTCCCTAAATAATTATAATTATCAATAGAATACCTTAGGGTGAGTAAACTTTTTTTACGAGGTTGTCGGGAAGGGGTCTTTATATTAGTAAGATTAAAAAATAATTTGACCCCCAAAACAATAGGCGAAACATTTTTTAATTAAAAAAAAATCAGATGAGTCACTTTTATCGAACATCACTGTATATTGTCCAGCATTCACTGTCATATAGGAGGACCGATATTACGTAACAGTTCAGTACTCATTTCTTTGTTGATACCGAAATGGTCTTGTTTATTAATTGCCAGCTTAGCTATGGGATGGATCATTTATTATTCCAATATCGTTTATGATTGATTGATTGGTTTTGGTATCCGGAATCACTCTTCATTTTGCTGATAATCATTAATCAAATTTTTAATAGACACTTAAATTACGTTAACATTTCAAGAAGTAAACATGAAACTCGGACAGAATAAGGAATATAAGTGACGTCGGCAAAAAGGAATGAAAACAGAAGAAATACAGATTTGGAAAATTGAAATATAACTCCGCAGGGTTTCGCCGAACTTGATGTAAATGGATATTCTTGGCACAAGTCTATATTGGATCGAGTAATTCTTCCTTTTACAAAGATAAAGAGTTGTTTGCGAGGTCTTTTATCTTCTTGGCGGCAAATTCATTAGCGGTGTTCCACAAATCTCTATAGCCGAGTCAATCCTGTTCTTGATTCATGTAAACGTCCTTCTTGATCTGCTCAAATTCGCTGCTAAATTATTTCCCGGTGTCATTAAACTATATCGTTGCATCAATGACAAAAAAAAAAACTGCTTAATACTTCAAGATTGTTCAAATTCACTTCAGGTTTGGAATGCATTATGTCATCTAGAATTCAACTCAAGGAAAGTGCATTTTGGCGAAGATCAAAAAGAATGTGAAATATACTGACACACTAGATCCTCTTTTTCTACATTCAGTAGAAGAAAAAGGTTAGGTATTCGACTTACGTGTCATTTATATTCAATATCACATATTTCTGAAATCCCAAAGATGGTTGCTCAAACAACAGGCCTAATCAACGGCTGATTTGAGAATCTTATTGAAGAAAAGGTTTGGTCCTTGGTATGACGATAAACTACATCCGACAGCAAGGCCTCTGATCGGGAGATTCGATATTTTAAGAAATATGGAACAACCTCTTAATTTCTGTTGTCCCCAGGTTCACCCTGACTCGGGATGGTAGCCTCAGTTAGAGTCCCAAATATGGGCCAATAGTGAACCCCCGTAACAATACGAATATGAAAGTGTAAAAATACATTTTTATAGTAAAAAATACCAGTAATACATCTTTATATAAAAAAGGACCAAGAATGCATATTTATAGTAGAATTAACAGTAATACATATTTATAGTAAAATTAGCAACAATATATTTTATCTGTAGTCAAAGAGATAAAACTATGTAGATTTCGGCATTAAGTAGCGAATTGAAGCTGATATGCCGCTAAACAGAATCAACGAACCAAGTAAAAAAGATTAAAACCACTTATTGAATCAGTAATAAAATATGGAGGTGTTACCTGTTCCCCGGACAACTAAAAGATAGCAACTATTTGCAATCGGCCCACGACAGGTGACAAGGCAGAGCTACAGAAAAAATCAAGCTACCATCTCTTCAGTTAAGACATCAGGCAACCAATTTTTGTTAAGTATACAAAATACTAAATGGCCATTATAAAATAGAAATGAACAATTTCTTCATTTTTTTTCAAACTGGATGATGCGTGGTCGTTCACCCACATTGATAAACAAAACTCGAAAATGGTTGCAAATTCCGATTTCTTTGTCCTGAGACTGACAGACAAGCGAAATTCTTTACATAGTTGTCGTGGCTCCTTACCTATAACTACAGAATGAAATCTTCCTAACACTATGTATACTACGCCTCTCAAGAGAGATGGACGAATCGAGTCGAGCCGATAGTAGTTCACTCCAAACCAGACTGACAGTCATACTAACACCTTCCACATTTTGTATTGTTATTTCGTGTAATATACCTTCGTTATTTCTACTCTTGTGTTCGTGTCGTTCTTCCTTGGTCATAACCTGGACCATAACAATAGTGATGCCGTGAATGCACCAACGCCGGCTATTTTCAAAACGAACCTGAAGTCTCTGCTCAAATGAGCAGGAATACTGTTGTCTAATTCTAGTTTTATTTTTAATTCGGTTACTTCGAAAGATTTCTGATGAAGCTAAATAAAAGAGGAAACATTCATAAATATTTCCTCAGAAGGTTTAAATCTACTATAATTATTTAACTAGTCCTAAAGGCTTGTTTCTAACATTCGGTGTCTCTAGGAACAACGATATTAATGCCCTAATGTGATATGGTCAAAAAGGTTTACCAGATATATATATATATATTTTTTTTAAAGTAGGTATAATAATAAGGGTACTAATGTGCATTTGAAGATGATTAAGATGACATTGAATAATTCAGGTGGGAAAATTCACAACCATTTTTGTCTACAATAAAATTAACAAAATTTAATATTTTAATGAAGTTATCTCCAATTGGTAAATGGTTACAAAATGTAAAAGAAACAGTCTAACTAACAAGTGGCATAAAATATTAAAAAAAAAAAGTCGTGTTGATTATTTAAGACTATTTTGTTTAAATCATGCATTGATTGTTTGTGTCACGTGGCATCAGTAAACTGATGCGCTAAAATAAGTAACCAAATTATCGTTTTAAATCCTCTGAATATCGGTGCGAATTGTAAATATCTTTAAAATAAGAATAGCTTCTTAAAGGCGACCAGTGAACACACTTCTAAAAGTGAAGAGAAAAAGAAAAAATAAGAGAGAAAAATGGCATTATCAATGATTTTGAAATGATGTCACGTTTTGTTATCGCAGCATTTCGAAATTGTCTGGGGTTAGTGAATGTTTATAATCAATACTACAAGTAATAGATTTGGTGTTTGAATATATATACATTTTTTTTTCAATATAACAGAAGATGAATGTTGGATTTCCCTAGAGAATAAGCTTGCGTCTCAATATCTTTCTTTCCTCTAGTGTCCCTGTGTTTAGTATTAATCTGACAGTTGTTGGAAACCTCTTTCAATATATTTATTCAATAGATTTATTTAGAAAATACAGTAACTTATTCGTTTCGATTACTGGTATGAATGACATTAAGCAATACCTGAAACCCAGGAATGTTTTTTTTTCGATCTCTGATCTGTCAAATTCCGATTTGAGTGCTTTGTTATTAATAACGCAATACGAAACTAAAAGCTAGACACGAGAACTAAAAGATTTTGCTGCCTGAAACATCCAATTGCAAATGGCGGATTTGATTAACAAAAGGAAGATTACAATTCCTGTTTATACTACTCAGATCTCCTTTTTCTACAGAAACATGCTGAGTATACGATGAGTATACGATGAAGTTTTAGAGAATATAGAAACGAAAAGGTAATGTATCCCAATTTTCACTTTGCTGCCTTGACAGAGTTCAAAAAGGGTTTTATGAGACCTTGTCGGTGCTTTCTTATTTCCCACCTTACAAATCCGTTTCCACAGACAAAAACATTACTAGACTCTCGCTTCATCTATGACTTTTGTCATGGCAATATTCTAGACGAGCTACATTCTTTAGTTCCACCAAAACAAGCTTTTAGAGCTAGAAGTTACTCTGCTACGTACACGCGGTCGATTCATCCTTATTCTCGATGTATTGGTAAAGAAGAAGTTCCGCGCAAACAAATTCTGCCCTAAAACTGATCCGAAATTATGCTTCTCCGATCTCTAGCTTCAACTGTTATCTATCCTACATGTCCTCATAATATATGCACCTCATATTCTCCGTGTAAGAACTTAAGGCTAATCCATTCAGTAACACTCTATTTTAGGTGCGTTTGGGGTCTGCAATGGAAAAAGACTTCGCTAGAAACAAGGACAATAGTAGTAATTGATATCTGTCTTCTTGTGTGTCAGTGAATGCTAGGCTATCTCCCCAAAGATGAAGAAAAGACTTGAAGTAACAGAAATGTGGTTCTACAGAAGATTTAGAGAATATGGAAACGAAAAGGAGACTGAGGGTTCTTGAGCACATAATGCGGAAGCAGTGTTTGGAGAATTTGATACTCACAGGACAGATTAAAGGCAAGAAAAACATGGGAAAACAACGCATTACATAATTAGTGAGCTTGAATAAATGGATGTTAAAATAGGGTTTAGAAGAAATAACAGAAAGACAACATTTATTAAAAGTTACAAAGGACGGGAAGTTGTGAAGGGCAGTGATCGCTTACTTCCACTCGAAACTCGACACATAAAAAAGAAGAATATTTGGATATTTATTCACTTCAGTTCAAGTTTATTTTGTGTGCTTTCAAATGCCCCCCCCCAATAACTTCGTTTCCTTTTCTGCTCTAAATAAATCTGACTCTTTATCGTCCATCTTTGTCCCTTGTCTGCCATCTAATCCCACAAACTTGTTAATTTAACTTGTTTTGGTTTGTTTTACGGTATATCAACCCCTATGGGTTATTGTTGTGGGCTTGTTAGTGCCAGAATTAAAAACACAAGAGAAGAATTGAGTGAAACAAATATATTAACAGAAACAGTAATACAGTGTAACCCGGATATAAGAGACCCGGATATAAGAGAAACCCGGATATAAGAGAAACCCGGATATAAGAGAAACCCGGATATAAGAGAGATTTTCTCTGGTCCCAAATTAGAGCCCATACTTACCTAAACAGATTAGACCAAACCCGGATATAAGAGAAACTCAGATATAAGAGACTTCTTCTCCGGTCCCGACAACTCTCTTATATCCGGGTTACACTGTACAAACATATACAACCGTGAGTGTTACAGCAAGAATGTTCGGTCCGACTGTCAGAGCTGACTGCTGGAAACTTTTCCTTCCAAAAGGCAGTACCTGCTTCAATTTATAGCTGAGAGAGTCCATGCGTGCGTGGGTAAATTACCATAACAATGACATTTTCCACTGACCAATTACAAAACACACACACACATGCTTTACGTAGATAATTATTATTATTATTATTATTATTATTATTATTATTATTATTATTATTCCTTTGATTTCTGGTGTGTACGCATTTCTTTCCGAGTCCCGCCCAGAGACGTAAGGTTAGAAATTGCATCATGACTGTTGTGCTCTCACGCCTTCCACATGTTTTCTCATGGCAACATTCCAGACGAGCTACATTCTTTAGTTCCACCAAACCAAGCTTTCAGAGCTAGAAGGTACCATGCTACGTCCACGCGGTCGATTCATCCTTATTCTCGACATATTCCATTGGTAAGAAGAAGTTCCACGCAAATAAATTCTGTCCTAAAACTGATCCGAAATTATGCTTCTCCGATTATTATAATCTTAACCTCTCCAACTCTAGCTTCAACTGGGTAACTGTTGTGGCCTTTTTTGGGCCAGAAATAAAGACACAAAGGGGGGAATTGTGTTAAACAAATATATTAACAGAAACAGTAATACAACCATATACAAACAAGAGTGTTACAGCAAGAATGTTCGGTCCGACTGTCAGAGCTGACTGCTGGAAACTTCCCCCCTCCAAAAGGCAATACTTGCTCCTATTCATAGCTGGGAGAGTCCATGCTTGCGTGGGTAAATTACCTTAACAGTTATTTAATGTCGACAAGCTTTTTTTTATTGCTGGTGATATTTTTTTCCAAAGATGTATTGCTGCTAATAGCTATTTTTTTTTTAATGAATTGCTGGTAATGTATTGCTGGTAATAACTTTTTTTCTTCAAAAATTCATTGCTGGTAATAACCTTTTACCAAAATGTATTGCTGGTTATAAACTTATTATTACACTTTCATAGTGCTTTGATCTCAGATTAAGGGGGGGTCAACTATTTGCCGTAGCTGGGACCCTAACAAGTGCTACCACCCAGGGTTGATCTGGGAACACCAGCAATTAAGAGGTGGTTCCACGCTCCTCAAAACCTCCTGATCAGACGTCTTGCTGGTTATCGTCTTACCAAGGACGTGGATGTAGATTATCGTCATACCCAGGATGGCCAAACTTATTAAATAAGTAACTTGCTGTTTTCTACTGCATCTGTACGTTTCATTGTGCCTTTGAGTATTAATTTCTCCAGCCTTTCTTTCCTCATAATGTGTTGCAAAATTTTCTGCCGTCTTTTTCTTAATGTAAGTCGGTGTTTCATTGTCGTTACTATTTTCCTTAAAACTTCCTTATCAATTACATACAATGTCAAAGATATTCTAAGCATTCGTCGGTAGAACTACATCTCTGTCGCTTCAAATCAATTTCTCAGCATAAACTACCATATCACCGTCGCTGGTGGAACTTGTTGCTGAGTATTGGACTGCTCATTGACATCATGCGTGAAGTAAGCTCTATGTAGGACCTAAAGAGACGTCCGCAATCACCGCATTGTAGGATAGGAGGGTTCAGTGGCCTTTCTTTGCGCTCATTTCGTCATTCTTTGCGCTCATTTCGTCTCTTCTATTTTTATTCTGGCGTTTTCGAAGGGTGTTGTTTTTTTATCGTGAACTGCTTTTCCCTAATTGGTTCTTTCTGCAGCTCCCGTCACCCAAGTGACTGGATCTCAATGCGGTCTCTTGACAGATGCGAGCTCCGAGAAGAGAATTTGTTTGGGTAGGCGAATGTCTGGTATTCGCGCATAGTAGCCGGCCTATTGAAGTTGGTGACGGTCCCTAAGTGTGTATAGGCTCTCCGTCTTTCTGCAGAGAACTTCATTTTTCATGATCCGGTCCTGCGATGTGTTCCGCAGGTTTTGATGAATATGATGGAATCTTTCATGTTTACTGGCGTCTCTTCGGTAGCTTACCTAGGTTTCACAGACGTATAGAAGAGTGGAGATTACAACAGCTCGGTAGAACATGACCATGATATTTTGTGTTATCCCAGGACTGGCGAAGACACTTTTCAATAGCTTCCCTTTCGGTTTTCCTTCTGGGTTTTCTATCAACTCAGTTTTATCTATTGATCTTATTTTGTGCAGATTATATTCACCTAGCAGGTCGACTAGCTCTCTAAATATAGTCTGACTCTATGGTTTAAATAATTTTAATTTTAAAGGTAAATTTTAACACTACCGAAACGAAGAGGCTATCTTATAACCGCCATGACTGATACTTACCTCTGGGAGAGTGATTCATTGCGTCTTTTCGGGCAACGTCTTCTGCTGACATGAAGCGGAAAGCTTATATTACATCAATTGCTAGGTCAGCTGCTGGAAAATTGTTATATAGGAATAAAGTGTCGCTGCTGACACTTGAGTTTAAACATAGATCGCCAGTGAGTAAAACAGGCGACCCCATTATTGAATTAAGTAGACCATAGAGTAAGCGCATAAGTAGAAAGTTGCGTGACATCTAACTGATCGCTATTTCTTTTCTATCCTCTATTACTATTCGAACTCTATTCACTATACTATTTCTCTATTCAGTTCATTATACGGTAGTTACTTTCGAGCGAATATTATCGATCAAGTACTATTAGTGCAAGTGTTATTCGAAGGCGTCTGATACCAGTATTGTTCAACGGCGTATTATAGTTGTTGTGGTAGGATCCACCTAATTTGCATAGTGGAGTACCGACCATATAAATATGGTTGGTTCCGGGAAGAGAGGAGAGGAATCAAGAGATTCAATCAGAGACTCTGCCCGACTGCGACTCAGTAAACACATTCTCCAGGAACGGTCTTACCAGGAATATACAAAAGACTATATGTAAATATTGTGTACACTTTCTTGTTTCAATACATTTTGTTCTAAGTACATTTTGTGTTGCATTATTATTCCATGCATTAGTCAAGTTTCAACAATAGTTGTATCTTCCATTACAAAGTCTCTACTACAACGAGCATTATGAAAGTGATAACGAGTATTCGTTGACATCACAAAAAATTTTCCGTGTTGTGCTAGACAATTTCTTCTCGCCAGAATCTTTTTTACATATTCATAAGTCTACCATTCTTCTATACATTGAATATTGCTGTCACGTCTTGTCTAGTACTTCTGTTATGTATTTAGAGATTCTTTATAAAATCCAAAGAATCTTAAATATTATAGGTTCTGACCTGGCATCTCGGCTTAAGTCACCTTCTCACCGATGTTACGTGGTTTCCATTTACCTTTTCCATAAATATTTTCACGGTAATTGTTCCGATGAGTTTTCTTCTTTATTACCAAGATTTATAAATTTTAACCCCAGTACTAGAGGTCACTATTTTTACAGTTGAAATTCCTTGATCTAACCGTAAGTTCTATGCTAACAGTTTCTTCTCTCACGCTTGTGGATCTTTATTTCCCGTCTTCTTGCTTTACAGTTACCTTCGATGTTCAAAAATTTAAATGCAATGACAACATCAATGTATTTTAATCTCTTCTTTTATTGTTCTCACTCCTTAATAATGCTTATCGTTTTCTAATGTTCTTTCACATTCAGTAACCCGCTAACGTTTTTACTGGTTTTATTACCTTGCTTGGGGTGAAATGATCCGGTTACAAAGGATACCTTTATATTTTAGCGTATTCAACGGGCTCATTCTCTCTTGGCATGGAGCTTGATTGGGTTCTCAAATGGAGGGAAATGACGACCGGAAGACTGTTTTCAGTTTCTCCGATTTCAGAAATCACAATAATCAGCTTGCCTAGAAAATCAGCATTAGAAAACCCGGCACCGATGCGAATTGCGAAAGCATCTCAATCACGAAGAAGCCCCTAACGTATTTTCATCTCGATCATAGTTGAATCCATCGCATACGGGATGATTACACTTAATGCAACGTTTACTTCTGCGTGGTGATCAAATTCATTTCCGATTGCTTACAGGGTGTGTGTGTGTGTGTGTGTGTGTGTGCGTGCGTGCGTGCGTGTGTCTGTGTGCATGTGTGTGCATGGTCTGTGCGTGCGTGTGTGTGTGTGTGTGTGGTCTGTGCGTGTGTCTGTGTGCATGTGTGTGCATGGGCCGTGTGTGTGAGTGTGTGTGTGTGTGTGCATGGTCTGTGCGTGCGTGCGTGTGTGTGTGTGGTCTGTGCGTGTGTCTGTGTGCATGTGTGTGCATGGGCCCGTGTGTGTGTGTGTGTGTGGTCTGTGCGTGCGTGCGTGTGTGTGTGGTCTGTGCGTGTGTCTGTGTGCATGTGTGTGCATGGTCCGTGTGTGTGTGTGTGTGTGTGGTCTGTGCGTGCGTGCGTGTGTGTGTGTGTGTGGTCTGTGCGTGTGTCTGTGTGCATGTGTGTGCATGGTCCGTGTGTGTGTGTGTGTGTGTGTGTGTGTGTGTGTGTCTGTGCGTGTGTCTGTGTGCATGTGTGCATGGGCCGTGCGTGTGTGTGTGTGCGTGCGTGCGTGTGTGTGTGTGTGCGTTAGTACGCGTGCTTTGCTTTCAGAATTGCCACGCAAGCAACAGAGCGATTTCGTGTGGAAATGGACAGTCATCCAGAAACGGTTATATATGTTGATTTTTGAATAAGCGGCGTTTCAACAATGTGGCGAGTGGAGTGTGTATGTGCGTGTGTGTGGGGGGGGTTAGACTGACTAAGTTCATTTTGTATATGTCTCTTCACCGCCTTAGAGAAACAAATGAAAGTTTCCAGGTTTTTTTTATTTTTTATTTAGCTAATCCATCGTATTTCTAAATCACCTCGGAAAATGCCACATCGCAACTCTCTCTCTCTCTCTCTCTCTCTCTCTCTCTCTCATCCTCCTACCATCATTCTCTCTATATTTCTCTTTCATCCGCATCCCCCTTTTTATCTGTTTTATTACTCACTTAATTTTTCTCTATCTTTCTATCTTTCGTTTTCTCTTCCTTCGAACTACATTGGAATTTCTTTCTGGTCTCATTTCTCTCTCCTCACCCTCTCTATGTTTCTTTTACCCTTTCTTTCTGTTAATATTTCTTTGTATTTTTTTTTAATTCTGTTTTTCTTCCCATTCCTTTTCCTCTTTCTTTCTACTTCAGTCATTTTTTTTTCTTTTCTTCTTTTTTCTTCTTTTTTTCCCTTTTTTTCTCCGTTTCTGTATTCTCTATATTTTCTTTCACTCTCTCACATTGTTTTTATCTCTGACCCTCTTCTCTGTATATTTCTCTCTCTTTTTATATCCCTGTGTGTATTTCCTCTATATGTTTCTCTTTCGCTCTTCCCTCTTTCTTTCTTTCTTTCTTTCTTTCTTTCTTTCTCTTCTCTCCTCTTGTCTGCGTAGAACGGGTTCAGCGTAAAGGTCGCCCACAAAGTGAATAAGGAGAAACAGTCGTTAAGACAAAGGGCAAAATGGAGACACGTATCCAAGGTGGCTGTGTTATGTATAAACAATGTCTTAATGCCAAAGTGGAATTTCTCGGCGCCCAAGTAGCGGTACAATCACCGGTTCAAGAACAGACGAAAAGAAAAATATCGAACACCTCCACAACAGCAGTAATTTTGATGAAATCTAACCAATTCGGGCCTGATCTATTCTTGGCCTGTTTTTTTGTTTTTGGTTTATTTTTTGTTGTTCTTTTTTTTGTTTGTTTCTTTTCATTGCATTTAGTTCGAATGAACGAACGGATCGTTGTTAAAATACCCACCTCCAAAATAAAAGCGTTCATCTTATGAGGGTAAAACATGTCCCACAAGTCGTGCAGAAGACTTGACATTCAATAAAATCCCTCTCTGAATTTCTGGGATGAGTAGTTGCCATCATTTATATTTTTATTTTTTGTTGTTATTTATTTAACAGCTTTTCGGCCGTTGCGCTCTATGGCTTTCTTCAGCCGTATTTCGATCTGTGTTACCTTTTAGGGAATTTCGAACTGAACTCTTGAATTAATCTATGGGGGAAGTTTCTTATCGTTCTGCTATTTATTAATTATTTACTGATTTTCATTCTTTAATTAAAATTCTTAATTTCATCCAATATAAGACTCGAGATCTACTCAAGGTAGAGGTTTACAATAGGAGTGGCATTGATGAATGAGGCATGAGATGGTAAGAAGTAGAGATTATGAAGACAAGGAGGATAGGTAATGACTGCCGTCGAACCCTGGGCGAGATCCAAAGTATCCAGGAAAATTCTAAACTGATTTTTTTTATCCTTTCGCCCTAAAGAAAGGCGACAATGTCACTAGAACGCGGGGGGATTACAGGGAATGAGAATGAAAGAGAAGATTGAAAATGGGAAGAATTGAGGAAAGGACAATAAAGGGCTAAAGATAACAGTAGATGGCGATTGACGTTGCATTTAAATTTCTGAAGATTGCTGTTATCTGGGAAGCGAGGAATCGGAAGGGAGTTCAATAGGTCGGAAGTGTAAGAAAAACAAACAGTTCGAGTAAAATTGTCGTTTCCATCGAGCTAGTTCAATAGTAAAACGATGAGACTTAGATAAAAGATAAAACAATGAATAGAACAATGAATTAATCTATGTGGGGGGAGGTTCTTATCGACCTGCTGTTAATTAATTATTTACTGATTCTCCTTATTTAATTAAAATTGTTAATTTCATCCAATATAAGGCTCGAGATCTACTCAAGGTAGAAGTTTACAATAAGGCATGAGATATGAATGTAAGATGGTAAGAAGTAGAGATTATGAAGACAAGGAGGATGGATAATGACTGTCGTCGGACCCTGGAAAAGATCAAGAATAAAGTACCCAGGAAAACCGAAAACTTTTTTTTTTATCCTTTCGCCCTAAAGGAAGGCGACAATGTCACTAGAAAGAAGGGGGTTACAGGGAATGAGAATGAATGAGAAGAAGACGATTTAAAATGGGGAGAATTGAGGAAAGGACAAAAAAAAGAAGAGGGTTCAAGAAAACAGAAGATGGCGATTGACGTTATATTTAAATTTTTTAAAGTATATAAGACTTTTGTTTCATGCCTTTTATACATTCATTGAATATTAGGGGGCTTTCAACTTAATAGCTCTTGTGATGATACAACCATTTACTCCTATCTCAATAGTAAGTCTAACCAGATCGATAAGCTCAAATTGGCGGCTGATCTCAAACATGACCTACAGTCTATTAACTTTGGGCACATGTTGACTTGTTAATTTTAACGCTTCCAAAAGAAAACTGATCTCTTTCAATCATCTAAGACTCCCTTTCTGCCTTCCATCAGCATGCCAACCTCCAAGCAAACGACTCGTTGCGCCTTCCCGGGCTAACATTCTCGTCTGACATGAAATGGAAAGACTATAATGAATCGATTGCTAGCTAAGCTAGTATGGAATTTGATTCACTGTGTCGGGATAAACATTTTTTTCTCTTTAATTTATCTTACATATCTATAAGTCTACCATGCATCGATGACTCAAATATTGCTGTCACATATGGTCCAGTGCTCCTGATTTATATGAAGAGATTCTTAATAAAATAAAATCTAAAGGCGAATAAGCAATATTATCGCTACTGACCTGGCCTCAGTCGCTTTCCCAGCGCCCTAAAGTTTCTTCTCTGTGTCGTTTCTATAAATACTTTCATGGTAATTGTCCACATGTGCTCTCTGATATGGTACCCAGACATTTAAACAGAGCATTTACTTAAATACTTGTATCTATAAAAAAGAATGTTAAACATAAAAATGTCTTTAATAAATTGTCGGACTTTGTCAAATTCTTAATGTATGACGTCATTTGTTTACATTTGATACGCCATGAGCAGTTATGAATGTACGAGATTCATGGAAGATTGCAGTAAAATTCGACCGTGCCTACCGAAAGCTCCTTTGTGGCCGAGTCGGTTAAGGCACGTCAGCGTAAATGACGCTTCCGTATAGGATGCAGGTTCGAATCCTGTCAAAGAACGAATATTTTCTATGAAAATTTCTCGGAAATTCAGGCCGGTAAATGTTATTTAATACCGTTTATTATAAACAGAGCATTTATTTAAATACTTGTATCTATAAAAAAGAATGTTAAACATTAAAATGTCTTTAATATATATAGTCATTGTTTTGTTGCAATTTATTGTTTTAAACATAATTAAACAATATTTAATTTTTCTTCTATTTGTTTTTTTTTTTTTTCATTGCAGGTAAGGAACTTTTATAGCTGATGAAACTGGCGAGAATTTATCTGTTTTAGGTACGTACGTACAATGTATATTATTTAAGCAGTTAAATGGGGAAAATACGTTGTTTTAAATGATAATCTTTACAAAGAAAATGCGCCGATGGGTTCAGGTACACCTTGCATCCCGAAGATCCCAGTTAAACCAGTATGGACCGAACCAGAACTGATGCCTATGGTGTTAGGCATCTGCAGGGCATTAAGGGGGCTGTTATTCAAAAGAATACGGTGAATGTCATAAACTTGGTCATCAGTGGCTGTCATTTTTAGACGGCCAGACCGAGGTTCATCTTCTGTGCAGTCCCTACCCCGTCTGAATTCCGCTGTCCACTATTTGACAGGAACAAAGGAAGGGGAGTCCTCAGCAAGTTTTTGTACGATTTTCTTGGGTGCCGTGCATTTTTTTTGCAGATACTGTATGACTCCTCGAGGCTCTGTTTTGTCCATTTTAGATTTATCAAACATCTCCCATCTTCGTATGGGCCTCACCTGCACAGAAGTTGACAGGAATCTGAATTAGGTTTTCCAGATTTATAAGAAGATTCAGTGTGGTGTCACAACAAAATTGTTCAATGTGGTTCTTCTTACTGGGTATTGGTCAGATACTTTTGAACCACCCTTTATATATATATATATATATATATATATATATATATATATATATATATATATATATTGCCGCCATCTTTTTTCCTCTCTCGCTCATCTTCTGGATTATAAGTGTTATTGTGCGTAGTGTCACCACAAATGTATCCACACGTTTCCGGTGTGTGTTTTTTTTAATTTTAATTTAGCTCAGCGATTCGGTAGCGAATTATGCATGGAAGCATAATTCATATTTATGTGTATCTCACTCTTTTAAACCGTTATTTAACTCCTCTCTTTAAAACTTCTCTCTTAAATTTTAATCCCCACCTTCACCTTTAGACATTCCTGTTCTTCTTTCTTTTGTTACACCCTCTCTCTAGAGCTTTCATACATTTCCCTCTCACACTTGTTTCCTACTCCGACACATACACTCTCACTAGAATTTTGTTTTTATACAAGGAGTTATATATTTTCCGATTACTTTTTGAATTTGTATGTCTGATGAATTGAATCGTGATTACAATCACAATGTAATAAATTATAACCATGTAATATTAGTGTTTGAGACATTTTTATTATATTATTACTATGTCCTGGACACTGAGTTCTACCTAGATACTATCCTCGTGGAAATTTATATATATATACATATATATATATATATATATATATGAGTGTCTGTGTGTGTGTATTGACCACTAATATCATATATATATATATATATATATATATATATATATATATATATATATATACTAGTACTAGAACTAGTTTATCGCTCTGCTTAGTCATCTACGTGTCACCTACGTTGTAGTCTTTCTACCCGTTTGGTTTTTTTTCCTTCTTTGGATTAAGGACTTAAAGAACTTGTCGATTTGTTTCATGGTGTTCTGATGTTTTTACTTTTATTCTTTTTTATTTCAATTTTTTCCTCGGGTACCGATTTGTCCTTACTTATCTGCAAGTTGAGCTATCCGAGGTTATCCAAATGAGTACTACTATTAATATATATATATATATATATATATATATATATATATATATATATATATATATATATATAGAGAGAGAGAGAGAGAGAGAGAGAGAGAGAGAGAGAAAGAAAGGGAGAAAGAGTAAGAGAATGGATTGAGTGTATACGGACGCCATTTTCCATTGATACAAATTAGGTTAAATAACCTCGAAAGTTCCTTGTTAGTTTTTCTATTTATTTTCGATTTTACAGAAGTTTTGAATGTGGTTATATTGTATTGTGTCTATTTTAGATTTTAATTTGCTGCCCGAATATCTCCAATTCAAATTACATGACCAAATAACAGCAAAAGAAATTAACACTACACAATTCTGGCGAAAACTCATTGACAGGCAAATTACAACAGCAAAAGGCGAATTAAAACAAACTCTGTATGTTAAATGAAAGAGGAGAAGAGGCACAACAAAAATATAAGCAAATTCAAAACATCCGGAACATCAGAAAAAATTTAAAATAGAAATTTTCGTTGCTACTTTTCCAAACTTGTATAAATTAAAAATGTCTGCTCAAATATTCCCACCATATATATATATAACGTCATCCACAGACAGTCTGTTTCGCAGCTCATCAGTGTGGCTAGACATCCGGTTGGCTCTAACTAGGATCAAAACCCGACTGAATTGGTGTCAGTCGGAGATTCTAACGATTAAGCCGTCGGCGCACGGTAGGGATGAAAGTGGATTTTTTAGCGTATTTATTTTTAGAAACACGCCCAGTGACCGACAGTGACTCAATTCGCATCTGCGAAGAGTCTCGCTATATAGCTATAATAGTCGCTGTTTACCAACCCTCGTCCCCAGAGGGCTCAACTGAAATTGGTATTTAAGGAGCCAATTGTGTGTGTGTGTGTGTGTGTGTGTGTGTGTGTGTGTGTGTGTGTGTGTGTGCTTCATTATAAATGGGAGACAAGGTACTACGGTTAAGCTTTTTTATTTAATTTTTCTTGTGTTCAAACAAGAGCTTTCCTTTTTTGGTGGCGGGGGGGGGGCACCGAGTGTGTAGAAACTGTTCGAATGTTCAATCGTTCTCAACGCTTTCGGCTAAACTTTTAGCCATTATCAAGGATGATTTCATTTTTCTGTTTAATTAAGTGTCTGCGATATGTGTATTTTTTTTTAGTGTGTTATAGAGATTTTTTCCCGAAACATTTAGCATATTATAGCCTAGTTCGTTTTTAATGTTTGAGGCTTAAATACAAAATTATATATATATATATATAGATAGATAGATAGATAGAAAGATAGATATATAATTTTCCCCAATTAATTATATATATATATATATATATATATATATATATATATATATATATATATATAAAAAAATTGACAGGAAAATTTACCATATGCTCTTTCTATGATACTAAATGACTTTTCTCATAAATATTGTATACCTTAAAACTATAATTTTATCATTAAACCTCATTTGCTAGTATTCCACATACATACATAATATATATATATATATATATATATATATATATATATATATATATATATATATATATTTCATTGGTAAGAAGTAAGTTTCAACTCAGACATCTTTTTCCTCAAGTCTCTCGAGAGGGTGTTATCCCGATAACGACAATGTTGACCTCTTCAAGT
The DNA here is from genome assembly GCA_903632075.3 of Acanthosepion pharaonis. NCBI lineage: Eukaryota > Metazoa > Mollusca > Cephalopoda > Sepiida > Sepiidae > Acanthosepion > Acanthosepion pharaonis. The sequence continues at coordinate 2,384,397 of CAHIKZ030001101.1, read as the reverse complement.
CTATGGTTAACCGTGATCTTTCCTAAAAAAAAACCTTATGAACTGCACTCCTTACCTTTTCTTATACTCATACAAATCAGTAGGCTTCTACATTACCTGTTTCTAGGGCCTTGTATTGGGTGAACATTTGCAACACACACACGCACACACACATATATATATATATATATATATATATATATATATATATATAAGTGAACATTGATGTCAACACTCAGAGGCTGCAGGCTGTTACATGCTACTCGATTGCGGCCTGACGATTGCGTCTAGCATGAAAACAGCCTGTTGCCTCTGAGTGTTGACTTCAATGTTCCCTTTATATATATATATATGCTCTATCTCTGACATTGAGCATAATCCCATAAATATAGCACACCTTAAAACTATATATATATATATATATATATATATATATATATATATATATGTACTGTTATAGAAAAAGCAACTATGCTGGTGTAAACAATAGTCAACTTGCGAAAATACCTAATACCTTACATAAGAAAAAATCTCGAACAAGAACAAAAAAGAAATCAAATGGCCTACTTACTCAGCAATGAAAAGTGCTCAAAGCCTAGATTACCTAGACAGAGTAAAGAACGCTTCAAAATGTTAACTTTTATCAAAAGACAGCCCGTGTCGTTACTCGAGTTTCACACTCTCCTGATGGTGTACAGCACATCCGTCCCTTCCAAACCATTACAATATGATTTCAGTTTAAACAATATTCATCTATTAAAAATATATCTCTTCAATATTGCTCGCTTACTTTTGTCTTACCCGACTTTGAATGATAGCACTCTGTGTCTTCGGCATCTTTTCACTGACCTTTCAACCATCTTATGAATATTCATGATCGTTTTCAAATTCAAAAGATTTGATAGACCAACGATTATCATTCCTCTTGTCGAGAAAACCACGTACAACAAAATAAATCCTAAATTTGCCTTAGTAAAGTCCCTCAGAGACTGAAACGCGTCGGTTAAGAATAAATTGTCGGAGTTTGTCCATTTCTTTAATATATATATATATATATATATATATATATATATATATATATATATATATATATAAGCGTGGATGTGCGTGGTGTAACGGATAGCGGTTATAAGCCAAGTTCAATTTTCCATCGATAATATCATTTACGTGTAAATACCTTTGGAGAAGTTATGAATCCATCTGTTATTTGCCCCACTCTGTGCTATGTATAAATAAGACAGATGGGATCCCATATTATTTTCTTGCCAACCGATCTAGGAGAAGGAAAACTCTGAATTTAAAACCTGAAGGGATTCGTTTGGAAAACTTGTGTCACATAATGTGCCCAAATTTTCTCTATTTGCTTCTTTCGAAAAGTCTGGTTCTATACATGCTTTGATCACTATAACCAAATCACACGTGAGAGTCATCGGATTGCTCGGGTCTAAGAACTGAGCTTCTGTACTCTCATATGTCATAACCTCAGAGAAATGTATGACATTGCCAAGATGTTGACATCCCAACAGGCTAAAATAAAGGTTAAAAATGAAACACCTATCAATACTGGAAAGACCAATAATATCTACTGGACTTGAAAAACGTATTTTCCTGAAAAAATATATCTATCTATAAAAATGTGATCAGATCTATTGCGAGGCAGAATATATTTTAGTGTTATCTTTTTTTCATCTTTCTTTTTTTCACCGATGTACATCATTGAGTATTTTGTACAGTCTATTTTGTATATAATACAAATCTTTATTTAAGTGGCCATTGAATCTCTAACTCTCAAAAGAGAAATACTTCGAAAATGCCATTAAACTTCTCCAATTTCCGAATTATTATAATAGAAAAATTGACTATAATAGAAAAATAGAAACAAACATTAATTTCGACAGCCATAACAAAATTGATCACATACTCCTACCTATCAACTCCATAAGAGTGACCATTGAACAAAAACTTGTATAACCATCTTTGTCCCAATATTTATTACAACTTTTCGGTTATTGTATGCTCCGGCCTTCTTCAGGTGGTTGGAATGTCGAACTGAACCCTTTATTTCTCTCACTGGGGTAGACTGTTCTAGTCCCGCATGCCATGTTTAATGGATGTCAGTTATCAGTTATCTCCTGTTAATTCCCCTCTCCAAGTTCTCCACTGGCTTAACCAGGTATTATAAACTTAATGTCTTCAGCAATCTTTTTTACCAGCGCTCATATTAAGTGCCGGTTGTGGGAGTGCGAGCGAAATAAAAGGTACAGTTCGACATTCCAACCACCTGAAGAAGGCAGGAGTGTACAACGGTCGAAACGTTGTAATAAATATGGTGACAAAGATGAGGACAATAGTCCGAATAATGTAAATAGTGTACATAATGCCTCATCTCAGAAATATAGACAAATACAAAATTCATCAGCATCAGCTCTAAAATATAGTTAGCATCAAATGAGATAGCAACAAAAACAAGACTGAGGCAAGAATACAAAATGCAACTTGATGCACATCGGTCAAACTTATATAAACCACAAAAAAAGATTATATGAACAGCGCAGAGATATTCTGCATAACAATCCGAACGTACTGGCGGTTCACCCGCTATATATATATATATATATATATATATATATATATATATATATATAATTTTTTTTAAAAAAAAAAAATTATAGCATATAAAATCACTACAAAATAGCCATTTTGTTACAACACCTCGGTGTCTTATCAAGTGATTATGTTGAAGATAAATTAAATGGTTTATGTTATAATTTTTTTTATATATATCTGTTCTACTTTGTTTTGAGCACTTTTTTAAGAATAGTAATTGTTGGTTATTGGAATTCATTCCGTATACACCAATTATATACTTGATATATATATATATATATATATATATATATATATATATATATATATATATATGCAGAAAGTAATTCTAATAAGTGATTAGGTTTCTGATGAATACTGCTTCCAATTTGAAACCGTATCTTTCGTTATCGGTTGGCTGTATTTGTTTATCTGCATACCATATCGACGTCTATGGGCGGCTTAATGCTGAAATCTATATATTTTGCACGCAATTTCATATTTGGAAATCATTATGATTTTTAGTTATAAAACTCTTACTGATTAATCCTTAACTGGAGAGGAAACGGCGGATTTGTAAGTTCCCAATAGATATTTGCACCTAAGTGAATATATCGAACCTAACCGAAATTAGAACTCAGCTCTCCCATTTACATTTTTGAACCCTGACACCACCAACACACCTCCAAGCTTACAGCACCTGGTATTCCAAAGCGGTCACCCATCTAGCTAGATTCTTGTAAATATTTCTAACAAATAAATTGGAATTACGCGGAAAATTATTTTCATCTGAAATATTCTGTAACACTTATTGAATCAACCGGGAAATGAAGAAAAATAACTCTAAATGTCTGATAGTCACAAATTTTGCATATCGAGAATTAGCATCAGAGATAACTGTGAACGAGGCCCTCTTCTCTATATCCGGATGGACGTATTGTACTGCGCACTGCTTGCATTTTTCTTTTTGCTTTGCGCATGCATAAACATTTTCAGTATAAACAACAGCCTTATATCTCGGAATATTCGTTCTCGAAAAAAACGAAATCGTTCTCGATAAAAACGAAATCGTTCTCGTTTAGATGTGAAATCTGATTATATTTTTTTATATTTATCATTGTTTATATTTCTGCTAACAAAACACGCGCTTGTCGTCGATTTATTTGTCTTCCTACATCTGTCATTCTCAAAAGATGAACAAGTATGACTAAGATTATATTAATACTTCTTTGAGTAGCAACCCTTCTTTCAAACATGTTTCGTTGAATTTGAAAGACAAGTAAAATGTTATGACTTCTTTATTCATTTTTTTTTTCGAAATTCTCGCATTTTTGCTTTTGGTGGAAGTAAAGGAATGCAAAAATTGTCCGTGTTGTCAAAAGCTTTCTCAGTCAATTCTTGAGCTATTTTTAATTAGTCAAAAATATAATGAGCGTTCTCAAATTTAAAAACTTTTTAAAAAGTAACGACATTTTACTGGTATTTACAAACGGTTGATGCAAAATAAAATACTTACATTTGCCTTGATGAAGTTCATTACAGGACGAAACGCGTTGGCTATAAGAGATTTCTTTTGTTTTTATTCACTCCCAGTAGCCAGCTGGCATTTAAGTAACATTATCACCCTACTTGGGGCGAAATGATTAAAAAAAATATATTTTAAGATATTTTCTATGTTTATAAGTTATTTTTATAGATACAAATATTTAAGTAAATGCTCTGTTTAAAATAAACAGGATTAACAACATTTACTGGCCTGAATGTCCGAGAAAGTTTCACAAAAAATATGCGACCTCCGACAGGAGTCGAACCTGTATCCTATACGGAACTGTCATATTGCCTGACGTACATTAACCGTTTCGGCCAGAGAGGGGCGTTCGGTTAACAAGGTTGATTTTACTGTTTTTAAACACAATTCTCTATGACTTTCTCTCATACATTCATATATGCTCAATTCGTATCCAAATGTAAACAAATGACGCCACACATTATGAAATAGACAAAGTCCGACAATTATTTTTTTAAGACATTTATTATATTTTCAAATATATATATATATTTATATATATATATATATATATATATATATATATATATATATATATATATATATATATATATATATATATATATATAGGATAACGATATATAATTGTATATCATGATCAGTTTGGGAGTAAAAAGTGTATGATAAAGTGTAAAAATTTTCGACTGACGCGTTTTGTCCCTTAAGACTCCACTGGACTAGTTTTCTAAAACCTAGACTGCAAAAGTCCTAAAGGACTGATATATATATATATATATATATATATATATATATATATATATATATATATATATATATATATATATATATCAAGCTGAATATGAAAATATAGATAAATTGGAAAAGCATAGAAAATAAATATATGTAGAAAGAAGAAATATGAACATCAATTTAAAGTAAGAGATCGAATAGTAGAAACAGAAAAAGCATATATATATATATATATATATATATATATATATATATATATATATATATATATATAATGCTTTTTTATATTATGCTTCTCATATAAAAAAAGAAGTATTTTCTATATCAACGGTGATAACTAATATTTTTATTTTACTTATATCTATACCATTATGACATTTCCACTTATATGTGAATAGATGAGACATGCCAAAGATCTCTAAAACAATTAAAATAACAGTAACGAAGAAAATTTAGATTACTAAAATCTCTCATGAATTGAAGAACTATGGATCATGTTGACTGTAACTACGCCTTAAATCCTTAGAAACAGCTGGATGCAAAACTGAAGACATTTGGGATTCATAGAAGAACTCCATCTGTCCGGATCTCAGCTGTCTTAGAGCTTTGATGAATACAGAAGATGGTATTGGACATCCGTTAACATTCATTATCATAATAACAAAAGTTCGATATCTATTGTGATTATGCAGCAATAGGGAATAAAATAAGCATCCATATGCCGTAAATATCGTCGTGCAAATCGAGTTTTCAAGCCTAAAAATATTTGCAAAACTAGCGTTCGTCTTTTATGGAAACCTTTACCACCAAGTTGTAAACAAATGGGACAGCATTCCAAATAACTAATGTACACCAATTACGATTTCCCCAGTAGGCTGCCGTAAATATATCCCACTAAAATTTGTGTTTGGTGGTCATATTTGAAATATTAACATAGAAATTGATAAAAAAATCTTAAAATAGTAACATAAATTCAGAATGTATACATCGTTTGTTTGGTTACATTCCTGGAGTAAAATGGCGGATGAGTGATACTGTCTTTGTTTCATTAACATATGATATGTAGCAGTACTATGAAAACATTTTTTTATTTTTTATTTTTTTAAGCATTTCACCCCAAGCAGGGCGGGAGTGCCACTAGCACACAAGGGGTTACAGAGAGTGAGGGCAAGAGTAAAGATTCGTGATAGAGGAAAGAATGAAGAAAAGGAAAAGGAATAGATCAAGGCAGACGTCGATTGACATTACATTTGAATATTTGGAGATTATAGCTATCATGGAAGCAAGTAAGAGGAAGGGAGTTCCACAGACAGGATGTGCGAGACATGAAGCTATTGGAGTAGAAGAGACGGCTACATTTAACCGTTTCGACATTGAAAGGGTGGGTCTGAGATGCCAACCTAGGAGCACGTTTAAATTCATGCAGATTGAGAACTAGTGAAAGTAGCTCGTCTGAGCAGTTACCGTGAAAGTATTTGTAGAAAAAATACTGAGGGAAGCGAGGGTACATCTGTGAGAGAACGACGGTAAACGAGATGCCATATCAGGGCCAATCCGTCTCTGGTTTTTGTCAAAGACCTTAAGACGAACAGCGGGGACTCCAGACCATATATGGCAGCAGTATTCCATGCAAGTGCGAATGGTTTATTTATAGATTTGAAGGATGGACTCGGGCAAGAAAAACTTTCTGGTGCGACACAAAGACCCAACTTCCCTTGCGGCGGGTGAAGCTATTGATTCAATGTATTTGTCCCATCTCAGGTTAGCGGACAGTGTGAGACCAAGCAGTCGCAGAGAGGTGCTCTCGTGGAGTTGTGCACCAGACATTCTAATGGGAGGCAGGGAAGGTTTTAATGCATTTCACCCCAAGCAAGGCGAGAGTTCCACTAGCCCGAAAGGGGTTACAGAGAGTGAGAGCAAGAGTAAAGACGGGTGATAGAGGAAAGGATGAAGAGAATTAGATCTAGGCATCTGAAGATGAGATTATAACTATCAGGGAAGCAAGTAAGCACACGGCCATCCACATTGCATATCCGTCTCTGGATTTTGTCGAGGATCCTAAGGCGAAGAACGAGGGCACCAGACCATATATGGCAGCAGTATTCCATGCAAGGACGGATGGTTGATTTATAGATTTGAAGGAAGAACTCAGACGAGAAAAAACTTTCTGGCACGACACAGAGAACCACCTTTTCTTTGCGGTAGATGAAACTACCACGTATCATGTGTAATCTACGGTATTAATATTTTATAAGAGTTGATGTTCACTTTAATATGTTTATCAGACGAATTTTAAATGCTCACTAAGTTATACCGATACAAGTACGGTACTACCAGTGTGTGTTGTAGGCTGTTTTCTATACAACGCATTTAGAATTATATTACAGTTAGTTTCTCAATATACAGGTGACCTTATGTAGATTTAGCACAGGTTATCGTATAATGTAGCCTAACTTCATTTGCCGGTAGGCGTAAGATTTGAGCCACTGGTTGCCTACCATATGTTTGGGGGTCGACCTATATGGGAGGTATAGGCTAACTATAGCTAAAAATCTAGAGTCCGACTTGTATGCCAGGTCAACTTGTACGCCACAACTTACGGTAGATTAACGCAAAGCATTTTCAAGGTCGTACATTTCAAATCTAAAATATACCTGAAAACCTAAATGTAAACCATATCCTCTTGGCGTCAGTTTAAACCGACGTCTACGTTTGCATATATTTTAACTGTTTTGTTTATGGTTCAATTTTTTTTTAGCTCAGATGAAAACGTGGAATATTTTAATACATGCTGATGAAATTTTTACTTCATTTTTCATAATTATAGTTTGGATATATGTGGAAAAAAGACGTCAGTTTAAAATAACTCCAGGGAGATATGCGTAAAACTTTTGATTTAAGAATGGCTTTCCAGCAAATAAATTTAATATATTTTTTGGTTGATAAAGAAATAATCGATATGTATTGGCTCTGATCAATATGGCGTCAAGCAATGAATTTTTCCTCATATGTTAGCAGTTAATTAAAATTTTGTGGGTGACACCTTATTGCCTAGGCTAGCTAATTTGCGTAATAAAATTCCAATCATTAACAGAGAAGTAATGTCTTTAAATTAAAGTATATACTAAAACCATGTACCTTAACATTGCAATGACAATATCTTAAAGTCAGGATTAATAAGACTGCTATGATTTTCTCTTAATAGTAACGTCTATATGACTAGTATGATTCACATTACTGAGGCAACGGATACAAAGTACATAATTAGTTATCTTATAGATTAACAATATCTTCTTTTATGTGCCGTCTACCTACAGGATGAGGGCAATTGTAGCTCTTCATAACTTCCTATCCTTTGTAACACTAAGCAAGGCTTGTCCACACAATATCCTTCCCAGTTTTAGTTCTGCCATCCATTTACAATCTCGTTAGGTATGTTGAGATGGCACTCCACAACTTCCTATCATTTCTAGCCCTAAGCAATGTTTATCCACATAACATCCTCCTTCCCATACTTTGTTCTGCGAACCATTTACCCAATCTCGTTAGATAGATTGATCATGGCTCTCCACAACTTCCTGTCATTTGTAGCGCTAAGCAATGATTGTCCACATAATATTCTTCCCAGTCTTTGTTATGATAAATATTTACCCAATCTCGTTAGGTAGGTTGATCATGGCACTCCACAAATTCCTATCATCAATGATTGTCCACAAAATATCCTTCCCAGTCTTTGTTCTGCAAACCATTTACCTAATCACGTTAGGTAGGTTGATCATGGCTCTCCATAACTTCCTATTAAGTGTAACTATAAGCAATTTTTATCCCCTTAATATCCTCCCCAGTCTTTATTCTGTCATCTATTTACACAAACTCGTTAGATAGGTTACTAGATATTTGCCTCTTTCTCTCTTGCCTTCAGTATGTTTTGTGGGTGTCGAATTCCCCAAGCCTTCTTTCTGTCCTAGAAATTTCAACTGTCGCTTTGGGATTCTTTGTACAAGAGTCCTTCTTGCTTCCATTTTCTTTAAAGCTTCTTCGTTGGTTACATATCCATGGTATTCCCTGCAATCATTTTCGAACCACATTATCGTTGCCTTAGGTCGCTTCTTCAAAATGTGGAGAAATTGTTTAGAATTCACTATCGTATAAGATGACTGATATTACATAGCTGTCCAGTACTGATTTCTTTGTTTCTAACCATATTTTCCTGTTTCATAAGGTGTCCGTTACTTTTCCAATGCCTCCTGGGAATATCTTACTTTTTTTTTCAGGAATAAATTTATTAATAGTCCATAAAATGTGAGTGATTCAGTCAGTTATGTACGATGCATGATACAAGCTTAGGCGATATTTCGATTCATGGCTGATGAGGCAGATTTTTTTCCCCGCAGTAGGTTTCCATTTCTTTCTGTGGTAGAGCAGTTGCCATTGAAGTCTAGTCTAGAGAACTCGGTCTGCCCTGCTAATTTCCCATAGTTGTTTATTAGTGAATGTAATCGATTCGACTGAATTCGAACTCTGCACTCCGATTCCTCAATCCGAGCCACTATCCATTACCTCACCATGTGCGATTAAGAAACAAATTTGTTAGTTTTTTTTTTCTTTTTTGACATTTTTGTTATGATATCTTCTGTGTAAATACATGGTCTTTTTCAGAGAAGCTGAAAAGTAATGGTTAAATCAGGATGGTATTAACACTGGATAACTTAATAATATATATATATGTAGAATCTCCAAGTGACGCCAATTCAGCCGGGTTCCGATCCTAGCTAAAGACAACCGGACGTCTAACCATACTAATGTGCTGTGATACAGCGAAACAGTCTGTCTGTAGGTGACAATATATATATATATATATATATATATATATATATATATATATATATATATACACAAACACACACACACACACACATATATATATATATATTCATACATGTTTCATTAAATAATATAGACAAGTGTTGTCTGTTTATTTTATGTAAATTCTTTTCATAACGTCTGATAAGCTTAATGACATTATCATTTAACGAAGAAAGAAAATCACAATATTGATCCATATTTTTTAATCCAATCTAAGCTTTCAGCTTACAGCCATTATCAAAGATGTTAATTACTGTACAATGTATTAGGCAATATACGGACAAGACAGTGATGATAGGCTGTGATTTTCCAAGCAACGATAAACACGTGCATATAAGACGCTAGAAGCGAAAATCACATCGCAGCTCATGACGTCACACATGACCACGCGAGAGTGAATTCGAGAAGTATTAAGTATGGGAAGCCGTTGGTATAAACCAATGGCTTCTGTTACCAATTATAGACATTTAAGGATATTTGTAGAGATTCCATAGTTGATTTTGTTTAGGTTAGGTTATGTTGTAGAGTAATTGTCATCTTTGATAATGGCTTATGTAAGCTGAAAGCTTAGATTGGATTAAAAAATATGGATCAATATTGTGATTTTCTTTCTTCGTTTAATGATAATGTTATTAAACTTATCAGACGTTATGAAAAGAATTTACATAAAATAAATAGATAGCACTTGTCTATATTATTTAATGAAACATGTATGAATTAAAAATGCTGCCTAAATACACAATAATATATATATATATATATATATATATATATATATATATATATATTACGTTTCCATAAAAAATACATTAATATAAAATTAATTATACTGTCACTTTGTCGAGTCCATAAACTTTTTCTGTTGCTTCTCCTCGTTCGGACCTACTTCAGCCGCATGAATTTAACCTTATTACTAGATTGCCAATTAGGTCTCAGAGTTTTATTTTTTTTTAATATATAGATGTAACTGTATGTTCTATTCTAATATTTTCTTTTCTCGTACCTCTTCCCTGTGGAATTCTCTTCCGGTGTTTTGCTCCTCTGTCATCTACGGTCTCCAAAAAATTTAAATGCCATGCCAGTCGCCATCTTCTGTCTTTCGGAAAGCTGTTCTTTTATTGGTTATTCTCCTCAGTAACGTTTTCTTGTTTTCTTTCTCTATGAGTAATCCTTTGCGTCTTAGTGGCTTTGTTGCCCTCCTGCTTGGACGTGAAAGGATTAAAATAACGTTTAGGAGTATATTGTTTAGTTCTTATCTATTACTGCTCTGGTATTGTTCGTCTTCTTTCCGATCTTAAAAAAAAACGTCAAACAAGAGGAACAACTAAGTCAGCACAAAACATTCCCAGGGATTGAACTCGAAATTATTATCTCACCAAATCCATGAGGTTTGTTCGTTTTTGTATGTGAATTAGTGCAAGAAAACTTATTTCGTCAGCACACAACACGCTCTCAACCCTAGCCAAGGCTATAAAACACAACTTATAATATGACGTTCTTTATAATTTTACATGTGGTACCTCTTTACGGAACTTGGTTTCACCGTGACTGTCATACGAATAACAAAGATATAAATAAATAGGTAATAAAAACTAATTCGTAAAGGTTTCCCTTTCAGTGGTCTAAAGATAGGTTTTATGAGTTTTAAGTGAATGTATGGCTTTTCTCGCTACTGCTTTTAACACACTGGTGAGAAAATCACCTTTGAAATATTTAAGTAACGGACAGAAGTGATTACAAGAGTGGTAAACGCTTGTCATTTATTTCATTAAATGAGTAACGTTGAGACATGATCAAAGAAAGAAACCTTTTATTTTTATGGCAAACATCTTCGAGAAAACGCTATACTGCTGTAGTTAGGCATTTGAAGTAGAATTTTAGTTCTAATTTTATACGAAATCTTTCGAAATTTTTTTTTTATTGCAACACTCAACCGTTGTACATTCTACGTTCGATGAGAAAAGAGTATATTTATATCCACTCTGAAATAGAAATACTAAAAAAAAAAGAACATTAACAATACAAGGCCACTATCCATTGGAAATTTTTTAACAGGGGACGGAATGCGCGACACTGAAATCTGAAGGCGTATTTGGATAACCAAAAGGTTAATCCTTCTCATTCTTATTTTTAGTACCGATTAGCTATTGATTGTCATGTTTCTACTGATTCCAAGTACACACCGCCGGGCCCAGGGATCGAACTCAAAATATATTTACTATGTAGCCAAATTCAAAAATCAGCCTTTTAATGCTCTAGGTTATTGTCTCTTAGACATAATAACCTTGGTACCAGGACAGTTTACCTCCGAACTCCATGCCTCAATCTAAGCAAATACCTTCCCTAATTTCTATTCCAATTAAGAATGATTATCTTTTAACATATCTATGAATTAATATATCAAAAAATAAATTATTACTTGAATATTTTATTAAAATTAAAATTTTTATTAATTTCATCAACAAATTAATAAATGATTCAATATCTAAGTAATTAATGGATTTTATTATTTAAATAAGTTTACAAAATCTTTTTCATGCCAGCTGTACAATAAACTAAGTAAAGTATTAAGAAAGAGGAAAATTTCGTTAAAATATAGAAAAGAATACTGACCTGTTAATTAATATCAGCCCACCTATATTGCAGTGAATGCTGGACAACAAAAAAAAAACAAACAAAAACAAAAAAAAACAAGACAAAGCAACAGAAATATGATTCTACAGAAGGATGCTGAGGATACAATGGATAGAAAATCAGAGCAACAAAGAATTTCTAGAGAAAATGGTAACAAAAATGACACTTATAATTAACACCAGAAAGAAAGAATTGAAATTTTCGGGGAGATAATGAGGAAAGAGAGCTTGGAAAATCTGATACTCACAGGACATATTGAATGTAAACACCGAGCGAGCGTGTGCAAACGGAGGGCCGAACAGGTTTTAAGAGAGATAACAAAGACACAAAATACTACAAAAGATATGAACTTGAGGAGAGCCATGATGGCCACCCCCCCCCCGAAGAAACACGGCACATAGAGGAAGAAAAAGGTTCATTCCGACCGCTTTATTTTTTGTTGCTTGTCTTTTTGTTTTAACATGGACGTTTTATAGCCTTGCTCCAATAATTCAAAGATCCTGCCAATCATACCAAAAGCGTGGCTACTTAACACAACACAACAGAATAATTAATTCTTGAACAAGCAAATAAGCACCATTTGATTGCGCTGGTACTCCAGCTAATCTGTCTATGCTGCTTGTTCTCAAATGAATACGCAGAGAATAAGTGACCCTTCTACCCCGAAGACATAATAATTATTCGCATCTCATGTAGATAATTAAAGTGCGATTGTTGATTAGATCGCTATTATACACGATACAAATTCCACTCGATTCTATCTGAGGCCAACACGAGTTATTGACACAGTAACAATGTAAATTCTCGTGTAGATCTTAACAAGACATGGCAGATGATATAAAGAGAACACGAAATGACATTGCTGAGTAGACTGAAGTGAATATAGATACCTTCGTCTACAAAGGCGATTTTATATTCAGCAATCGTTTCCATTGCCTTGGGATCATTTTTTTTCTAGGCGTATCGTAGCGGATGACAATGAAGATGGCTCGGGCTATGGCGAAGATATGTGAATTTGGATTTAAGGTTTTAGTTAGCGTGTAATGATTCTAGAAATGGTATCTTCTTTGAAAACTGTGACCTGGAGGCAGGAGGTTAAATATTACAATGATTCCGTGAATTATCCGGATGTATTCGTATAAATCTGTTTCATTGTGATAATAATTAAGAAATATAAGAGATAAATATGACTGCTTCCCGCACACGCGCATATGTACATACATATATATATATGTGTGTGTGTGTGTGTGTGTGTGCATATACAGGGTGCGATGGATAAATTGTCGTCTAAAGTACGCAAAAATTAAAATAACACGTGACATCTCATTTTAACATATATTTACCAAAATTACACACAATGTATTTTGAAATATTAAAGAGTAAATTTATCAAATAAAATCTCCATTGGCTTCAAGCACGGCCTCTAGACGACATCGGAATCTCCTGCTTCTCTTCGGGGCGATGTCCTTGTTTAAGTAGGTGAATGCTGCCATAATCCTTGCCCTCATATCATCTTTGGTGCTGCCATAATCCTTGCTTTCAGTTCATCTTTTGTTAGTGTCTCGCTCAACTGCACCCCACACATAATACTCAAGGCGGGGATACAGTCTGGGGAGTTAGGTGGCCAGATGTAAAGGATGATGGGGTCGCAGAAATTGTCTGACAGCCATGATTTGGTTCTCCTGCTTGTGCGGCATGGTGCATAATTTTGTTGACAGACATGAGGTGTTCCTGCAGGCATCCTCTTGACCAAGGACAGCTATACCAGCTCAAGGCATGTGATGTGGGCCTCCGTGTTGACTCTGAAGCCCTGTGGGAAGATAAATGGAAGCATAAAGTCGCCATCACTAGTGATCACTTCAAACATCTCGGTAATTACCATTAGGCTCATCCAAAATTTTCCGAATCCTTTGCACTGTCCTCAGATTGACACCCAAGCATTCTAAAATGTGCGTATTGGAGCTTCCGGGGCGAAAGCCAAGCATTACAGCATGCCCCTTCCAAATTATTGGCGAAATGAATTGTGTCATTGTGTTCATTTTCTCACAGTCGGTGCCCAATTGACCCTACTATAATGTGCACTTGAAACTTGAAACTCAAAAACAAACGCGCATGCGCGAAATTAAAAATATAAAATGGCGCTAATTTAACCATCGCACCCGGTATATGTATATATATATATATATATATATATATTTATATATATAGCCTTACTTTCCCTGACGATCCGTTTAGGTGAAACCTAGGTAGGTTTGTCTGGCTCACTAGGTGTATCTAGGTCTGCTCTACGGTTGTATTGAGCTCTTTTGTTAGTTAGTTGTTTACTCATATCAGGGTTTTTTCTTTGGGCTTCAGACCTGTATCTGTGCGATTTTTTTGTCGGCGGAAGTTCATGTTTGTAGCTCTTTCTTTTTTTTAAACCTTTTTCCCTCGAGATTGATTTGATTATTAGCAAATCAAAAATTCGAGGGTTTTTCGAAAAACGAGTCCAGTTATCTATATATATATATATATATATATATATATATATATATATATATATATAAAAAAAAGCTGAAAAAAATCATCCGACGTGCTTCGTACTTCTGGACTTCATCGGACTAAATATGTTACGTTGGTGCGATGACGCATGCGCACTAGCGAGAGAAGCCGGGAATTTCCAAACGACGAAACTTCAAACAAATAATTATATTGGATTCATTCCAGAAAAGGCAATGTGAATTTCTTACTTTCGAGCAATTCTGAAAACGAAATGAGAGTTTATTCGATACAGAAAAGCTGGGAAAATATATTAACAACTTTCGGCATAAACAAAGAATTCTAAAGGAACGATACAGAATAAATATTAAAGGTTTCTTTAAAAGTCACTCGCTCTCTTTCTTCTTTAATCACGAGAAACGCCAGCCTAAGGAAAAAGTACTATGATTCATTATTTAAGCATCTGCAGAAATACACTTACACAGCTATCTTCCGTTTTTTTAACCTGATGAAACCTACATACATACTGTTGTGGTAGGATCCACCTAATTTACATAGTGGAGTACCGACCATATAAATATGGGTTGGTACCGGGAAGACGGGTGAGGAAGAAGAGATCCAATCCAGAGACTCTGCCCGATTGCGACTAAAAACAAATAAACAAAAAAAAAGAACTTTGCTGTTGACGGTGAGCGATAATGTCTTCCGTTCAATATTCCTGTTAAGCACGTGACATCACATATCTAATAATATTAAACTTCTCCCAATATTCAGTTTACATCTGACTATGATATCACGATTTAAATCCGATAATCCACATCCCCTTGCTATGAGCAGCCTAACACACCAAATACCAGAAAACAACTAATTGATGTTCGGAAATTTCAATGACGCCAGTCTGTGGTGGCGCCACCGTGCATTAACCTTACATACTAGTATCGCAGCATTTGGCACGTCAGTGTACTAATATGCGCAGGAAGATCATTGCGTGGAAGCGTTATCCAGTTTACAAAAAGGATCGTCTCACAATTACGCCTGAGAATTCTTGGGTATATTTTGCACTATCGTTGTTCTTCCATGCTTGCGTTTCCACGGCCATATATTTCGATAGAAAATCATGTTTACGCAAACAATGAGGTTGGATGACCGATTACTTACGCAAGCCAATCTGCCATGGCTTTCTGATAATGATCGAAGTAACGGTTAGGCGCTTTTGTTATTATATTGATATATTCCAGATATATGTATAAGAAACATATATAATTTATATATATATATATAAACAAAAATATTTAAACTCAAATCACGAATACAAGCAAGAACTCACACACAAATGCTTCCGCAGACCGTGTAAATATATATATATATATATAAGATAAATTAGTATATATATATATATATGTATGTAAGATAAATTATATATATATATATATATATATATATATATATGTGTGTGTGTGTGTGTGTGTGTGTGAGTATGTGTGTGCTCAATTAGTATATATATTGTGTATGTATAAAGAGAGAATGAAAGATAGAACAGTAGAAATAAAAGAAAAGAGGCGAGATTAAATGAGGATAGCATATATATATAAGATTAGTTAAAATAAAATTAGTATATATATATATAAGATAAATTAGTATATATATATACATATATATATAAATATAAGATAAATTAGTATATATATATATATATATATATATATATATCAGATAAAGGTGTATGTGTCTATTGCATATATCTATATTTAAACAGCTATAGCACATTTCTCTCATCCTTTAACATCAATAAACGGAAAGTTATTCATGGGTATGAACAGATTTTATTAAAAATTAGCAGACATAATATCTGTAATTTATTCAGTCAGACATGTCTAAATGGAATTTACTGCCTAAATACACAAATATATATATATATATATATATATATATATATATATATCATGATCCAAAAGAGAATGATAGATAGATAGATAGATAGATAGATAGATAGATAGATAGGTAGATAGATAAAAAGGAAGAAATAAAGAAAGAAGGCAGAAAGAGAGAAGACGATTTAGTATATCTATATATTTATATAAATGATAAATTAATATATATATATATATATATATATATATATATATATATATATATATATATATATATATATATATATATATGGGTAAATTAGTATATATATTATATATATCATGAGCAGAAGAGAAAGAAAAAAAACATGAGCGAATACAGGATGAAATATGGATACATAGATTGAAAATAGAAAGAAAGAAGGAAGAAAGATATACATGATAGAATTAAGAAAGTATACATATAAGATAAATTAGTATATATATATATATATATATATATATATATATATATATATATATATATATATATATATATAAATAAATATATATCATGAGCAGAAGAGAAAGATAGAAATGAACGAAGAGAGATAAAAATAAAGAAAGGAAGAAAGATGAAAGGAAAAAAGACAAGTTCGATTGAAGAAAATAAAAAAAAGAATGAAAAAAAATGAATAAATGGAGTAACCGTACAAAAAAAGAAACGAAAGGAAACAGAAGGAAATGAAAAAATTAAAGGAATGTGGGAAGAAAAAAATGAAAAGAATGAGGAAGTAAAAAAAAATAATAAATAGATGATGAAAGAGAGGAAAAAAAAAATCTAGAAAGGACTGAATGAAAATGGAAAGCAACAATGCCGAAGAAACAAAAGAAGGAAAATCTAAAGAAAAAGAACGGAATAATCAACGAAGGAAAAAAAGAAAAGGATTGGTTTGGTTTCGTTTGGTTTCGTTTCGTTTACGTCATATCAACTTCAATGAGTTATTTAATGCCGACAAGATTTCATTGCTCGTAATAATTTTCAAAACTATATTTCTAGGACTAATTTTTTGCTGGTAATAATTTTTTTCTTCAAAAATAAATTGCTTGTATAACCCGGATATAAGAGACCCGGATATAAGAGAAACCCGGATATAAGAGAGATTTTCTCTGGTCTCAAATTAGAGCCTGTGTTAATGTATATAAATAGACCAAACCCGGATATAAGATAAACCCGGATATAAGAGACTTCTCCGGCCCCGACAACTCTCTTATATCCGGGTTACACTGTATTAATTGTTTACAAAAATGTATGGCTGGTATTAAATTGCTTGTAGCGATTTGGTCCAAGTTTGGCGTTAACTATTTAAACATAGCAGGGACCCTAACAGGTGGTACCATCCTGGGTCAGGGTGGACCTGGGAACATCAGCAATTGAAGTGGTTCCACGCTCCTCAAAACCTACTGATCAGAGGCCTTGCTCTCGGGTATAGTTCATCGTCTTACCGAGGACGCCTCATTTGCGGGGGTTTTACCCCTCAAAGAGGTGGAGTCGGCTTATTCTGAAGACGCAGTCGACAGGGCACAAAAAAAGAGAAGAAGCAGAAAAAGATATGAAAAGAAAAAAAAATGATTTTCTTGCACATCACCCGTACTTCAAACATTTCGTTCGATGTCGAATTGCTAGGCCAACCGAGGTTAACTAAATATTGAATCAATATTATATTACGTCCCCTGCTTCTATCATTTATCGATTTTGTACCCTCAAGTTTTCTGGTTGTTTTTCTAATGATCTTTTGCTTGTAGACATGATGGTGAAGGAATTGTGAATTTCCGTCTCTTTCCTTCCTTCACTCATGAAGAAATGTATAAAGTTATATTGGACCGTATAACTTTACTGCGTGTAAAGCCAACTTTAAAAAAAAAAGAAATTATCTTGGATAGACAAGGCCCAGTGTCTTGCTTTGTAAATATCCAAGTTACTTACGTTGTTGAAGAAATCAATGAGAATGTTTGCCGACAGATTAAAAACAATAGGAAACTGAAAGATCAACATACAACATCAGTAGCGGAAACATAAAATACTATAGATAATTGTAAAGACATAAGGGACATTATCTGCAAAACTAAATCTCCATTAAGACATGGAAACTTTTATGCCCACACTTTTCCTAAACTCAAAAAAAAATGTGGACACTGAGGTCAACGGTGAGAAGCGATAGTCAGTTTCCCGCTTCAGCGCAATCTTCACGCCATTCATCTTAAACAAAGAGCCGAAGTTTGTATTGAGCCAACCCAATATATATGCAAACTTCTTCTTCTTGACGCTGGCGATCATGGACATCCATGATTTCCTGGCCTTTGTAGTTATTATTTTGGGGAGTATAATTTCTAGGCCTTTTGCCTTTAGATTTAAGCGGTTTTATTACTTTATTATCTTCCAGTGGGGAGAGTCACTGGTGATGAATTTCATTTTCAATCTTGTTAGGTCAAAGTTAGCCTAGAAAATGCAATATATATATATATATAGAGAGAGAGAGAGAGAGATAAACTAGACTCGTCTCGAAAAACCCTCGAATTTTTGATTTGTGGTATGATTTTAGCTATCACCTATAAATATGTGTTTCTCTTTGCCTCGTTAGCCAAACTTTCCCTGACGATCCGTTTAGGTGAAACCTAGGTAGGTTTGTCTGGCTCACTAGCTGTATCTATCTATCTATCTATATATATATATATATATATATATATATATAGTAATAATACAATATGTTAATGCGTATGGAATTTCCAGGAGGATATATGTCCAGGGAGAGCTCTATGTCAAAAGACAGAACAAAATTATTATTAATTAAAGAATATCAAACATAAAATTCCATAAGTAATTATTTTTATTTCATGAAAGCTCTCAAAGAGCAGCTGTCAATCTTCAAGACCTACAAACAGTTTCCAGTTTATATTTTTTTTAAAAATGCAAGTACTTTCGAATAATCCTTTATTCAGCGTCAGGCATATCTTTTCCTCTCCAAGTTTTTGATTTTATAAGGAAAAGATATTCCTGACGATGAATAAAGGATTATTCGAAAGTACTTGCATTTTTAAAAAAATATAAACTAGAAACAACAGACAACAGTTTTATAGATGAGGATCACATCACTCTATGGATTAACAGTATTTTAATGCATGCATTATACACTACTAGCAATGGATGTCGCCAATAATAGCATTAATATTGCTGATTGATTCTATGCGTGATTATTTCTTTTATATATATATATATATATATATATATATATATATATATATATATATATATATATATATATATGTGGGGGATATAACAAAGTGTAAAAGATTTTTGCGAGTCGTATCGTCTTTTAGAACTTCATCGGACTAAATGTGTTATTTTGGTGCGACTGCACTTCCTTTATTCGTGCGCATGTGTAGACGTAGCAACATAATAAATTTCGTTCGATGAAGGCCTAAAAGATCGAAACGTAAACAACAATTTTCACTTTGTCATATAATTTTTCCCCAATATTGTTCTTGATATATAAAAATATATATCGGTATCTCATATATATATATATATATATATATATATATATATATATATATATATACCTGGTTTATTCTTACTCTGGACGAAATGGCAAATAAGTCATTGTATTCGCCCCTGACAGCTGAGAACATTTTTTGAGCTACTGAAAGGCACAAACGGGATCAAATTACTAAGTTAATTTGCGAGTAGACAAAAAATTGCCAACTAAATTACATAGCAAAGCGACGGGTTTAATTCGACAATTAAGTAATTCTAATCGATTCTGGTTTCTCGTTCTTCAGTCATTTTAGCAGACTCGATTGCCTCAAGGCGGATGAATAAATGCACTCGCTCTCAATATGCCCGTTCTTCTACTTTAAATAACGGATGTATATTGCTACTATCTCCATTGACATTTACGACAAATAAACGCTAAGCTGACATCATTTGTAATAAATAGAAACTTATTTTGCGCAGAACATATTTGAAGGGTAAAGAAAAATGTTGAACTCTTAGAGAAAAAATAGAGAAATTTTATTTTTGTGACAAAGAAAAAATATGAAAGCGAAATAAAAAAAAAAGTTAGATCATTAGCATTAAACTGGCGACTGCAAGGCGTAAATTGATTTTGCTTAAACGACATAACATAGGAAAATTGGCGCATGCGCTATAGTGTGCAAAGAGGGCTGCTTCTCTTTTGGCAATGATAAATGAAGTCCAAAGCTTCATTTAAAAAAAATGGCGTTTTCTATTCTTTTTTTTTCAGTAGAAAAGAGAAAGGTGACTTGCATATGGATGCGAACATAAACATAATAATTCACATGCGATCTTTTTTGTCTGCTTTCATAAGTTTCTCGTATCTACTCATATATATATAGATACGCACGCAAACACTCACACACACACACATATATATATAGGCATGCGAGTATACATACATACAAATAATAAGATACACATATAAGTTTTTGTTCATAATCTGGTATAAACGCATTACTTCGCATTTTCATAGGTAAATCGATCGAAGCCTCGCTGTCGGGTAACTTAACGATTTTCGTTACGGTAAATGTAATCGGGCAAGTTTGAATTTCGATTGTGGGGACTTGTGCTCCCTTAGCATTAATATTTTGAAAAGAAACCTGCATCTATCCCGTTGGCAAAAAACTCCCTAAAACCAGGTTCAGGTAAAGGATGCGGGTAATTGAGCACTTAGGATAATTACCCACATCCATAACTGTATTACTTTTTAGGCCTAAGTACGTATAGAAAGTCATGATCTTAATTCAATACAATTTACTGACGATGATGAATATATTGTCTATCTGCCTGTCTTTATATGTATCTATCTATCTAGCTAGCTAGCTAGCTAACGACCTATCTATCTGCTTTTCTGTTTCTTGCTATTTATTTTGTCTTCAGATCAATCTATGTCTGCTCTTTTTCTCTCTCTTCAGATCTATCTATCTATCTATCTATCTATCTATCTATCTATCTATCTACTCCAGCCTTTTCGTATTCTATCTATCTATTCCAGTCTGTTCATATCTATATATCTATTTAGGTCTGCTCATATCTATCTATCTATCTATCTATCTATCTATCTATCTATCTATCTCAATCTGCTGATCTGTCTGTCTGTCTGTCTCTCTCTCTCTCTCTCTCTCTATATATATATATATATATATATATATATATATATATATACACATAGAGAGAGTGCGAAAGAAAGAGAATTATGATATGATATATGTATGGGAAAATGTGGAACAGAACATATGTGAGTACAAGCAGAATGGACATATGTATCATCAATGGATGTTGACTATCTGTTTCCTACTGTTATATAGAATCAAATTACTCGTAAAGACATCCCCAACATACACACTCACACGCATAGACACACACACACGCACCGCGCACGCACTTTGAAGAACGAGTCGCTTCTTTTTTGAATTCGAAACGCCACAAATTATATTAACGTTGACTTTAAATGAAACCTGATTGGCCAGTGAATATCAAACAACAGAAAAGTAAAATATGAATATCTGACATCTTTCTGCGCATACCTCATTCTTTGTGGAGTTTTAATAAAAGAGGAGCGTGTGAGATTAATTAACGTTTACTATTTATTCTTTATCTTACAACTCTGTCGGACTGCGATCCATATACACATAGACACAAACCCCAAATACACACACGCATCCGCACAGACACACATACACAAACGCACGCGCATATATATATAATATCAAATCTTTAAGTGGAAAGGATAATCCAATTATGTCTTTTTAATATAAAATGTTAAAATGATAAATCCATGAAGAGAGCTCTATGTATTGTATACAGAGCAATATGATATACGCCAAAGGCAAAACTTAACACATCTTGGAAAATCCGATATTAAATTTATTTCGGCAAATCAGTCCGATGCGGTAGGTATTAAAAAATTACTTGCCGAAAAAATAAATTTATTATCGGATTTTCCGATACGTGTTAATTTTTTTTCCGATATGTGTTTTTTTCTGATATGTGTTTTTTTTTCCGATATATATATATATATATATATGTGTGTGTGTGTGTGTGTGTGTTTGTGTGTGTGTGTATATATATATATATATATATATATATATATATATATATATATATATATATATATATAGTGTATTCATAATATAGTGTAATAGAATATAGTGTATTCGACTGGATACGAAAATTCAGGTTTACAGAGCTGTCGTACTTGCCACCCTTTTGTATGGCTCAGAGTCATGGACTCCATACAGGTACCATATACGCCAGCTAGATGTTTTCCATAAAAGCTGTCTGCGTGCAATCTGTGGAGTTAAGCTTCAAGATAGGACATCTAACGTAGACCAGGTGTAATATTGGAGGAATCGAGACTTTTATCATACAGTCTCAGCTACAGTGGACTGGCCATGTCTTGAGAATGTCTGATGACAGGATACCCAAGATCCTAATGCACAGCCAGTTAGATCAGGGCTACAGGATAAGATACAAAGACAAGCTGAAAAGCAACTTGTCAGCAGTCAATATACCACATAACACACTTGAGCGCTTAAGAGATCAACGTGTTTTAGTGGACTCAGCAATTTTCAATCTGCTTGTCTGAATCATCTTCAAGAAGCGAGAGCAAGATCTAAAAGGTCACCCAATCTAACAGTGATCTCATTTCACAATCCTCACACTTGCTCCATATGTGGACTCCTTTGTAAATCACTAGAGGGTCTTAAATGCCACTTAAGATTAGCACATAAACTTTCATAACTGAATCAATAAGCTGGCAGATCCTCATACGTCGAAACCGACAGGAGAGTCCATTATATATATATATATATATATATATATATATATATATATATATATATTATGAAATGGACAAAGTTCGACAATTATTATAAATTATTATAAAAAGAACGTATAAACATAAAATGTCTTAATATATATATATATATATATATATATAGTGTAATATTAGATTTTTTTTACATCTTATTAAACCGTGACAAGTATAACTGTAGCTAAACAATTCGCCTGTGCTTCCACAGAATCGATCGTCTGACGCTTAAAATAAAGTGAGATCCATCACCCCGCTATGTATATATGCTTACGAATGTATTTTTCTTCACTGTGGACGTAGGTGGATTAATAAGTGCGTATCCTCTCTCGATCCTTAGCTGAATCATTATCTTAATGGTTCTCTGGTTAAGGCTCAATTTAAATAATTACTGGTTGAAGCATTGGATTAGGTGCATTTTCAAGGACATTTACAACGATGAAAATAAATAATATGTAAAATAAATGCAGTTCATTACTAGGCTGCCATCTTATTCGCACCAAGTCCCAAGTATAAGTTTTCCCGACCACTACAAACTTAACTTTTTCAAGTCTCGGATTAACATTTACTTACCCACATATCTTCATAAACTTAATCTGTTACATCTTACCACTCACGCAGCAATATCCTTCAGCAGCGGTCTAATTTGCGTGGCTCTTGGGACTTGTATAGGGGCTTGCTTTCCAGCAAGTATCAAGACATCGAACTCTGACTTCGGGCAGAGAGGAATCCAGACAAGGGTAGAGTCTTGTCTGGGAAGGTTGACAAACCCGACCACGTGTATGCGGTGTCTTCGGGGAATTTTTACCCGAGCATACGGGCTCGGATCACCCCACATTAAAAATCGGCCTTGTGCCACATCTTGCCTTGTAGGAAGGTTGGGTGAATACCGGCTCTTGGAGCTTGTATAGGGTGAACATTATTAAAAGAAAACTTCGCTGACAAAGTTTTAGGATTGATTCCAAGTGCTACATAACCATGAAAGTTAGCTAAAAATTTAAAAAAAGATGGTTTTTAATTTAATATGTATCAATGAAGAGTTACTGCCTAGATACACACGCAAACAAGCACCCACATTCGAGATCTGAACGATGTGCATTCCTTAAAAGTGCAAATAGAACCTTGGCAGGATGTGAATATCTAAAGCACGCCAGATGAGGCGATGTCTCCGCCTACAACAAAAAATGTTAGAACCACACTGTGTGGCACATTTTCTTTATTTTATTATTTAATATACTAACGGGAGAACCTTGTTGGCCATTACACCACGTGAAAGTGCCCAAGGAATTCTCTAAACGTAGCACAAGGCCGAAACTACGGAGTACCCAGGAGGTAGTTGATCTTCTGAGACAAGCTTGTTAACGATTACACCACGTCGAAGTGGCCAAATGATTTTCTAAACGTAGCGTAGATGTGGCAGAAGGTTGAATGTGCGAAGCAACTAGTGAGGATCTAGCAGGTAAAGCTTGCTTACCATTAAACCACGTCGAGGTGCCTAGACCATTTTCTAAGCTAAGCTTAGATGTGGCACAAGCCCGAAAGTGTGTAGCACCCAATGATGATCAAATTCAGTCGAGACAAGCTTGTTAACCATTACACCACGTCGAGGTGACCAAATAATTTTGTAAGCGTAGCTTAGATGTGGTACGAATCCGGAAGTAAGGAGCATCCAGTGGGGATTGAACTCACTATGCAGTTGTAATTGATCTAGCGAGATAAAATTGCTAACTTATTACACCACGTCGATGTACCCAAATGATTTTCTAAGCGTAGTTTAGATGTGGCACAAGGCCGGAAGTATAGAGCGCCTAGTGAGGATCGAACTCAATACTCAGTTGTAATTGATCTAGCAAGATAAACTTGATAACCATTACACCACGTCGAAGTGCCTAAATGATTTTCCAAGCGTAGCTTAGATGTGACACAAGGCCTAAATTAAGGAGCTCCAGGAGTGGATTGAACTCCCTACTCAGTTGTAATTGATCTAGCGAGATAAACTTGCAAACCATTAAACCACGTCGAGGTGCCTAGACCATTTTCTAAGCTAAGCTTAGATGTGGCACAAGGCCGAAAGTGTGTAGCACCCAGTGATGATCGAATTCACTACTCAGTCGAGACAAGCTTGTTAACCATTACACCACGTCGAAGTACCTGTGTTCATAAATTTGTATGTGCGTATGAGTGATATATTTTGTGAAGTTCATTTCGCTATAGTTATGAATTGTTTACATAAGTCAGATGACAGGAAATTGAATTCCATCTGCGGTCTTGACTAATCGAGCAGAAGCCAAAAACATTACTGTACAGCCAGTAAACAGGCAATTCATGTGTACCTTTTTTGATGTGAGTCGGGGGTCGGGGGGCCGATCGAATGTCACAAATAATTATGGTTAATTTCATTTTTCTTTATTCTTTTGGCTTTTGTCCAAGTTCATTCACTTTAGTTACCTCTCACTTTTGTTGCTTGCTAACGCTTTTTGAATATTCAATTTAACAACGCCCTTTGAGAAAATATATCTACCAGGGAATATTTATGTAAATATATGTTTGAAGGGTTTTTAGTAAAATACGTTTTTCAAGATGAAATATGTTTTTCAAGATACGTTTTTCATGGATTCAGCTCTATTCGTCGCTTAAGAGGAAATAAAATATATCCTACAGACATGATTCAAATAGTTACTTGCCACGAATATTTCAGGGGTGTCTAGAAAGCCAGTATTTTGCTTTATATTTTTTTTTCTAAATTTTCTACTTTCAAATTCTAAATTTTTGATTTAGGAAGTCGTAAGCCACAATATATTTCTGTGCTCTCAACTTTCAACCTGAACAAAATTCACTATCGTGGTTTTCCTTTTGAAATATCCAAATTGCTCTCACGTTTTCCTATGTCAACATCATATATATATATATATATATATATATTTTAGTTGGATTGATGTGAGTTTGTGACCCTGGGTTTCACGCTTTTTGCGATCGAGGGCAAAAGCGTGAAACCCAGGGTCACAAACTCACATCAATCCAACCAAATATGTTAGCTCTATCTCTGATATTGAGCGCTTTCTAATAAGTACCACGCATATAATATATAAATAATTATATATATATATATTTATTTATACTTATACACACACACTTTTCACACACACACACACACATATATATATATATATATATATATATAAAACATACCAGAGGAAAAACTATACAACGCGTTTCGTCCTCTGAGGGACTTTATCAAGCCAATGATTGATAAAGTCCAACAGAGGAGCCAACGCTTCGGCTAAGAATTGTTTTTCCTCTTGTCACATTTTATTCATATTGTCTCTTCTACAGATATACTCTATCTGA
Source organism: Acanthosepion pharaonis (assembly GCA_903632075.3). NCBI lineage: Eukaryota > Metazoa > Mollusca > Cephalopoda > Sepiida > Sepiidae > Acanthosepion > Acanthosepion pharaonis. Next base: position 2,357,530 of record CAHIKZ030001101.1, on the reverse strand, counting down.
GAATATTTACACACACACACACACACACACACACACATATATATATATATATATATATATATATTATAGTTGGGTTATAAATTTAAGTAAATAATTATAAACCCGGTAACATAAAACCAGGAAATAACTAAACTTGTGTTACTTATTATCTGGTTATTATGTCGTATTGAAGACACGAGAGACAGTAATACCAAGTAATATTGTGAATGTAGATCAAATATGGATCGGAATCCAGCAGAATGAAGATAAAGAATAAGTAACGTGTATACTGTATTTCTCGTACGTTTTCCTTATACATGTGTATAATGAGTGTCCAGATAATTCTGCTGGAAAATAAAAGAAGTCTCTGGAATTTTCTTACCTCAATTTTTTGTTGAGTGTTAAGAGACAAATGTTACTGTTGTGGCCTGAAAAAGGAAAAAAAAATCGTAATTTTCGTTGACCCACAGGTTGACTGCTTATCCGATATTGAGAGTGTCACGTGTTTGCGTGTGCAGAGGAGAAAAGTTTTGCAGATATGAATGTTCTTTGGATAGTCGCCGTGGATGAAAAGGAATGGTTGAACTTTGAGTCGAGTGAGTGAGTGAGTGAGTGAGTGAGAGAATGAATGAGTGAGTGAGTGAGTGAGTGAGTGAGAGAATGAATGAATGAGTGAGTGAGTGAGTGAGTGAGAGAATGAATGAGTGAGTGAGTGAGTGAGTGGAGTGAGTGAGTGAGTGAGTGAGTGAGTGAATGAATGAGTGAGTGAGTGAGTGAGTGAGTGAGTGAGAGAATGAATGAGGTCATTATCTAGGTTAATTTCTTGAAGTGTGATCATTTGAGTCTTTCCTCGATCGTTGTATTGCCCTAAAAAGAACATCCATTTTTAAAATTCGCGTTATATGTGATTCGGGATTTTAACGCATGCGCATTATGCAGAAAAATAACTGCTATCTAAAAGGACTCTTGACGCTTGTGGTCAAATGGGATGTCTGGTCAAATGGGATGTACAAATGTAATATCAACTGAAATCAGAACTCCCAAGCCAATGTCCACATTTTGCCAAAGTTCTTCTAAAATATAACAAATTAAAAAAAAATCTGATTAAATCTAAAAAAAAAAAAAGATCTAAAATGGTAAAATATAATGAAAGGATTTTTTTTTCGGCTAAATATTTAAACTTCACTTTGTGTCGGAGAGTATCACAGCTATTTTAATATCCAGTAGCGAAGGTTCACTCGGATACAAGGCGTGCCGTCGCGAATATTTTGACATATACGGCCAACTGTAATATTTTGTCATTTAGTGTTTGTCAAAAGCTGTACAAGCTACTTGCTACTTCAACAGCTGCGTAAGAAAATGAGACCTACCCTCGCCAAAAAAATTGTTTTTCACTGCTTCGTATGTTAAAAATTACGAATTTTCACTTTTCCAATCATCAATCATCGTCAAGCAATAAGAAACTTATTTGAACATTGTTTTTTTCAAAATTAAAATAAATTTGTCTACGTTTCGTTAAAACAGAAACTGCTAATTTGATGAATTGTGACCAATATTAAAACAAAATAACTTCTTAAAAAAAAAGCAGTGAAAAACAACTTTTTGTCAATAGGGGGTCTCATTTTCTTACGCAGCCGTTGAAGGAGAAAGTAGCTTGTAGAGTTGTTGATAGACAAACAGTAATTGACGAAATATTACGATAGGCCATATATGACAAAATATTCGCGACTGCGTGGCCTGGATCCAAGTTCCCCTTCGGAACTGTTAATACCATGTCAGCTTTGCAATGTATGCAATTTTCAACACATTTTCGTCTGAAGATCACAATAAAGCAGAAGCAAATAACAATAAGAAAATGAAGTAGTAATAATATCTTATTATTTTAAAAGTAAGTTGTCGATTACATTAAATCATTAAATAAGCGCATTTTAGTAATATCGAAGCAGACACTTTCCAGTCTGACCAAACCATTTTGAAAACGAGTTGATTGTTAGAATATTCCCCCCCCCAAAAAAATGAAGTCATTAAAATACACAGGCCTCATAAACGAAGGAGAAGAACCGAGCTAGAAGCGTAAATATATACAAACAAACTTCTCATCTACGCATCCCCATCAACGGATTTCCGATACAACGGACTTTGGATGCAACGGACAAAATCTGCAGTTATGCAGGGAAAAAAAACAAAAAAACTTCCAAATCGTCAACAATGTATTTCAAAATTTACGGGCTTAGCGCAACGAGTCGTATTAGTTCTCAAATTGACAGCTTGGCGTCGGTGGCTGACCTTTCAATTGTAAACAAAGACATGTGTACTGTATATAAGATACGATACATCAGCGCGTGCGTGAGATAGTAGCTCTGAGAAATCTATTATTTTTGTTATTTTGATTAATATATCTATATTAAGTATATATTTATTTATGCCATATATACATGTTTATAGTATTTACATTATGATCGTAACTACTGGTAGTAACTTTCGCGGTTTTATAATTCAAAAATATTCCTTTCCTATATATGGACAATTAGCTTTAACGGACTACCCCCTCCAATTAGACCGTTGATTAGAGGTTTTTCTGTATATTTAAAAACAATTTTATATTTATTAATATATACCTCACAACACCAGCATTCCAACTTCTCAGCCCCACACCCTCAAATATAAGTCCTATTCTGTAAACATGTCGAAAATTCGAATGGAATCTTTTATTCAATTCACGTGTTCCCATTAAAATGCACAATGATAACGTTACACTAAACAATGTAAGTCGAACAATACACACTTATACATGCGCCCGCACAAACACACATTTTTGTCACCCTCAAGGAAGGCGATAGTGCCACTGAGACGTAATGGCTTACTTGGAGTTAAAGAAACATGAGAATATTTTTGCGAAGATAAAGGACTATAATAGAACAGCATTAAGGTAGGCAATTTTTGAAAATTGTAGATGACAGGGAAGCAAGAAAGCGGAAGGTAATTCTACAGGAAAGAAGTGCAAAAAAAGAAACTATAAGAAAATAACATACGGTTGGAGCTACTTAGTTTAATAATAAGACCTGTTCTCATTAAAATGCACAATGATAACGTTACACTAAACAATATAAGTCGAACAATACACACATACACATACGTACGCACAAACACACATTTTTTGTCACCGCCAAGGAAGGAGATAGTGCTACTAAGACGCAAGGAGTTAAAGAGACATGAGAATATTTTTTACAAAGATAAAGGACTATAATAGTTTCAAGTAAACAATTTTTGAAAATTGTAGATGACAGTAAAGCAAGAAAGCGGAAGGTAATTCTACAGCCGAGAAGTGCGAGAAAAAACTGTAAGAACAGAACATACGGTTGGACTTAGTTTAATAATAAAACTTGTTTATTATTGAATTAACTAGTTCCAACAATTGTTGCTATTCTAGTAGTACGCTTAAATTCAAGAGAGTAACAATATTCTATCCCAAGGTACCACAAAACCTTTTCCAAAAAAAATTAATTGTTTCTCTTGTGCACAAGTGTAAAATAAGTGTCATTATTATTATTATTATTATTATTATTATTATTTTGATTTATTTTACAAACTCGTTTTCTTACTTTTCCACGTACATTTTACGTAGCTAAAGCTCTTTGTAATGTGTGACCTGTACTTGTGTGTACACTTTTTTGTATTTCTTTAAGGTAGATATTTACTTGAGCCCTCCACCCCACCCCACTGAGTCAGGTTGTGACACAAGGTCAGTTTTTAACGTGGGGAGCCGAATGTTTTCAATCGGGCCGCTGGTCCAAGCTGTTCTTAGCTGGTCATATCTTGTCCAAACTGCTTGTCTAAGCTAGTCATGGTTGGTCTTGGCTTGTCCTAGCCGGTCCAGGCCAGAGCCGGTCCAAGCTAGTAGTAGCCGTGATACTACCAGCGCAGGGACGGATCCCTACACCAGGTAAATATTTATTTAAGGTATGGACTACCAAAAACCAACTCAATGAGTCTATTAATATTTTTATTTTATTTCGTTTGATTTCTTTTGTACATTCATTTCCTTCCGGCTCCTAAAGAGAGACCTAAACTCAGAAATGGAATGATGCCCATTTCCACTGAGCATTTTTATAAAGTGTAAAAAGGGCACAATCTAAGATCGTACGCATTTTACTAGGTACCGACATGAGATCGCTGGAAAATGAAGCATAGCTGGAAAATAACTGCCTTAAACTTGACGAAAACAAACTTTTATCGTCCAAATGTTTATGTTTTTATTAAGAGGAAAGAACAAAGTAATTTTTAATTATTTTTCAAAATTTTTCTGTCTTTATTAGAGCATTCTAACTTTTGATTGAAAAACCTCGTATTTCATCATCAGCGAATGTCCTACTAAATAACATGACGGATTTTTGTGTATTTTCTTTTTAATGACAGTCATTAATTTTGAAAATCTTGCAAAAATAAAAATTAATTGTCGGATTTTAATGAAAATTTCAGAAACTATTCATAAATGATGGAAATTATTATAAATATGTTTATTTTTTAAGTCATGCCAATTTTTTTATATATTTATTACCCACCCCCCATAATTAATTTTATGAAAACTCATGAAATTCTAATTTGTACAGTTTTATGATTAATTAGTTAAAAGCACAAGGCTTTGAGGAAAGCCAATGATTTTTTTTAGTTGACCTCTTCTACCTTAAAATCAGCTCTGAATTGTAACATACAAAACCCAATAAAACAAAGATATTTAATTTCTAAAGCTTTTAGTTGCTTTTACTTGTTTGTATGAATATGGATAATATTTTCTGAAAGCAAAAAACTATTATAATTATTTGTTATTTCTTAAATTATTTTACTTTTTTTACATTAAAGTTGTTAAATATTCTAAAATTAATGGAAATGTTGTACAGTCTAGTCAATGGTGCTATTAATTAAATAAATATCATTTACAGATTAAAAAATAAAGCTGGTTACAATCAGCAAGTTGCCAATAGCTAAAAATCTAATATAACATATTTTTTTGTGTCCAAAAATAGCTTAAATTCAAATATACGGAAGACCGGAAGCATCATGAAAACAATAGTCCGTTACGTGGTTTGCGTTGGTAGTAACATAATTATTTTGACGATAAAATTCTGATTTCGTCAAGTTTAAGGCCGTTTTTATTTTGCTATGACTACTTAAAAATAACGGGGTAAATAAGTTGTTCACATAAAGCCAAACTATCATTTGTGACCTTCCGTACTATAACTTTTCCTCCCGTAAGATGAAATCACGCACATGTCACTTGTCAATCAACACCTCTGTTAAGACCGGCTTTCTATCATTTTAAAGTATATTTTTTCAGCGCAGAAAGTAAGTAATGTTTGTTTCAAAATACATTAAATAAACGTTATAATTTCTAATTTTCGTAAAATATTTTTTTTTTAAATAATAATTGATTTTTTAAACGAATTTTAAACGGAGACTTTCACTTTTGTAAACAAAAGTTAAAAAATGGCTGACGATCGATTTCTGTCAATTTTGCTGATAAAAAAAAAACAAGATTTTTAACGAGAATTTTGGACGTGCTGGAAATTATTAAAAAAATGTAAAAAAAAATAATAAAAAAATATTTTGATTTTTCCTCTTGATAATAAACATTTAGACGATAAAAACATAATTTTCATCAAGTTTAAGGCCGTTATTATCCTACTATGCTCATTTTCCGGCGATCTCGAGTAGGTACCTACATTTTACATAGATAAGGCGATTCGTAAGGTGTGAGTTATACTTGCGAGTACTATTTTTTTGTATTCCTTTAATGCATGTGCAACCAGGGATTCCTTAACTGAATCTATGGGAACCTTTTCCAATTAAACCGAGGGCCTCAACTACAATTGGATTTATTGCTTTCCTCATGTATCACATTTTTGAGATTTTATAACTGGCAAATTATTATTATTGTTTTTATTTTCTTTGATTTCTGGCCTTTACACATTTCTTTCCGGGTCCCACCCAGGGACCTAAGGTTAGAAATGGCGTCATGACACTTTCCACTGACAAAAAAAAAAAAAAAAAATTAAAAAAAAAAAATTTAAATTACATAGATAAAGCCCTTCGTAAGGTGTGGGCTGTACTTGTCAGAATAATTTTTTGTATCTCCTTGAGGCATGGACTTCCAGGAATCCCTTCAATTAGTCTACTTCAATCTTTTCCAACCAGTCCTAGGGCTCCAACTACAACAGGGATTGTTGATGTTCCCATATGCCACATTTTCGAGATTTCTATTTCAAGGTCCTTGTATTTTGACAACTTTTTGAATATCTTCAAAGATACATTGCAGTCTGCGGGGACTGCCATGTCAATAAGGAGGCACCGTTTTTGTTTATGGTCTTTAATAACAATATCTGGGCGGTTGGCCTTGATTGTTCTGTCAGTGTGTATTGTGTAGTCTCATAGAATTGTAACAGGTCCTATCTCCGTAACCGGGTCTGGGTGATGTTCATACCAGTTTCTTTCAGTTTTCTTCCCGTAGAAGTTGCAGATTTTCCAGTGCAGATATTGGCCCACTCTGTCATGTCGGGTTTTATATTCAGTGGGTGCCAACACCGTACAACCTGCTACAAGATGATCAATCGTTTCTGGATATTTATCACAGAATCTGCATTTTGGACTGACACAATATTTTAGTATATGTGCTTGATAATTCCTAGTTAGCAAGCATTGGTCCTGCGCAACAAGGATAAAACCTTCAGTTTCCGCTTTCAACCCTGCACTACGTAGCCACTGATGGGTACGGGTTTTGTCTACGTCAGCTTGTTTGGTACGGGCAGAGTATTGGCCATGAAGCGGTTTATCTTGCCATCGCTTCTGTAACTGGTCTGTTGCATTCGTCTTAGCTATCTTTTTCAGGTATTTTGCAGTTTCAGCCGGTGTATTGTGCTGTAGTTGCATCTCTACGCCCATTTGGAACTCCATTTTGAATTTGTTGGCTTCCTTCATTACGGGTAGAGACGCTTACTACTTTCATGTTCCTTGACGCACACCATCATCCAGTCTTCTGTAGTTTCCAAATATCTTTGGAGGCCAATTGTTGTAGTTTTGTAGGACAGTTCTAGTTGAACTAATCCTCTGCCTCCTTCGGATCTGGGCACATACAGACGGTCGACATCAGCTTTGGGATGATGCATGCGATAGCAAGTGAGTAGCTTTCTCGTTTTGGCATCCAGTCGCTTAATTTCAGCTATGGTCCAGTTAAGGACATTAAAGCTGTATTGCACCACAGGGACAGCCAATGTGTTTATGGCTGATATCCTGTTTTTGAGTTCAGCTCAGTATTTAGTACCAGACGTACACGCCTGTAGTATTCTTTTCTTTTTTTTTCCTTCATTTGGGGTGTTGTATGCCATCTCCTTCGCTAATTCCTAGGTTACTTATAAGCTTCACCATGCTCCAGTTCCCTAATCTTTGTGACAAAATCTAAATCTATTAAGGGTGTTTCTGTAATTCTACCTTTCTTGAAAGTTACTTTTTGCACATTTATCTAATCCAAGTCCATACCTATGTCGTCACTGAAGTATTTTACAATATTGAGGAGGCCTTTCAACTCATTGTCGTCTTTGGCAAAGAGTTTGAGATCATCCATGTAGAGTAGGTGATTGAATATTTTCTTATTTATTTTGTAATGTAACCATAGCTACTGTTGTTCAGTTTTATTATTATTATTATTATTATTATTATTCCTGTTCCATCCTTTGTTAGTTACTTAGTTCGTCCGTTCGTCCATTACTCTCTTCAGTACTCATCTGTATTCGGCGTCTCACTGGCGGTGATTTTCAAAGAAACACCTTCACCCACTCCATCTCACTCTTGCCGTCAACAAATGCCGGCGATTTTCAAAGAAACACCCTAACCCACTCCAAAGCAGTTAGAGGAGCGGCAATAGAAGATGCATATAACAGTCCATCTTTATCAATTTTTTCTTCGTGTTTTGTATATATATATTATCTCGTATTCCGTTTGTGTATGTACCTCCACTTTTTCGCCGAAAAACAGCACAGCATGATGAAAAAAAGGCCCCAAACGTTATAAAAACACATTTTTATCGTCAAAATGTTTGTTATTATTAAGAGGGAAGACCAAAGTATTTTTTGATTATTTTATTAAATTTCTAATCTTTTCTAGCACGTTCGAAATGTTAGTAAAATCTAGTTTTTGCGACTATTTTTCTTTCAAGGAAAAGACACATTTCTTTGGTAATTCTTGCAAAAGTTTAAATACTTGTCAGATTTTAATGAAAGTTTCAAGAATTATTCGGAAATGAATGAAATTATTTTTGCGTTCTTTGTTTTTTCAGAAAATTGTAGTAAACATATTTTTTACATTTTTCACAACAGACTTACTATTTTTAGTTTCACTTAAATAATTAGAACCTAATTCTAGAATTTTTTTTTACTTTAACGTATCTTTCTTATTAAATTTCTATTTGAAATTCTTATTTTTTTCATTTCATGTCATTTTGCAATTTTCTTTCAAATTACTTTTATATTTAACTCCTACTTCATAAAAAAGTTTGTTTTTTTTTTAGTTTTTATTTTACTTTTTCTCTTTTTTATTATTTTTTATTATTTTCTTGATAGAGTTGATTTGAAACAAAAACGTTTGAAAGATAACATTGAATTTAATGTTTAATTTAATTATTTTTAGACGTAATTTTATTCGCATTTGAAATTAGAAACTTTTAGGATTTATTCGGAAATGAAATTATTTTTGCATTCTTTGTCAGAAAATTATAATAAACATAATGTTTTTTTACATGTTACAATCAACTTAATTAATTTCATGAAATTTGGAAATTAAATTAATTTGGAAATTGAATAAAATTAAATTGGACTTAGAAAAAGTTTTTATGTTGGCCTCAAAATGACATTACCGTTAAGATGTCACGTGTTTTAAGGGTTATCTTCCCCTTACTAGGAAAACCCACTAAACTTTTTGGAACTGCAATACTTTCATTTCGTTTCTGTGTTTCATCGTATCTTAACAAGCTTTAAAAATTGTTCATCAGTGAAATGTATTAAATATAGCTTCAAGTACGTCTAAATGACTGTGCTTCTGTTTAAGACTATCCAGCGCCAGATCTTGAGCAGAATCAAGCTCACGATGAAATTGCTAATCATCTTGTTTGCCGATATGTTTCTCCTCCAGAAGCTATGTAGAGACTATCAGAGTTCAAGATACATGACTGTTGTGGGGACCTACCTACAAATGGACTCTTTCACACCTATATAATATGGCTACCAACTCTGAGTAGAGGAAGTCACCGAGTGAGAGTCACCGAGTGAGAGTCACCGAGTAGTAGCCTTACAGTGAGTAAATGAGTGAGTCAGGACACCAGTGAGAGAAAGTACTCTCCAGTCCACATTTACCTTTGTACTATGTTCCCGAGAATATACTATTTAACCTTATATCCGAGTCCGTGTTATCTTTCTTTGGTTCTACACCATAACAATGACACATCTCACAATAACTACAGAGTTGCTGTAAATCTTGAAGACCAGCAAAGATTTTACTTTCACAGAGGCAACGTCCAGCAAGCTGATCAGGTACAGAGGGGCTGGGACACTACAATACTGTATTGTTTAAACTGAATGATGATGATGATGCAAGGTACCACTTGTACCCTGATATTCCGCTGCATTGTGTGTTTAATAAGCGCACCAGAAGATGGCAACCAAGGCAAAGCAATACGAATATCATCAGTAGAATGTATACAGCGAGCACTAGAAACACAAAAACAAAATAACATGTGAATGTTGTTGTTGCATGTTTCAGACGCCGCGGGCTTCCTGGATTTGCGCACTGTAGGAGAAATCTTACCAACATTTAAGGCAGCATGTCTGAGATATTTTCTTCTCACAAATGATGACACATGGAGCATGCTAGATGCTGATGGATGCCCTTAATGTTGCGTCTTATGTTTCCTACTCTCTGCACGTATATGAACCTTGCAAATGCTCTTCACCTGTGGACCACTCACAAAGAATCCATAATTGGAGATTTCTTGCACCAAGGTTTTAATGCAGACCATGCAGCAAACATGACACTGCCCTCAAATGCTGCAATTCTGATAGAGAATGGCATTAATTGTTTAACAATTGGGATGCCTGAACCTAGTGGAGTGCCGCAGCTTGACCATCATGAAGACCTCAATCACGCAGACATTGCAAAACTTACTGACGAACGGAGACTGATAACTTATGCTGTACTTGAATCTGTAGATACCATTAGCATAGGTGAGGTGTCCAACCACTCCTGTTTCTATGTAGATGCACCAGGAGATTGTTGTAATATATATATTAATACATATATATATATATTTTTAATATTATAATGCCTTACTGCGAAGGAATAACTGCAACGTGTGAAGTGGTGCTTGGGCAGGAATTACCTCTACACGACTGTCAGGCGGAAAGAATATGCATACTTTGTTCCAATTGCCTGTCCCACTCACAGAGACCAGCGTTTGTAATGCACCAGCCGCTTCAGACCATGCAAATTACTTACGAAACCTGGATTTGATCATCTTGGATGAGGCTTCTATGCTCCCTCCATTTGCTCTTCATGCTATTGATAAAGCCTTGCGAGATATTACTGGCATTGCTGCTATATTTGGTGGTAAAATTGTGCTATTGGGTGGGGGAGACTTTAGACAAGTCCTACCCATATCGCCAAGAGGAACTCTTGAGGATGTCATTGAAATCCGTATTGAAAATTTTCTATGGCTGATTTTCATCCAATAGAGATTAAGCCAAAACATTAGGACAACAGAAGATCAAAGAGAATTTTCAGCATGGTTCTTGCATCTTGGCAGTGGAGCATCAGCAGCTTCACAAGATTCTAATCTTTCTGTTGACGACATGGAACTGCCGCAAATTCCATACGTTCACGGCTCTCTGACGGATGATACAATACACCTGAGGAAGAGGAAGAATCAGAGTAATTCTTTTACCAAAGAACTCCGACTGCCTCCTGATCAATGAAGAAGTTTTAAGACATCTTCCAGATGACTGCTGACAGATAAAGTTTTAACAGATGACCCTGCTGAGGCTGAGTTCTACCCACTTTAATTTATAAACTCTTTGACACCAATGCTTCCTTATAAATTGAGTTTAAAACCCGACTCAATAGTAATGCTTCTCCATAACATTTCTATCAAGAATGGACTCTGCAATGATACAAGACTGAAATTGACATTCAATTGAGGCTTCCTTGATTAGTGGCTCACTAATTGGCAGATTTGTCCTCAGAATAAAGCTGGCTCCAAATGACTTTAACTTGCCATTCACTTTCGAGAGAACCTAGTTACCTGTACGTTTGTGATATGACATGACTATTAACAAGTCAAAAGAGCAGACATTTGGGAAGGTGAGATTGTTCTTACCTCAACCAGTGTTCTGTCACAGGCAATTGTATGTGGCATACTCTAGAGCTCGCAAACGCTCAGATACAAGGGTTAAGTTGATTGAGACAGAAAAACAAGGAAAGAGAAAAGGGCGAACTGTTACTAAGAATGTTATATATATATATATATATATATATATATATATATATGGTAAAGTTTAGGGAGGGATATATATATATATATATATATACTAGAATAATCCCAAGGAGCCAGGCAAACCTACTCAGGTTTCACCTAAACAGATATTCAGAGTGAAGCCAGCTAAAAAGGAAAAATTACGGAAGAATATTTATTGATAGAACTAAATACAACCATTACCACGTGAGAAAAAAAAAACTATTCTAACAACCAGTCTTTGCTATGCCTATGCCTACTAGTATATATATATATATATGTATATATATATATATATATAAAACAGCAATACATTTTTAAAAAATTATGCCAGCAATACATTTTTGAAAAAAATATATTACTAGCAATACACTCGATATTCGATCAAAACACTCCTTACAAAAATACGACAATGAAACACTATCTACAAATTGATTTCTTACAAAGAATACATATTCTATTCACACGAATCTATTCCAAAAATCTTGTCGGCATTAAATAATCCATTGAGGTTGATATGCCATAAAACAAAATAAACCAAACCAAACCTTATATGAATTCACTATGTTCGTGTGGGTAGGTAATTACTGCTCATCTATATTTGAGTTATATATATTTACTTTGTTCGAAGAATAGGTCAGTATTGGTTATGTCTATTTTAGTCTATATGCATTTACTTGGCAAGTGGCTACTTTTGGCGGGGGATCTTGTGCTTCACAACGTGTTCTTGACCCCACCGACATGGTAAATACATATTAAATAAAAGAGAACACGTGAGAAGTATTAATGGAGCGATACGTAGGACTTTTCCTTAGCTGGTCGAAAGCGGAATTTCAATCGATATGTCGACGGACCAAGAAAAAAAAATGACAATGTCCAGGCCTCCGCTACAGTCAGACTGTGTACCAAATTAGAGAAAGAGAAAAAAGCCTCTCCAGCGCCAAGGACTCTATTCTAAAATAAGACTTACAAAACCCACTCGGCTGGGAAGTGAAAGAATCATGTAAATTGATCAGAATTATAAAAGCACATGATGAAATGCCAATAAGCCAACAGAAAAGAACAGAGCAATGAAAAAGAATCAGTGAAAGGCACATTCGCCATGAAGAATACTAATGATTGATATTAATTATCGCAGACGTACAACCGTCAACATGGCCACTTAGAGGACAGTGGAAAACGAAAAGAAAACTGAATCTCTCAGCACAGAAAGAAACAGATTTAGAACAAATTTATTAAAGTAAAAATAGAAAAAAAAAAGATTAATAGGACAACAAATGGCGCCTGTGAGAAATGATGCAGTAGGCTGGCTCAAAAGAAATATAAAAATAGGCCTAAGAGAGTAGAATCAACAATATACAGCGAATTGTGTAAACAGTATAGATTCGACCAAATAAATTAACAACTTCGAGACTCTCCGTGAAAAAATATCTGGGAACTTTTAGAGAAAACGGACACAGAAAAACACTTATACTTAACATCAGAAAGAGATATGAAAATTCTAGGATATATAATGAGGAAAGAGGGCTTGGAACATTTATACTCAAAGGATAGAATTAAAGCCTTAGGGACACAGGAAAAACTACGCATAACTAGCGAGCTTGATTAGATGGATAACAGAAGAAAGTTTAGGAGAAATAACAAAAAGACGAAATTTATTAAGAGCTCCAAAAAAAAGGAAAACGTGGAGAGCCATGATCGTCATCGTCCTGAAGGGAGACGATACATATAAGAAAAATTTGCTGAAAAGTTGTCGACCCGAAAAAGTAAGGATTAAAAACATTCTGATGTTTGCTCATTTCTCATATTTTTGAAGGCGTCTCAGGCCTAGCACTTCTCAGCACCTACTCTTAAAATTTAAAGTGACGATCCTATCCATGTAAAAAGAGAGGATATGGCTGTTCTGAAAAAGGAAACAAAATTAAAGGAGTTAGCATAGGTGTATCAACAAACCTTATGATAATGAAGAAAGATAAGTTAAAAAAAAAAAAAAACATACCAAGACTGTATGTGATATATATTTTACAATGATATTTACCATGTACAAAGTGCAAGATCATCTCCATGTAGAGGAAGAGGCACAGCGTATGCGGATTTGTGGGAAATATATGGATTAACTATAGACTTGAACAGGTTAAGATTATAGTGGTCAGGGAAGCATCCTCTTGGTAGTCTGTTTTACAAAGCTGCTGCTCGTGGCAGAAACTGCTTGAGTGGAACTTAGACCTCACCAATGGAATACGAACGGAATGAATGCGGTTCGCTACAATGTGCGTAGTATGTCGGGTGTAAAGGTTAGGACCTATGGAACTGGGGAATGTAGTGCTTCTGAACACTTTCCATAGAAATAACGACACAGCAACTAGAGGCTTGCGATGCTTCGTCTGTAAGAAAGGGGTTGTACGGTGAAAAATAATACATCAACCACAAGGACGCGGAGACGCTTGTGGACTCTTTCGAGTGAAGATTGGCCAGCTCTTGCCTATATATGGCAAGCAGTACACAATTTTCGGCCTGATCTTAGTCTTGTAAAGTAAGCAGAAGTCAGGTACCTACTGGAACGGTACAGGCAATTGACCATTTTTTCCCAGAATTTTTTATCGAAGGATCGTGTTTATGAGTTCCACTAGTGGAATATGTTGAGTCTATGTCCCAGTAAACTCTAAAATATCTGAAAATCTAAGGTCATGACAGGTGGGCGAAATAAAAAGTTCAGTTCGAGATTCCAATCACCTGAAGAAGGCCGGAGCGAACAACGGCCGAAATGTCGTGAATATGCTAATAAAGATGAGGAACAATGCGAACAATGTAAATAATGCGTGAATTATTACTTCCGAATTTTTCCTCCCAGCATCCTAGTAAACTGAAAAATATGTGAAAATCGAAGGTTATGACGCCTGCTCTAATAAGGAAATCCATTTCTAGGGATGCGGGAAAGTAGTAAGAATGTACAGTATTTACATTAGTCGGACTATTGTGCTCATCTTTGTCGCCATATCTGTCACAACGTTTCGGCCGTTGTACGCTCCGGCCTTCTTCAGGTGGTTGGAATTTCGAACTGAACCCTTTATTTCGCTTACTAGGGTAGACTGTTCTAGTTCCACGTGCCATGTTTGTTGGAAGAAGGCCGGAGCGTACAACGGCCGAAACGTTGTGACAAATATGGCGACAAAGATGAGGACAATAGTCCGACTAATGTAAATAATGTACATAATACCTCATCTCAGAAATATAGACAGACTCTAGTAAGAATGTCTACATTACAACAGTGCTAGAGTCTGCGGAGATATTGAAAAAACGTGGTGAAAATCTGAGATCTAGTGTCAGTCAGTGTCAAATGAGAATGAAGAACCGAGAATGTCTGGAAATAGTGGAAATCAGATAATGATTCGGAAACTTCCAGATGATGGCATTACAGAAATCAGCTTAAAAAATTAAACACTTCAGGAGAGATAATATCACAAACCTCATGTTCCTCTTCAATGACACAACTGGTATAAAAATATCATCGTATAGCGTAATATGAGTCGCATTCATGTCCATCATAATTGGAATTCTTGGGACTCTATCCAATTTAAATGGAGCGGAGGCATTAAGTATTATTTTTCTTTCTATTTGTCTTAAAATTTCATAGTTGCTCACATATACTATCTGTAGTATTCTCAGCCTCTTTCTATTGAAACAGATATCTATTGCCTCTCTATTTGCATGAATTTGCATATTTTAAGAAAATCAATCATCGTTTTTAGTTGCAATAGAGCTTTGGGTTTGTTTCTTGAAAGAAAAACGAAAAATCATTTACGTATTTTTTTTATTTTTTATTTTTTTAGTTCTGCTTATAAACTCACAATGAATGGGAAGTTGATCAAAAAATGATGTTCGCTGATTTTAAGAATTCATGTCCGTAAATGTGAATGCAGAAGTAAGGGATGTAAGACTTGACAAATTGAAAAATCCGTTCTTGATTTCCGTTTCGCTTTTTGCTGTTCTTTAACGTTTTCTTACCATTTCGGGTGAAACAAACAAATGGAAAATGGGTCCGTTTTTATTTTTCGTTATCTCCGCATTTATATTTGTTGTTGTTGCTGCTGCTGTTGTTATTATTTTTGTTGAGTCTTACGAATGCTTTTGAGAATCTGAGAAAGAAAGAACGTTTTCCAACATCTCGAAAAAATAATCAGGAAGTTTCGTGTCCATTGGTTACAGAAATTCCCAAAGCTGGAGCGTAATTTTTCCATCAACTATTCAGCCATTTTTTTTTTCTTAAATAAGTATGTTAAATCTGGATATTAATACAAAAAGAAATAAGTGCTGATGACTTCAATCGAATTGGTTAATTTTACAGCATACCGAGAATTATTTAATCATAGAACAAAATCACAGTGAGGCAGGCATTTGGTCTGATTTACGCTAAAGTCAATAGGTTAGAAATCTACAGTGCTGTTCGATAAACGTGACATTTTTTTACTAAAAATATTTTTTGTCTATTGTTTTGGGGGTTAAAATAATTTTTAATCTTACTAACATAAAGACCTCTTCCCGACCACCTAGGAAAAAAAGTTTATTCACCCGAAGGAATTCTATTGATAATTATAAATTTGGATATAAATGAGATTCAGGAAAAAAAACTCTGTGCAAAAAAAGTGACTCAGATATCACATTCTAATGATTAAACTGGTAAATTTAAAGAGCTTTTGACAAAATATTGAAAACTATTTTACAATACACTCAGAACAATATTCTAGAGAATTCTAGAACAGCTTAAATTAAATCTAGAGTATTCCAGCTTATTCCAGAAAGCCTCATACAGTATAAATCAGCTTGAAATAGCCACTCAACTCACTAACCAGATAAAAGAGTACAAACACGTATCAGAACAACTTAAGGCATCTATTATTGCCCTCTCAAAAGCAGGCAAGTCTACGAGAGAAATTGCAGAAATTGCTATAACCTCGCAATCAACTGTCTCTCGAGTGATTAGGGCACATAATGATGCCATTCTTTCTCCAAGGAAGGAAACAAGGGGACGAAAGAAAAAAGATTGATGATAGAACTGGCAGGGTAATCAAGAGAGAAGTTGCGAAGAATAAGACTATAACTAGCCAAGAAATTACAGCCAGTCTAAGCGAAGAGCATGGTGTTAATATTGCTTCTTCAACAGTCCGTCGGTGGCTGTTAGAACAAGGCTACAAATCTTGTACACGAAGGTTTAAGCCGCTAATAAGCAAAGCCAACAAAGCCAAGAGACTTGAATGGGCTCACTATTACAAAACTTTCACCGCAGAAGATTGGAAGAATGTTCTCTTCTCCGATGAAACGAAAATTGAGCTAAATTCAAAGGATAAAGTGAGTCACTTCTATCGAACAGCACTTTAGATCTTGATTACACTAGAGTAGAAAAAGGCCGACATAGGTATGAGTTATACTAGATTCAGAATGGGAGGCATAGCTTCACTTTACAATAGTCAAAATGACAAAAATAGAGTAAAATAAAAAAACATATATCTGATTTAAACTAGAATAAAAAAAATGTAAGCATAGGTCCAGTTCGCACTTGATCCATAAAACAGACATAATTTCGGACTTACAAGACAGTCAAAAGGTAGATATATATCTTCGTTTTGCGCCATTCTAAAACACGAACAAAGGTTTGGACATTACTAGAGTCAAAATTTTATGTATAATTACAGTTTGGACGTATCAAAAAAGCTTGGCAAGACCCGGTTTATAAAGGAGTTTGAAAATATAACCGGAAGGTGGGATCTTTGTAAGGATCCCATCAGTGTATTCTGAGCTCCACCGATTAATATCATCTATAATGTAATACCTAGTAATATCTTAACTGTCAAATTGTCTTTTCGATTTAACAGTATGATTTCCGTTTCTCCAGGCCTACATACGATGTGCTAATGACTATCACTGAATTTGTTTATCAAGATTTATATAAGAACGTTTTGGCTCGGGCTGTGGCTTTAGATATATCAAAAGCGTTCGACACGATTTGGCATTTTGGCCCTCTCCACAATCTCAAGGGCTATAGTATCCGTAGACGAATATTTAGCGTACAGCAATGTTTCTTAACCAATCTTGTAAGAAAGCTTGTGTTGACCGGGTACGCTTCTAGCTCATTTCACATTAAAGCTGTTTTCCGCAGGGATCTGTTCCTTGGGCCTACATTTTAACCTATCTTATGTTTGCCTTCCTGATGTCATCGGTTCCCAGTTAGGAATTTGTGCTGATGACACAATTTTTCACTCCAGTCTTGGTAGCGAGTCCGACGGTTTCAACGAACTAAAACGAGCAACAGCTATCAAAAAGAAACTGTAGTGCGCATCGCCACAATTATTTATCTTTGACTGGGAATGACGTGGAAAAAGAACAAGCAAAGACGTTGGAGGTTACCAAACATGTAGCGGTCACAATTCAATTTATATTTGACGTAAAATAGCACATAGTATAAAATACAAGACAGAACGTAATAGTTCAAAACATAACAATTGAATTTATTAGTTTTGGTGTACATGCATATAAGCTGAAGGTTTGAATGAGTTATGTCTATTAGATTTGGAAATATTTGTACCGGAGCTCATAGTGATGAAGTAATTATTAAAGTTTTAGAAGAATAAAGTTCCTGTTGCATGTTAGGAAATGTGAATTGGTAAAGTTAGTAAGAGTTCAGAAGAGTTAAGAGTTCGTACTTGCGTGAATTGGAAATGTTCTTTAACGTCTGACCGCACGGTCAAGACGGGAGCTCTTGAAGATTACATCTTGGCAGCAAGGAATAAAATGAATGAAGAGAAAACACAGAGAGAGAGAGAGAGAGAGAGAGAGAGAGCTTACACGTGTTTTGTTTATATAAGATGGTGCATCACGTGCCAGGCTCAAACCTTAGTGAGCGGAAAATTTCATTCCTCGCGTGCAGGATATCTGATTGGTCGGAATTGACCAATCAGCGAGCTAGTTTTGAGGAGACTAACCAATGAATTCTTGTCGCACGATTTGTATGTATGATGGTGATAATAATTACCACAAAACTACAATCAGTAGTTAACCGGGGAAAGGAATGGCCTGTAAATTCTAACGCTTCCAAAACAAAACTGCATTCATTTAATCTTAATAGAGAAGCATTTCTGGCTTCCATCAGGATAGCTGATGCTAACCTCCATAGGGGCAACATTTTGCTCTTTCTTGAGCTCGTCTTTTCCATTAATATGAAGTGGAGTGATCACATTGAATAAATTTTTAGGTTTACTACTCGGGAAGGTGGTTCACTGTGTTGTATCAGATAATTTTTTTCTCGTCAAAGTCTATCTTTCACATTTATAAACGTATCACTCGTTCATGCATTGAATATTCCTGTCATATCTGGACTGGTGCGCCTACTATATATTTTGAGATTATTGACAAAATTAAATGAAGGGCCTGTAATGTAACTGTTCCTGATTTGCCATTCGACTTCAATCGATATGAACTGTCTTGTCTACAATTATTTTCAGGTCAGTTGTTCTGATGAGCTTTTCACTTTAGTGCCTTGATTGGATTATTTTAAACGTGCTAATAGATTGCCAACTAGACCTCGCCGTTTTAGCGTTGAACAATCAAGAAACAACTGTATGTTCTAATAGTCACTTAACACGCATCCGCGCTTGTGAATTCTTCCTTCCAAATTCTTACTTCTTGCTTCTGAATTCTTGCTTGTTTATTCGCACTTCTCGCCTGTGAATTATTATCTGCTATTATTTCTTAGATGAGATATTTTAATTATTTACATTGTTCGGGCTGTTGTCCCCATCTTTATTGCCATATTCACGACGTTTCGGCCACTTTAAGACCCGGCCTTCTTTAAGTGATTGCAATTTCAAATTGAACCCTTTATTTCGTCCATCGGGGTAGATTATCCAAGGGCGATAACTGAGAGATCCAGATGAGTCATGGCACGAAGAACTAGAATAATCTACCTCCGTGAACGAAATGAATGGTTCAGATCGAAATTCCGGTCAGCTGAAGAAGGCTGAGGCGTACAACGACCGAAACGTTGTGAATATGGCAACGAAGATGTAATTACAATACCTCATCTCAGAAGTATTAACAGATAACAATTCACAAGCGAGAAGGGCGAATTCACAATCAAGAAGGATGCTGATAATACCATGGACTGGACATGAGAGCAACGAGAAAACTTTAGAGAAAATGAAAACAAAAAGGACGCATACTGTGGAGAGCCATGATCACCAAAGTTATCCTGAAGGGAAACGTCACACAGAAGAAGAACACTTAGCGGCTCGGATTGACGAATCGGTAGAGCCGAGTTCGAATTCCATTTACTTACGGGCTAATACTCTTGGGAAAAGTCTGGATCCTCTTATTTCCCTCCAAGCTATGAATAAATAGCAGGACAGATCGTGTTCTATAGCCTTGGATGGCAACTGGTCTATCGCAGAAAGAAACGCAAGCTGCGGCAGGAGAAAATATGCCTCATCCGTCATGTATCGAAAGATACATGATCGCTTACGTGTGTATCACACATGGCACATAACTGATGATAATGGGTATGGTCACAAGTGGCTAACATATGAGTAGGGTGCCTATGTAAGATGCTTGCCTGCGTCACAATAGTAGATTTTTTCCAGAAAACGTAAGAAAAAAATGATGAAAGTTCGGCCATCATTTTATGCTATTGAAGGGAACTGTTTTGCGCTTGCAGAAGATAAACCATTTCGTGAATAAAATCAATAGAATGACGAAAGGTTGAAAGTGCGTTGTAAGAGAAAAGGTGGGGGGCGCTAGCCACGTTGGTGCCACCACTCTGATTTATGATTGGTCGATAAAGACCACAGAAAAGCGATTTTTTTCCCGCTTCCGATGTATTTCACTTTCAAAACGATTCAGGTCTGAAATGTCTAAAAAGATGTAGATATTATCCAAATATTTTCTAACGAACCGAAATTGATTTTTTTTACAAATGAATGAAAATAATATGCATTATTGGCGGTGTTTAGATACATTTAAATATAGACTTACATTTTTTTTTCATCTTCTGTTCTTTTATATATACGGTATACTGTATATTAGCAAATAATTCTCTCTCTCTCTCTCTCTCTCTCTCTCTTTCTATATATATATATATATATATATATATATATATATATATATATATATATATATATATATATAAAAGCAAAAAACTAATATATATGCTCTGTTATAATAAATACATCGGCTCTCTATGGATTAACATTACTAGGACCCACCTGGATTATATACCAACGGACCGATTACCTGTACTATATATATATATATATATATATATATATATATATATGTGTGTGTGTGTGTGTGTGTGTGTGTGTGTGTGTGTGTGTGTGTGTGTGCGTGCGTGCGTGTTTTTGTATGTCTGTGCGTGCGTGTATACCAACAGATTGATTACATGTACTATATATATGTGTGTGTGTGTGTATATATACCAACGGATCGATTACATATACTATATATATATATATATATATATATATGTGTGTGTGTGTGTGTGTGTGTGTGTGTGTGTGTGTGTGTGTGTGTGTGTGTGTGTGTGTGTCAATCAATCGATTTCACCCAAAGCAAGGCAATAAAGCCCCTAAGACCGAGGGGTTACTGGGTGTAGAAGAATCAGAAATAAGAAACTTTACCAAGTAGCAAGATCAAAAGAAAAGTAAGGAAGAGGACAGTCGAAAGCGAGTGACATTGCATTTAAATTTTAAAAAAATCAAACTTGGATATAAAGTATGCAGCCGGAAGTGCGAAACTAACTGAAACCGGGATGCCAGAATAGGACCAATAATTTATCTGATCATTTTTTTTTTTTTTGCGGTGGTGGGGGTATCGAGAATCTGTAGATATATAGCGGAAGCATCAGACAATATGTATCAGTCATATTCTAAGCATGGAGAACATGGTAGATTATATATATATATATATATATATATATATATATATACATATATGTATATGTATTTTTCTTAAATTTTCAGGAATTCGTGGGTGGATGTGATGCTGTAATTGGTAGGTAGGTATGGAGTGATGATGTCGTTCAGAATTTTGATAGTTCGTAGATAGGTGTTTGTATCTGGGAAATATATATACGCGTGTTGATATATATATATATATATATATATATATATATATATATATATATATATATATATATATATATATATATACCTGTTACAAAATAAAATTCTTGCATTTGCCTTGAAAAAGTCCCTCAAAGGGCGAAACGCGTCGGCTAACATAAGTTTTCCTTTTTGTCTTTATTCATCTACACCAAACTTGGTCCATGTTTCTTCATAAACTTCAGACAATTTCTGATGAAATTCCCTCCTAGTTTTTTTTGTACTTTAAATATGAGGACATTATTTTATATGGTTAAAAAAAAGTGAGACATGATGTTTTATTAGAACATTTATTATGACATAATGAAAGAAAAGGATTTCATGATGCTCTCGACAAAATATCCCCGCTTTCAGCCTTGATTATTGCAGTAAAAAAAGTTTCGAATTCGTTGCAAAAGTTTTTAAAAGTGTGATAATCGATTCCATTCATTGACTGTAAGAGCTCTTTTTTCATTTTTTTTTTCTAGCTTCTGTCAAGTTTAACCCATGCTAATTCTGGGGGTCGCTTCATTTTTTTTTTTTTTGTATATACAAATATATATACAAATATATATATGGGTGTATATGTGTTTGCGTGTGTTTCTCTTGTATATTCAAGCAGCATATTTTAATTTCAATATTAAATAGAAGCGTAAGACCAACTGAACCTTTCAGTAAGTTTCTTCTAGTAACGAATTTGTTGTTTGATATCAAATGGAAACTTGTATCGACACCATTGAAGAAAATGTTTAAATTCATGTAGTTTCCACCATCATTAGATGTTTTCGCGGGAATCTGTTTGGCAGTCCAAAAATATAGCCAATGTTGCGTTCGTATTGTTAACAGTACAGAGTTTTATGTCCACTATGTTATAACAAATAGAGCATTTTCAAATTAGGTATCTATTTTTTTTTTACCAATAACAAAACCAATGGCTACCGCGTTCGACATAAGGAAATGGATTGCATCTAATTTTGCCCCTTAGTGTATATTTATCAAAATTAAAATAATAAAAGTTTCTAATAATGAATATCGGTACTATAATAATTAATCTATATTAAAATTTTAAACAAAATTTAACTTGATAAATCAATCAGGCATTCAGCTTGATCTCCCCTACTTAGTAATGGAAGCCCACATTTATTAAAAAGACGATCTACAGTTGATGAAATATATTTCAAAAGAAAGCTTGCTCTATATTACGCATATTTATTCTTCCCATACGTCTGCGCATATAATTCTATAACCAGATTTTGCTGTGTACTTGTTGCCCTCTGTGCTGCCATCTTTGTATGGGATGTGATTGAAAGAAATTAATCTTTGTGCATTAACAGACGGAATTATTTTGAGATGAACTCGAGGGACTGACACGATTGAGCAATTGTAATACAAAAAGGAGAAAATAAATTAATCCGATAATGTCACAATGTTCGCCGGCCATTTTGCATGAACTGAAAATCAGAAAGTTTCTCTAGTGATGCGTTTGATTTCAATAAACAATGAAACGTTAAAATAAACCTCTTTTCATTTGGGCCCCTTATTTTTTTTTTGCGTTGTTTATTTTCCTCTCCATTTTTTTCACATATGTGCTTCCATAATTGTAAAATATATATATATATATATATATATATATATATATATATATATATATATATATATATATATATATATAATTATTAAATTTTAGAGATTAAGTTTATTTATATTAGAATCCTTTCAAGACCACGAATTAATTTCTTGGAGGTTGTGAAAATTGATCAAAAATACAAAAATTTATTTCAAGTAATTTTATTTATTTTTTCAATTGAGCCCATCTTCATACAAATATCTGTGGATGTGTATACAGTAAATAAATAAATTAATCAAATTTGAATTTTTCCGTTATAATGCAGATATAAACATTTAAATACTTCGTTTCTATACTGACAGTTGTTTTTGTTCTTTACCACAATACTTTTATATAAATGACCTCCAGAATTTAAAGTTTTTCCTTATTATTTTGTGATGAAGTAGTAAATGTATTACTAATATCTGTCTAAATCTGAAGGAGGAATTTATTCTATTAATGCAGAAACCGCCAGAATGAATACATTGAAGAAACCTCAGAAAGTTTTAACAAAAGACCATATGAACACGAAAGGGACATTTTAAAAAACAACACACAAACGCATTGGTTGTTCAATGTATTTTTGGCATATAAAATGCTACTTTGAATAATCTGCTAAGGCTAAAATGTCTGCAACTGCCTTGATCTCTAGTTCAACCACGTCAAATTTAGCTCCAGGCTTTTAATATATCACCATTCTTAGATTTTTGTTGTCACAATTTGAAAGAAAATTGAAAAATATTCTTCAAAACAAAAAATTATTTAAATTTTTTTTTAAACTAAAAGCGTCTTTCGTTTCGTGCGCATGTGCAGACGTGACAACATCAGCAAAACCCAGTCCGATGAAATCCATCCATTTCTTATTATATATATATATATATATATATATATATATATATATATATATATATATATATATATATATATATATATTAGTTATGTATTTGGGCAGTAAACCCTTTCAAATACATGTTTAAAATGACTTCCAATGTAATGTATGGGGATTCCTTTTGGGGATTAGGTAGACACTGTTCAAATGATTATTCTTCATGAGCAATAATCACTTAGCCATTTTCAAGAATATTGGTTAATTCATCCGTTTTCTATATATATATTTAAGTCAAAATATTTGTAGATTCTAGTTTTTGTTCGGGTGAGTAATAACAATGGTTTTAGTGTTACAAGCCTTACTAATTAACCCATAGCTTAAGGGAGAAGATTTGGATTCATATTTTTTCCAAGGGTGTTTGTTCTTAAGTAAATATAACGAACTCAAAGCGAATTAACTTTTATTTATAATTAACCATTTTCACCCGCACAGAACCTTTTTCAAGACCCATCTAAATACACGAGATTAATTTCAACGTTATATGGCCGTAAGTTAATATTGGTTGTGCGATTGAAATTGTTTAAGGTCCTTCAAAGTAAAAAATTACCGAATACACAAATATTATGTGTTTGTTTTCGGGATAAACAAACATTTGTTTTCTAATTTATTTTCAAATAAATGCAAACAAATAGATATGAGCAAACTCATATATATAATTTGATATATCTACAAACATTCGCTTTTAAACTTGCCTTGATAAAGTCAGTTTGACGAAACGCGTCGCCAAGGACTAAAAATTATTTTACAATTGCCTTTTATTATATATATATATATATATATATATATATATATATATATATATTAACAATGGCTATAAAAAATGTATAAAAATGTCTTAAAATAATTGTTTTTTTTGTTTACATTTGATATGCATCGAGCAGATATATGAATGTACGAGGGAAAAAGTTTGAAGAATTGTAGTTTAAAAACAGTAAAATCGACCTTGCTAATAAAAGCACATCTGGCTATATGACGTTGGCTTCCTGTCGAAGGACGCATATTTTCTAAAAATTTCTCGAAAGATGGCCGGTACAAACATTCTATTTTTTCATTATATATATATATATATATATATATATATATGTTAGATAGTTCATACATGTTTATTTTGTAAGCCTGTGTTGTGTTCCTAAAATTATTTTTCATTATTTTTTTTTTCATATATTTCTCTTTTCCTTCCTATTTATTCCTTTTATGTTAAACTGAGAATGGAAATATTTCCATTAAAAATCAAGTTGAAAATGCCCGGAATTCCATTACCATTTTCTACACTTTGCTGCCCCCACTTTTTTGCCCTTTGCTATGATTATTTTTATTAACAAAAGTGCTTGTCTTTCCGTTTGTTAGTTCCTAAGAGAACTTCTTATGAAGGTTACGCCCTTACAATACCTTATAAATAATTGACTCGTCTGTGTGGAAAGAGGAAAAGAGACGCTGCTTAGTTTCAGCGAGAAAATTCAAGTGGGAAAATTTAAATCTGCATGGCACTTCATTCGCTTGTTGAACTCAACGTTGATTATGATTCCGCAGAACTGGGTTGGGTGTGAAAAATGTTTTCAAATCGGAGTCCTTTTTTAAAGCTGATCGTTTTGTGTTCATTTTGTTTAGTTCTTTTTTCAAAACAGATTTAATGTTTAGTATAGAGCTTCGAAAAAATTCGCAGTGTGAGATAGGCAAGAAGTAAGGCATAGCAACATCAGCACGGCAAAGGGCACTCCTTGAAAGGCAAGGAAGGCTAAAAATATTTTAAGTCAAGTGATAGCGATTGCTGTATGAGTCGTACGATTTTTGAATCAAGCACGGGCAACGCCGGGCCATGCTGCTAGTTCTTCATATAGATTTTATGACAATATATGGCTGTAATTGTTAATTCTATTTTATTATTAGTTGTTGTTAGATTCTTATTGTGTCTAACAAGATCTACGTCATGAACAAAGCTTCTATCACATATTATAAATGTCCTATTTATTGTTTGTTATAACTATTAATATTTTATTGCGTTTCATTTATAAAGAAAGAAAGAAGGAAAGAAATATTATAAAACTCACAGTGAAAGTACTATGTGAAAGTACCGCGTGAAGATATAATATTTAATGTTACTATGTGAAGGTATTATCGATGACACTAAGTTACATACACTATAACGTTGTTGTTACTGTTGATTTTTGATGTAATTTTTATTTATTTATTTTGATATATTTATTTATTTTAATTTATTTTGTCTATTTAATTAATTAATCCATTTATTTTGCTTTCCGATCTGAATTTTTTCACACATACACCCAAAAATAAATAATCTTATTTCATGCTCAAACGCAATCTTCATGATCAGAAGATTGCCTTTAAGCATAAAACAGGCTGTCGCGTATGGGTGTTGATCTCTATATCCACTTTTATATTTGCCTACACATTTTTCCTAATATTGAGTACTTTTACCCAGAAATAAAACATGCCCTAAATCTATATTATTTTTATCATATATGTGTGTGTGTTTTGTTACAATATATATATATATATATATATATATATATATATATATATATATAGATAGATAGATAGATAGATAGATAGATAGATAGATAGATAGATAAACAAACCGAGATAGATAGATGAACAATTGATAAATAGATAAAATGATAGATAGATAATGAACAGACATAGATAGATAAAGAAAAAGAAAAAGAAAGAAAAGAAAGAAAAAAAGAAAGAAAAGAAAAGAAAAGAAAGATATAACAGAAGTGTGTAACGCCTCCTGCCAGTACCTCATTAATAATCGACGATTCTTTGGGAAAAGAGGGGAAAAGATATTACTTGTTTTTTTTTATTGAGAAAATGAAATAAAGAAAGAAAGAAACAAACAAAAAAGGGGAGATAGAAGTCTTTAACGTCTCTTGCCAATAACTCATAAATATTGAACTATTACACGTGGAAAAGGGGGAAAAGATACTGTATGACTTCCGAAAATGAGAGAACAACAAAAAGAAGGGAAGACAGAAGTGTTCAACGTCTCCTGCCAGTGTTTCATAAATAATGGACTATTCCGTTTTCATCGCGTGTAAAGACGAGAAAAGACACTACTTGGTTTCAATGATAAATTGAAATAAAGAACGAAAGAAGAGAAGATACAAACGTTTAACGTCTCTGGCCAATAACTCATAAATAATGGACTATTCCGCGTGGAAAGGTGGGAAAAAGACACGACTAAGCTTCAGTGAAAAATTGAAAGAAAGAAAAAAAAAGAAAGAAAGGGAAGACGTCTCTTGTCAATACTGCATAAATAAGAGACTCTTCCGTTTTGATCGCATGGAGTGAGGGGGAAATTCACTACTTTGATTCAGTGAAAAAAGTGTTAACAGTTTCATAGCGTTAATGACAATCAGATACGTGATTTTTAGCATTTTCATTCAACAGCCGAAATGAAAAAAGCAGGTCTGAGTTGAAATATATTTTCAAAATAATATAACACATTGAGGGATTAAACAGGGATTTGTGTTTACTCAGAGAATATAATTTCTACAGGGAACACTCGAACCAACAACCTCGTAACCTCTTTCTAATAGCTTCATTCCTCAATTTTATTGCTAATACTGGTTAATTTTATTAACCCCTATTAAATCTTCTTTTTATCTATTCCTCTATCTATCGTCTGTTCATTAAAATTCAGATTCATACATTAAATCTCTTATCTAATCTATCTATCTATTACAGTCTGTTCATTCAATCTTTTCACTCAAAATCTATCTATCTATAGTCTGTTAAATCTATTTTAGATAATAAATCTATCTATCTATTTCTATTATCTATCACAGTCTGTTCATTGCCAATCTATTTCTCCTATCTAATGTCAATTTTATATTTTCTGATGTTTATTTCTCTATCCTATCTATCTATCTATCTATCTATCTATCTATCTACAGTCTGTTCATTGAGTACTTTTCTATCCAATAAAGACAGATAAACAAAAATCTATTTCAGAAATAAATCTATCTATCTATCTATCTACAGATCTATTTCAGATATTTTATCTACAGACTATTATCTATCTATCTATCTATCTATCTATCTATCACAGCAAATCTATTTCAGCAAAAAGAAATGTCACTGAAACACAAGAGGTTATGGCGTGTGAAAGAATTAGGAACAGAAATATTAATAATGAGGAGGAAGATAAAAGAGTAATCAGGAGGATAGTATATAGCGATTAACATTGTATTTAAATTTTTGGAACTGGAAGGGTGTTCCACGAGCGCAGAGTGTGAGAAAAGAAACTATTAGTATAAAATCCAGAAAAAATTGTCCATCTTAGGGTTATATTTAAGCCAGCTTTCGTTCCAACTCAACTGGGCAAGTCAATTGTTTACACAAGATCGTGAAGACAAAATCAAATAAATTATCAATTGTACCGCGCTTAAATTTAAAAATGTCTATGTACCATGGCAAAATTCTCATCCGAACAGTTACAATGAAAATGTGAATTCATAGTGAATACTATGTGAAGGTACTCTGGGACACCGACAGATAGATAGATAGAAGGTAATGAACAGCCTGTGAAGATAGATAGATAAGTTACATACACTTTAATGCTTTATTTTGATGTTTTGTTTTAATTTATTTGTCTATTTACTTAAGATGATTTTTAGATATATAGATAACATGAACAAACAAAATCTTGCTGATTTTATATTTTGATGCGCTCTATCCCTGGTATGATAGATAGATAGATAGATAGATATTAGATAGATAGATAGATAGATAGATAGATAAATAAAATGATAGATAACGAACAGGTTGATAGATAGATAGATAGATAGATAGATAGATAGATAGATGATAGATAACGAACAGGTTGATAGATAACGATGGATAGATAGATAGATTAATAATGAACAGGCTGTTAGATAGATAGATAGATAGATAGATAGAATAGATAATTTAAAAAATGTTGATATAGATAGATGAATAGATAATGAACAGGCTGATAGATAGATAACGAACAGACTGATAGATAGATAGATAGATAGATAGATAATGAACAGGCTGATAGATAGATAGATAGATAATGAACAGGCTGATAGATAGATAGATAGATAACGAACAGGTTGATAGATAGATATGATAGATAAACAGGCTGAGATAGATAGATAGATAGATATGATAGATAGATAATAAACAGGCTAATAGATAGATAGATAGATAGATAGATAGATAGATAGATAGACAAACTGGGATAGTTAGATATATAAAAAACAGACTGTGATAGCTAGATCTATCTATCTATTAGCCTGCTCATTATCTATCTATCTATCTATCTATCTATCTATCTATCTATAATATCTATCTGCCTGTCTGTCCATCTATCTATTCATTGTCTTTATTTATTTTGTGAGAAATATTTTAGCGATTCAATCAATAAATTTTTTTCTTCGTACGCCGTCGTTTTAATTATTTTTCTTTCTGCTTTTGTTACATTTCTTCTAAAAAATTTATTGCGCTTTTATTATCTGTGATATTTGATCCTCATCAAATTGTATCAACAAGGTCTCTCAATTTTTCATCATTTTCTTGTCGCTACTGTTGACGCCCGGCGTCATACTGCAGCGCCATACTCATTACCCTCATGCACTTGATCTTGTCAGCATTCCAGGCCCTTTCTCAATAGCGTTCGGCCTTATAATTTACGATGTTTCTATTTTTTTTTAATGGTTTCTATTTGTTCCATCTTCTCCATAATATTACTCGAGAACGTTTGACTCAGTTGTAATCCGAATTATCTCCACCTGTACATATGCGATGCAGTTTCTTAGCAAAATCCTTTTATATATGATTAGCTGTAATTCAATTCTCCTTTTCATTAGCATTTTACTTTTAAAAACGAGGAAACGGCTAAAAACGTACTTAGTTTTAAAAGTTATTAAGATCTGTTGCTTTCAAACGAAATAGGTTTCTTAGAACTCCACTTAAAAAGATTTACGTCGCATAGCGATAAGTGCACTTGTTATTGTGGCCTTATAGCAGAACTAAAACTCCACGGTGCGTTGGCATTTCGATAAATAGCTTCCAAAATCCAAGGAAAATATTAAGGGACGTGGTAATTTCGTAAGAAACAAAAGAAAGAATGCTGAACTACTATGTAATAACACTTTTCCCATATGAGAGTGAATGCAAGAGGATTTCGTCACAGATGAAAAGCTGTCATGACTCAACAGAGATTTTTTTATAAGCATTTCACCCGAAGAAAGGCGAGAGTGCTACTAGTACGCAAGGGGTTACAGAGAGTGAAAGTAAGAGAAAAAATCGCGTATAGAGAGGATTGAGGAAAGGATAACAAGAAGAAACGGGGATTAAGGCAACAGAAGATGTCGATTGAGATTACATTAAAGTTTTTAAGATTATAGTTATCAGGGAATCAAGTAAGAAGAAGGGAGTTACACTGTCGGGAAGTGCGAGAGAAAAAAGCTGTTGGAATAGAAGTGGCGGCTACATTTAACTGTTTCGACACTAAAAGTGTGGGACCGAGATGCCAACCTAGTAGAACGCTTAAATTCATGCAGTCGGGGCACCAGTGAAAATAGATCTTCAGAGCTTGTTACCATGAAAACATTTGTAGAAAAGACAGAAGAAAGCCACATCACGCGACTGTAATCGACATCCCAAGTCAGGACTGATCCCATTATAGATCCGTCTTTGAATTATGTCGAGGACCTCGAGATGAACAGTGGGGGCACCAGACCATATATGGCAAAAGTATTCAATGCATGGACAAATGGTAGATTTGTAGATGTGAAGGATGGACTCAGACGAGAAAAAAGCCTCTCCTACGGCACAGTTTCAAATATCGACTTGTATGCCAGCAGCCATCTACAACTGTTCTCATAATGGTACGCTAGCCTAACCAACTGCGACAAAAAGGACTCCTTAAGCCTATATAGTTTTTGCGGTGTCAACGAATACCCGTTGTCACTTTCGTAATGCTCGTTGTAGCAGAGACTTTGTAATCGCAGATACAACTATAATACGCCGTAGAACAATACTGGTGTCAGACGCCGAAGAACCGGTCCAAATATTAATGAAGGATAGACTAGAGATAACGATCCGTATGCTATAGAGGATAGACGAGAAATAGCGATTGTTTAGATGTCGAGCTACCTTCTACCTATGCTTTTTCTCTATGGTCTACTTAAGTGCCGGCAGCGACATTTTATTCCCATAATAAGTTTCCTTGCGGTAGATGCAGCTATTGATTCTATGTAGTTGTTACACATCAGGTCAGTGGAAAGCGTGAGATCAAGAAGGCGCAGTGTGGCGCTCTAGTGATGTTGAGCATCTTATAGGAGGCAGGGACGTTTCTCTACGGTGAGTAAATGACAGCAGTTTCGATTTGGATGCATTAAAATTTACTAGTCCTTTCCTGCCCCAGTCATCAATAGATTGGAGGTCATTTTCGAGACCAACGGCCAGATTAACTTTGTCATCAATGCCGGATTTGCTATTGAAACAGAAATAAATGGTAGTGTCGTCTGCGTAGATGCCTACTTAAGAATTAAGGATTGATGACATTAAGAAGATCATTGATGCAGATCAGAAACAGTGTAGGACCAAAGATATAGCCTTCAGGAACACCAGCGTTCGTATGAAAGGTACTGGAAGAGAACCCATTCACGAGACCCTTCATGTCACGGTTAGACAGGAATGACTGAATTAAATCAAATAATCGTCTTGTAATACCATATCCGTGAAGTTTACGTAGAAGGCCGGCATGTCAAACCCTGTCATCAAACGCCTTCGATGTATCTAGGGCAACAACTCTAGTTTCACCATTATTAACAAAAGCTTGGTATACATATTTAGTTATGGCCGTAAGCATATCAGCAGTAGACCTGGCAAAGCGGAAACCTTATTGTTTCTCTGAGAGTAGATCAAATGTAGGATGCTGAGAATACCAGGGACAGAACATGCGAGCAACAAGGAAGCTTTCAGAAGAATATGGAAAAAAAAATCTTGTGTTTAGAATCAGAATAGGGCAACTGAAAATTCCCGGACACGTAATGTAGAAAGAAGGCTTGGAGAATTTCGCATACGCAGGATATATTGAAGGCGAGGGCGGGGTGGTAAATATCATTTAACCTCCTCCTTCTTTTATGTGCCGTGTCCGTTCAGGGCGTAGGCGATAATGGCTCTCCACTTCTCCTTGTTTTTTCCTTTTGCTTCTTCTCCCAAACCCTGTTCTGTCATCCATTTGCTCAAGCCCGCTGGGTATGTCATGCATTGCTTTTCCTTGTCTCTATCTTCTATCCGCTCTGTGATTATCAGATTCTCCAAGTCCTCCATTCTCGTTATGTGTCCCAGAACTTTTATCTTATATATATATATGAGACATTTTTTTTATGTTTATACGTACAAATATTTAAGTAAATGCTCTGTTAATAATAAACAGTATTAACAACGTTTACCGGCTTGAATGTGCGAGAAATTTTCATAAAAAATTTGCGTCCTCCGATAGGATTCGAACTTGTACCCTATACGAATATAGTCTGGCGTGTCTTAACCGATTGGACCACAGAGCATTGTTCAGCTAGCAAGGTCGATTTTACTGTTTTTAAGCAAAAAATGTCTTAAATAAATGTCGGACTTTGTCCATTTCATAATATATATATATATATGTGTGTGTGTGTGTGTGTGTGTGTGTGTGCGTGTGTGTGTGTGTGTGTGAGTAAGTAAGTAATCCGCTGGTGTGATTATTTTATAAGTTGAAAGTTTGTTTAATCTATAGCTGGATATATGTCTACCAGGGGTAAAAGCAAACGAAATCGTCTTTGGTAGTAAATAACATCTACTTGTCCATCAAACTAATTAATACTTTTTTCTTTTCTTTTTACTATTATTTATGTATGTGATTGTTTTTAGAATTCTTTTGAATAGTGCTTCAAATTTGAAAACAAATAAGTCGATATTGGTTGGTTGTATTCGTTTAGCCGCATATCGACGTCTATGGGCGACTTAATGCTGAAATCTATATATTTTGTGCGCAATTTTATATTTGAAAATAATAATGAGATATAGTGATAAAATTTTAATTAACTAACGCATAAGCGGGGAGGAAAATGAGGATTCGTAACTTAACCCGAGGGTATTTGCGCTTAAGTGAATTAAAAATGGATACATCTGGAGTTGAAACTCGGCTCTTAGATTAACAACTCCGAGCTATTGTCTATTCTAACCTCTGCACATCACCCAAGCTTACAACACCTGGTATTCTCGAGCAGTCACCCATCTAGGTACTGACCAGGATCGACCTTGCTTAACATCTGTGATCGTACGGTAACTGGTGTTTCAATATTTATGGTCGTAATCTTTCAATATGAAAGGTCGAATTATTTTTTTTTTAATTTGCCTTTACCAATTTTTAGCTTGCTTTTTTTTAATTTATTTTCTTAGTATTTTGTTGAATATTCAATCAATATATGTTATATATATATCCCCTTATATATATATCCTTTATCTATTGCAAATATTTTATATATTTTATATATATATATATATATATATCCGCTTTGAGTTCTTTTTATATATAAACGTACCTGTTTCTTATACCTCCTGGGTGGCAGGGTGGAATAGTGGTAACAGCTCGGATTGAGGAATCGGAGAGCCGAGTTCGAATTCCAGTCGAATCCATTACATTCACTTACGTGCTGATACCCTTGGGAAAGGTATGAATCCTCTTCTTCTCCCCCCAGCTATGGATAAATAGCCTAGAAAGAATCTACTGCGGGAAAAATGTCTGCCTCACCAGTCATGTATCAAATTATGGCACATGGCTAACTGATTATTTATTCTCCGTCAATAAGTTAGCACGTTACGCAATCCCATCAACTCTAATAAATAATGGACCATTCCGTTTTTATTGCGCGGAAAACATATATGAGAGACCCTTTTTGGTTTGAGAAAAGAGAATGCACATAATGAGAAGAAAGAAAGAAAATGGAAAAGAAGAAAATGGAAAGGAAGAAAGAAAAATAGAAAGGAAGATGAAAGAAAAAAATGAAAAATAAATGAAGAAAGACAATGGATAGAAAAAGACACAGAAAGAAAACGGAAAGAAAGAAAATGAGAAAAAGAAAGCATATATAATAAGAAGAAAGAAAAAAGAAAGAAAGAAAGAAAGAAAGAAAGAAGGAATGAAAGAAGATGGAAATGAAAAAAGAGAAAGAAAGATGTAAGGAAGAAAGAAAATAGAAAGAAAGATGAAAGAAAGAAAATGAAAGACAGAAATAAAGAAAGACAGAAATAAAGAAAGAAAGAAAGAAGGAATGACAGAAAAAGGAAATGAAGAAAGAAATTAGAAAGAAAGATGAAAGAAAGAAAGAAAATAGAAAGAAAGATGAAAGAAAGAAAATGAAAGACAGAAATAAAGAAAGAAAGACAATGGAAAGAGAGAAAGAAAGAAAAAAAAAAGAAAGAAAATGGAAAGAAAGAAAAGAGAAAGAAAGATGAAAGAAAGAAAATAGGAAGAAAGATGAAAGAAAGAAAATGAAAGACAGAAATAAAGAAAGAAAGAAAGAAAATAGAAAGAAAGAAAATGAAAGAAAGAAAGAAAGAAAAGAAAATAGAAAGTAGATGAAATAAAGAAAATGAAAGACAGAAATAAAGAAAGACAGACAATGGAAAGAACGAGAGAAATAAAGAAAGAAAGAAGGAATGAAAGAAAGAAAATGGAAATGAAGAAAGAAAATGAATGACAGAAATAAAGAAAGAAAGACAATGAAAAGAAAGGAAGAAAAAAGAAAGAAAGAAGAAAAGAAAGAAAGAAAGATATTTCAAAAACATCTCCGAGTTCTTGTTGGAGAAGAATTATACCCCTACCTTCAATATCTCTCTCTCTCTCTCTCTCTCTCTCTCTCTCTCTCACGGGAAGTAACGAGTCTCTTGCTGATCTATCGCTCCTTCTATGGAAAATGCTCGGACGAACAACGTTCCTTGGTTCCACCAGGTCTGATCTTCACGGCTAGATACCTCCATACTACTTACATTGTAGTAAACCACCTATATTCCCTCCGTATTTCATTGGGCGAGAGAAGTAGGTTCCACTCAAACAGCTTCTTCCTACGAACCAACGTCCTGTGGATCAGACACCCATGAAAATGATTCCCCCATCACTACAATCTTAACCTGCCCATGTCTAGAGTTAACCGTTATCTTCCCCTCCTATCCATATAAACTACCCCTTATTGTATCTCTCTACCTCGTGTGGCCCCCGGCGTTGTACAGGTTGGACCTTTTGTAAAAAAAAAAAAGAAAATAATAATAATAATAGAGGAGGCTATAACGCCCTCCAGCATTTCTGCTTCAGTGAAATGAAAAAACCTACGCCATTTTCAATCTTTACATTTCTTTAACATATTTATTTATAATTTAATATTCATGACTGTTTTTGTTTTATGATCCAATGTTTAACGAAGCAGTAAGGGGAATTTCTAGGAGTATTTTTGTTCGTAGCAGCTGATTCAACGAATAGATTAATATGAATTATAATTGTCTATATTTCTGAGATGAGGTCTTATGTACACTATTTACATAGTTCAAACTATCATCCTCGTCTTTGTTGCCATATTTATCACACAGTTTCGGCCGTTATACGCTCCGGCCTTCTTCTCAAGGACACATGGCACAATGGATAAAGGCATTAGTTAGATCCAGTGACAGGACCCAAAGAGTGTGAGTTCAATACCTGGTTAAGGCGGTGGATAACTTGGAGAGGGGAATTAACAGGAGATAACTGACGTCCATTAAACATGACACGTGGAACTAAAACAGTCTACCCCAGCAAGTGAAATAAAGTATGCAGTTCGACATTCCAACCACCTAAAGAAGGCCGGAGCGTACAACGGCCGAAACGTTGTAATAAATATGGCAACAAAGATGAGGATGATAGTCCGAATGATGTAAATAGTGTACATGAAACAATTCTTCAGAAAATTAATCTATAAAAACCGTCGTATTTTCACAGTTATTTCTTGTTTTATAATCTTGAACACTTTTTGTTTTTTTTTTTGTTTTTTTCATTCTTTAGTGTTTCCTCTTTTATATTCATTTATTTTCTTTCATTGTTTATCACCTTGACTCTCAGAATTTAGTAACCTACATTTAATTCAATCAACCTGACATTCGCTCCACCGAAAGTTAAGTATTATTATGACATTATGAAAATATCGATTGGGGTCCAAAACAAAATCGCATCATTGTACGAACGTGTCGAAGCAAAAACAATATATGTCGCCTTCTCCAACAATACAGATACAGATTCCTGGAAAATAAACATTTGTTGACGGTGGAATGATCTTCGATTCATAAATCACTGGGTTTTTTTCCCCCTTTAACACCGATATACTTCAAGTTTCCCTCCATTTTCTGGCCAAGTTAGAGTGAGATGGTACAGGTGATGCCAAACAAAACCGACTCTTATTCAAATAAAAAAAATCGAGAAGTCAAAGCCAACAAATAAGAAATAGATTTGGCAGAGACAATCCATTTTCTTTACTGTCCTCATTAACTTTCTCCAACACAAACCACAATTGTGAACACTTCTTTTTTTTTCTATTTTATCATTGTGTATCGCTATTCGAATTCTGCACAGCTACACGCTTAAACGTAGGTAAATTTTATTGGCTAAGTGACGTCTTGTAACTAACTAGAAAAAAAAAACATTCAATACTTTTCATTGGTTTATATTTCAGTAAAAGCTTTTTATAAACTTCTTTCAATAAAGTTTTACATTGATTTTAATTCAAGTCACTAGAATCTATTTCTATTTTGGGAAATAAAAAAAATTAAAAAGTCCGCATTCGCACGCACATTATATATATATATATATATATATATATATATATATATATATATATTAGGCAGCATATGATTTACATACAAAGAATAATCACACATAGAATTAATCAGAAGTATCAATGCGATTATTGGCGACATCCATCGCTAGAAAACATAATATATGCATTCAAATCCTGTTCATCCATAGTGCGAGTTTTGATCCTTGAAGAAAAACTTGTTGGCTGTAGTTTTTCAGTATATTTGATGTTAAAATGCTAGTACTTACGGACAGTCTTCCATCCATCATCAGGCATGTGTTTTTCTTCCTTATAAAATCAAAAACTTGAGACGATATACCTGTATGTCGACCGAAAGATGTTTTTTGAATATCTGCTATTATTGACGGTTGTAAGATATCGGAACGTGCAAAGACGCAACGCTAAGTTTTTCAAAATTTTTTAAGTGAGAATTTTATTTAAATATTTCTTGTGATGTGTTAAATCCACGTATTCTATTTTTACAAGTGTATTCAGTTTTTATGTCATGAACTAAGTATATAGTTCAATAATATAGTGTAATGTCATAGTAGTAATTTTTTATAGGAATTTTTTTTATGTACTGCGGATCGATAGTTTTTAATAAACATAAAACATTAGGCAGCATATGATTTACATACAAAGAATAATCACACATAGAATTAATCAGAAGTATCAATGCGATTATTGGCGACATCCATCGCTAGAAAACATAATATATGCATTAAAATCCTGTTCATCCATAGTGCGAGTTTTGATCCTTGAAGAAAAACTTGTTGTCTTACAACCGCCAATAATAGCAGATATTCAAAAAACATCTTTCGGTCGACATACAGGTATATCGTCTCAAGTTTTTGATTTTATAAGGAAAAAAAACACATGCCTGATGATGGATGGAAGACTGTCCGTAAGTACTAGCATTTTAACATCAAATAAACTGAAAAACTACAGACAACAAGTTTTTCTTCAAGGATCAAAACTCGCATGAACAGGATTTTTAATGCATATATTATGTTTTCTAGCGATGGATGTCGCCAATAATCGCATTGATACTTCTGATTAATTCTATGTGTGATTATTCTTTGTATATATATATATATATATATAGGCAGAAATCCTTCTTTTATACAGGTTTGCTTAAAGCCGACTGACAAGGTACTGCGATTAAGATTTTTCTTGTGTTCGTAAAAGTATCTAAAAACTGTCCAAAAGTTCTGCATGACCGATCGAATGTGTGTGATTTTTTCTGTATGTGTTTGAAGTTATGGGGCTGTTTTATTTTCCAAACACGGTCAGCAATCTTCGGCCGTGTTCGTACTTAATGTTATTTTGTCCCTGCTTTCCTATTTTTATTATTAGGGCTCCCATTATTTTTATTTTATTTTTTACTCGTGATGATGCTATCATACTTGTAATTTTATATTAGTATGTCTTGGATTGAGGTTGGTAGGTTTTCGTTTGTTTTTAAATGAGTACGAATTGATTGATTTCGGGTTTAGGTAGATATAAAGTGAGTCGTCTAGGTAGGCATGTATATATATATATATATATATATATATATATATGTGTGTGTGTGTGTGTGTATATATATATGTATATATAGGTATGTACATATATATGTATGTATATATATATTCATGTATGCATATATGTATATGTATGTATATATACATATATATATATATATATATATATATATATATATATATATAAGCATATTTTTATTCAAACATGTTTCATTGAATAATATAGATATATTGTGTCTACTTATTTTTATACTGATCCTTTCCAGTTGTCTAATCACTTTCTTGATGTTAATATGAATTTCAGCAAGGAAGGCACCGGAGTTATTGTTAACCCGAGTACTTTCGATCTTTTCCAAGATCATCTTCAGGGATAAATTACACAGACAACCCTATTGTAACTGCGAAAAAATCTGCATTCCGTTGTGATGATGTTTTAATTTATTTTTTTAAGTACGCACGACGCGCTTTATAATTATTTTAAAATTTAAAATTTTTCCGCTTTAGCCATAGAATTATTTGCAAAACAAGCGTTTCTCTATAAGGGAGCCGGCTGGAATTTATTAGAAATGTAACTGGTATTAATTGTAATATGTTGCTGCTATATTCGTTATAAATTTTTGTTGAGTGTTGGTTGGCTGATTTTTATTTAGTGGGCGTCGAAAATTTATAGTTTTTGTTTATTATTTTCGTGGTGCATTATCTTGGTGTTATCGATAAGTCTTTTCCTGCATTGCGAATGAGGAACAAAACCGTTAATCCTTTTAAAATTGTTTTATTTACGTTTCGGATACGAAAATAAGCAAATATGAAGCTTTCGAGAAAAGAGTGAAGAGGATGTGCTTTCCTGATGAAGGGAAAATAGAAGCTTACTAGGTCGTTCTCTGTGGCCGGGCGGTAAAGCACACTGCATAAAACTGGGACGCATTTTTCTATACAAAGATTCCTCGGCCGACAGGCTTAATGAACAATGTTTAATAAGTAGTAATGTGCCATCCATTTAAAAAATGGAGGACTCACTCATAACGTTTGAAATGGTAAAAAGGTCGGATTAAAAATAAATCCGCTAATTCTTTGCACACACACATACAAACACGTATGTATGTATGCGTGTGTGTCAGCGTAAAGAGTTAGTGTATTTATTTTTAATCCAAGATTTTTCAAAAGCTTTGATGGTGAGGTTTCCGTATATATATATATATATATATATATATATATATATATATATATATATTTGGTTGGATAGATGTGAGTTTGTGACCCTGGGTTTCACGCTTTAGCGATCGTCAGACAAACTGATTAATGTTTTTAAAAAATTCAGCGCTTTCTAATAAGTACCGCGCATATAATATATAAATAATTATACATAATTATATTTATTTATATTTATATACACTTTTAATATATAAATATATATATATATATATATATATATATATATATATATATATATATATATATAGTCATACACAGAAAAGTCTGTTTCGCTGTATCATAAGTCAAGCACGGATCGAAACCCGACTGATTTTTTTCAGTTCTTTCTGCCCTGCGACGATGGCCTAGGGGTAAGATATCTGACTGATTTACATCAGTCAGATATCTTAACCTAAACCATCGTCGAAAAAAAAGAAGGAATTTAACGTTTTCTCTATACAAACTCAATTTATATTGTTATAAGGATAGATAAATCGAACGACCAGATATATGCAAGCGTATACACGCGTGTTGGTGTGCATACGCAGGTAAGCAAATAAATAAACATCAAATTTATACACGAGGTATAAACATAATAGTGTTCGTTATGGTTAGACAGAGCAATAATATATATTAATTAATACATATACTTTTACCTACGTTTTCGAGTGCGACTTAAGTTTCGCTGGATTCACTGGTATACAAACTGATTATAAACCATTTGTTTACTTTTAGCAACACAGACTTTGTGTCCGACGAGCTGGTAATCCGGCGAAACTTAAGTTGCGCACCAAAACGTAAGTACATATATATATATATATATATATATATATATATATATATATATACGTATATATACGTTTAACAGGTGTAATATTGGAGGAATCGAAACTTTCCTCATACAGTCTCAGTTGCAGTGGACTGGCTATGTCTGATGACAGGAAACCCAAGATCCTACGTTAGATCCGGGCTAAAGAAATGTAGGGCGACGTGTCTTAGATACAAAGACAAGCTGAAGAGCAACTTGTTAGATGTTAATATACCTCATAAAACCCTGCAGTGGAATCTATTAGTCTCTATCGTCTTCAAGAAGCGAGAGCAAGATGTAATGCGTCAGCCAATCTAACCGTGACCTCATCCCGTAATCCTAAGTCTTGATCCATATGCAGCCTCCTTTGCAAATCACTTTCGAGTTTTAAGTGCTATTTAAGATTATCGCACAAAATTCAGAACTGAATCAGTTGGTTAAGTTGTTAGAACCTCATACATCGAAACCGACGGAGAGTCCATTATATATATATATATATATATATATATATATATATATATATATATATATTAAAAAAACTTACGTATAAGTACAGGTACCTACAAATACATATATTTTTCTCAGGTGTTATAAAAGCAGTGTTTAATGTTATATAACAGAGCTACTGAGTATATATTATTGAATATATATAATATCATGCGTTGATAGCACGACCATGAGTTTCATGCAAACACGCAATCTTCAGTACAATGAATACAATTTAGGTTATCCACTAACTTCAGTCACAAAGAAATATGTGACGATAATAAAACTAGATATACTAAAGCACTAGAATACTGCAACCATAAACTGAAATTAGTATCTGTAGAAATAAAAAAAAAACAATAAAGAATTAAGCTAAAACAACACAAACTTAATATCAGATGGTTCAAACCAGCTTACAATACTAACGCCAAAACTAATGCTGGTAGATTTTTAAAAAAAATGTAATTAACTAACACTTTGGTCATTCTCCCATTTTCAACAAAAATAATATTAAAGTAAGCTATAGCTGTACTAAAAACATCGATAATTATATATCGCAACATAACAATAATATATTAAGCAAGCACACAAAAAATACTAAATAATAATTCTAATAAAAGTCAATGAAACTGCCGTAGAAACGTAACCTGCCCCCGAAATGCCAAGTGCATGAATGAAGGTATAATCTACAGAGCTAGGATCAGTTCATACGATGATGTTAAATATTACTTTAATTCCACCGAGAACAACTAGAAATCGCGTCTCTACCATCACCAACTGACGCTGAACATTATTAAATATAAAAACTGCACAACATTCAAAACAGTTTTGGTAATTAAAAAAAAACAACTATAAGTACCTTTCTATTAGCGGCGATATAATCGCGAAAGCTAGACCATATATGTAGAAATCAAGAGAGATTTTATTTGTGCTTATTGCAGAAGCTTATTATATTAACAATAATATTTTATTACTTAAATAACGCAAATTTGCTGAACAAGATAAGTGAGTTGATCGGTACATGTATACATAAAACCAAACACATACCCAAGCACATTGAACTCGATTAAAAGAGATTTCAAAATAGATTTTACGAATATTGATATAATATGTAACGCCTATTAATATTCATAGAAGCAATCATTAATCACATTTTTATCTATAGACAATAATATAGATCGTACTCGATTAATTTATGACGTGTATATGTAATTTCACATTTGTAAGAATAAGGCTAGGTTCCAAATGCACTAGATATAATATATAGTCTTAACCTATAATTATGTTAACATCGTGTGATCTAAGTTTATTCTAAGACTTTAATAATATATTCTATGAAGTTTTTTTTTTATACAAATACGAGAGTTATCGCCCGTGATACATAGCGTGTTTAGGTAAATTCAGATTTTTTTTTAATTTTTAAAATATTTTTTTTTAATTTTTCGTCTTTCGAACTTAAGAATTTGAACGATATAAATTATAAACAACTAATTCCAATATTATAGACGACAATAATAAAATAAATAAGTCTTAAAACACAGTTTTAAATCAGTACCACAAGAACGCCAATTTCATAACGGTTAACGGTCAGTGAGTATTGTACACCTGAAGATTGCGTTTTTTCAAGAAAATCGGAGTCATTCTATCGACGTAGGATATTATGTATATACTCTTTTAAACTACAATTCTCCATGATTTTCTCTTGTACTTTCATATCTGCTCGATGCGTATCCAAATGTACACAAATGACGTCACACATTATGAAATGGACAAATTTCGAAAATTACTTTAAGACATTTATAGATACAAATATTTAAGTAAATGCTCTGTTTATAATAAATCTTAAATTTATTATAAACAGAGCATTTACTTAAAGATATATATGTATGTACAAAAAAGAATGTATAAACATAAAATTGTTTGTGTGTGTGTGTGTGTGTGTGTGTGTGTGTAAGTGTGTGTGTGTGTGTGTGTGTAACTATTTTTAATCCGAAAAGCCCTAATTTTGTTTTTATTTAAAACAATGTATATTACGCCTGTCGGTGTGCGTAATCGAGAAATATGAATTAAGACTCATCATTTCGATTGTTTTCAGCCCGTTGCAGAAAATAAAAAAAAGACATCATCGAAAAACTGCTCGTTCACAGTCAACTGCACTGCTCAGATTATGTCAGATGAGCACCTGTATAAATGTGTGTCCCGTATTTTTTTTTTCAAATATCTTCTTTCCTAAAAGATATACCCCTTCCCCAAGTTAACAGACATGACCATAAAAATTTTAAAAAGCGGAAAGAAAACGATTAATGTCAAAAGATTTCTAAAACTAGAATAAAATTATAAGTAATACTAACATTTTTTTTTTAAATTTAACAAGAATAACAACACTGGCACAATTTCGTTTATTAACGAAATTAACTTAAATCACTTACCATCCTTTACTTTTATTGACTTTCATAGTTAGCCTGAAGAATATTTACGAGCGTTCTTAAATTTAAACATTTCAAAAACATAATATTTTTAATAGTGTCGATAAATACTTGCTGAAAAATAAAACTCCATCAGAGGGCAAAATGCACACCCACACAAATATATGTGTGTGTGTGTGTGTGTCTGTGTTTGTGTATTTAGGCAGCAAATCCTCTTTTAGGCATGTCTGCCTGAATAAATTACGAACATTATGCCTGCTTATTTTTATCATAATCTTTTCCTATTCACGAAGAGTTTTTTTCCGCATATTATAATCAAATGAGTCAAGAAACGCACTTTAACATTGAAAACCACTTTTATTTCCAAGTACTTTCCATCTCTTTCTGGGATCATCATTAGGGGTGCAACTAGTAAGGCAAAAATATGTGTAGCTAATCCATTAGTGATTTTTTTTTTTTTTTTGCGTTTAAATGCTACGGCTTATATAATGGATAACTCTTCACATTCTAA
Source organism: Acanthosepion pharaonis (assembly GCA_903632075.3). Lineage (NCBI taxonomy): Eukaryota > Metazoa > Mollusca > Cephalopoda > Sepiida > Sepiidae > Acanthosepion > Acanthosepion pharaonis. The sequence goes on along the minus strand of CAHIKZ030001101.1, from coordinate 2,313,582 downwards.
TAAAAGCTAAAGCATAACTGTCAAGTGCTGTGTTTAAACGCTGAAGTAAAACATCAGTAATGGATAGCTACATATAGTTTTTGCCTTACTGGTTGTACACCTGATGATGATCTCAGAAAGTGATGGAAAGTACTTGGGAAATAAAAGTAATTTTCACTGTCACATTGCATTTCTTGTCTCATTTGATTGTAATATACGGAAAAGATATTCGTGAATATGAAAAGATTATGATAAAAATAAACAGACATGATGTTTGTAATTTATTCAATATATATATATATATATATATATATATATATAATCTTATGATATTATGAATATACTACTTATAGATTTTCTTGGGCAATATTACGACAAATGCGAAAAAAACTTTATGTTGTTCTACAGAAGGATACTGAAAAGTCCATAGTTAAAACGAATAAAAAACAAGAGGGTCTTAAAGAAAATGGCAATAGAAAGAACATTTCTACTCAGAATCAGGAAAAGACATCTGACATTGCTTGGATATATAATGAGCAAGGAGGCCTTGGTAAAGGGATTAAAACTGCTCACCGGAGATAGGAAGTTGTGGAGGACCATGACTATGTCTTGAAGAAATTCGGCGCACAGAAGATATAAGATAGAGAGTTTCTCATCTGCGCTGGAAGGAGATACATTTTTGGAAAAAATAAATAAATAAAACAAGAAACTCCCAAAGTTACACACCCACTCGCCGATATACATTGACTCAGTCCGGGAGTGAATAAACAATACAATTTACGTAGGAGAGATTTTTCTGTCTTCTTGTTATTAGTCTTCATCAGGATAACATTACAACAAAGATTCTTCGAAGGCTTTGTTAATATACAGTTTTAAAAAAACAATACTTTCTTCGTTGAGTTATTGCAAATAAAGTTAATTTCGGTATTAAACAGCGACTCTCAGTGTTCCGGCCTGGTTCCGTTTGTCACTGAGTGAATACGAGATAAACATTTAACTCAGTTTAGCTGCAATGAATATAGCATTAAGAATAAATAATCTTTTTTTTCTCTTTTTTTTTTTTTTTTTTTTTTTTTGATGCAATGAAATATTCGTTAAGGTTTGAGAATATAAGAATGCGTTAATAGTGCAAAAAGAATTATTAGCGATAAAAGACAATAAAATGGTGTTTATGAAAGTGAAGCGAATAGCACTTCCTTTCGTTTCTTTCCTTGTCAGCGCCAATCAATATGCGTTCCCAAATTTATCGAATCACTTCCAATAGAAACAATGTAACAGAAGAGGGGAAAATGCACCAAGAGAATGCCATTTCGAAGTGGCTTAGTATTATTAGACATTAATGGCGCCAGCAAGTCGCTTTTAAAAGATTAGTTTGGTGACGACACGGACATATGATGTCTACTGCCGGTAGAGATTTTAGAAAAAGACACAGGCACAGCTTTTTTTTTTAAAAGACAAAGGCGTTATACGAGAAGAAGGATGTAGATAAATTGGAACGTAAGAGAGATAAACGTGAGGTGATTAGTAAAAATTAGGAAGACAAGTTTGAAGAAGTAAAGGAATAGATCAAAACAGAGAGAGAGAGAGGGAGACAGAGAGAGGGGAGAGGGATAAATCGTAAATAGTGGTACTAAAAAGAAAGAGAAACACAGTAAGAGAAAGTACGAGAGAGAGAGTAAAAATTAATTGGAGATGGCATAACTAAAAAAAAGAGAAACAAACTGAGTGGGGAGAGAGAAGCAAAGACTGGAGATGATGCTACAACAGAGAAAAAGAACGAAACTGATAGAGAAGGATAGAGAGTAGCAATGAATGAAGAAAATAGAGAGAAACAAACTTGAGAGTGTGGTAAAGATTAGAGAGAGTGATAGAGCGAGAGTGTAACAAATAATGGAGCGCTGATACTAAAAAGAAAAAGAAACAATGTGAGGGAGAGTGGGAGTAGTAGTAAAGAAAGAAAAGGTGATACTAAAAATAAAGAATACCAAACTGTGAGAGAGTGGGAGGGCATAGGAAAGAATGGCGATGGTGGTAAGAAAATAGAGGGAAACAAACTGAGGGAGAGAGAGTAGTATAGAATAGAGAGAGTAGTATAGAATAGAGAGAGTGAAATTAAAAAAGAAAACAAATGAGAGAGAGAGAGAGAGTGATAGTGAGAGTGTGATAGAGAGAACGTGTAGAAAATAAAAGAATGGTGATACTAAAAATAAAAAAAAACAAACGGAAAAAAGAAATAGGGAGAGAGATATTAGCAAATAAAAGAAAGGTGATAATAAAAAGAAAAAGGAAAAAAAGAACTGAGAGAGAAAGAGAGTAGAAAAGAAAGAAAAGGTCATACTAAAAAGAAAATGGAGAAAAAAAAACTGGGAAAGAAATAGTGAGAGATTAGCAAAGAAAGGAAAGGCGAGAGTAAAAAGAAAAAGGAAGAAACTGAAAATGATAAAGAGACAGATTAGCAAAGTGATACTAAAAAGAAACAGAAAGGAACTGAGAAAGAGAGGGGTCTGCAAAGAAATGAAATGATAGTAAAAAGAAAGAGAAGCAGACTGAGAGTGAGAGAGAGTAGCTAAGAAAAGAGATTGTGCTCGAAAAGAAAACCAGAGTGATAGAGAAAGACAGAAAGAATGAGGGAAACGAGGAAAGAGAGAAATAAAGAATGAAAACTATAAGAAAAATAATAACGTAAGTTAGATTGAGAGAGAGTGTAGCAAAATTAGAGATTATGACGTCAAAAAGAAAGAAAGAGAAGTAAACTGAGAAAGAGGGAAAGAGAGAGGGTAGCAAAGAATAGAAATGTTGGGTCAAAAACGAGAAAGAAAGTGAGAAAGAGCGACAGATAGAGAGAGAGAGAAAAAAGGAGGGTAGCAAAGCGTGGAGAAGCTGGAACATAAAAAAAGAGAGAAAGAAAGTGAAATAGAAAAAAAGGGAGAGGAAAAGTAGCGAAGACTTAAGAAAATCAGCAAATAAGTTAGAATGAAAAGAAAAACGAATAGGAAAAGAAAAAAGGTAAGAAAAGAAAGAAAGAAAATCCAAAATGACAAAGAATTTATAAAAACACAAATATACTGAAATCAAGTTCTAATTTTGTTAATTAATAAACTTATCTCATAATAAACTTATCCAATAAAAAATATATACACTTAATATATATTCAAAGATACACATATCTTCTAATAAGCGTGAGGACAATATCAATTTCCCATACATATACACACACACACACACACATATATATATATATATATATATATATATATGTATATGTGTGTGTCAGTGTGTGGATGTGTGTGTGTGTGTGTAACGAATGCACGGCCGCAATTTTCGACGGATTTGCACCAAAATTTACATGCATATGCTCCACGTTAGTGGAAAGGCCAAGACTGACATTGAATTTCCCAACTCCCATCGATAGTGGAAATAATCATTTTTTTCATGCTTCTACGGCAGTTTTCATGTAGTTTGCGGCCATTTTCTACTGGCCAGAATGAGAGCCAAAAGATGGCTACCACGAATAGGCAGGAAGATTCTATTGGTCAGCGTGAGAGCCAACACCTTACTGACACGAATGTTAACTAGCATGCTAGCATGCAAAAAAAAATCGATAGCTGCATTCGTCACAAGTGGGAAAAATTTAAATCTGCATGTCACTTTACTCCAATTGGCTCATTTGCTTGCTTAAACTCAACGTTGATTCTGATTCCGCAGAACTGTGTTCGGTGTAAAAAAGTATTTGTTGTTAACATTCTATTTTCATTCGGTTTTTCCAGTTACGAGTCCTTTTTTAAAGCTGATCGTTTTGTGTTCATTTTGTTCTTTTTTCGTAACAGATTTAATGTTTAGTATAGAGCTTAGAAAAAATCGCAGTGTGAGATAGGCAAGAAGTAAGGCATGTAGCAACATCAGCACGGCAAATGGGCACTCCTTTAAAAGCAAGGAAGGGCAAATATAATTTAAGTCAAGTGATAGCGATTGCAGTATGAGTCGTACGATTTTTGAATCAAGCACGGGCAACGCCGGGCCATGCTGCTAGTATATATATATATATATATATATATATATATATATATATATATATATATATATAACATCAAGATAGAGCTATAAATCACAGGTTTATCACTAACAACACCTGGTTTAACACCTTTAAACTTTCATCTCTTTGATCCAAAAGAAGATGCACAGAGGGGTAGAAATTATGAAAAAGTGAAAACTGCTGCAGGGAAGGGCTACATTAGCATTCAGCAAAGTATTTCGAAGCTGACTATATGCCCTCATTCGCAAGGGAACATTACCATTGAAAGAGGTGTCTGAGAAGTTGGGATGCGAACTTGTGATGTGTAGTATATCTTGATATACGTTGTGTTTGTGTTCCATATTTCTCATATAATAAATACCATACTATATATATATATATATATATATATATATATATATATATATAGAGAGAGAGAGAGAGAGAGATAGATAGATAGATAGATAGATAGATAGATTGGTTGTTGATATATAAATTTTAATCATTACTATAAACAATATTTTTCTGTCGTAATTGTCATTGTCTACTTCATTGAGCGAAGGAGCCGCAGTCCAACAATGTGACGTACAGGAGCAAATATCCAACGCCAATTATCATTACACCCAGCCTAATAAGGGTATATACACCGTACCTATGAACACTAATAGGTATGTCCCAATCCTCACAAATAAGTTGGACTAAAATTCATGAGAAAAAAATTAAAAATATAAAAGCAAATGAAAAATACAGACAAAAGTTCATTTTCGCAGTCCATTCATTTAATTCTGTAGTTCACTGCTACTAACAAGAAGAAATTTATTTTTCTCCTGATGATAGCCATGCTAGCCGAAACTAGTCGAGGAATCTAATTGAAATAATAAAAACGAAACAATATTAATATACAATAAGAATATTTATTCTTTAATATTTTTTATTGTTCAAAACATATACATATATATGCGACTAGACGTCCAGTTGCGTCTAGCTCGCATTATTAGCCGTAATAGTCACTGTTTACAAACCCACATTTCCTCCCTAGAGAGCTCAACTGAAATAAATTTTTCAGGAACATATATATATATATATATATATATATATATATATAGATAGATAGATAGATAGATACGTTGTATATTTGTTTAAATGAGTGTGTGTATGTATATGTATGGATGCGTGTAAGGTTTTATGCTTATGTGTCTGTGTGCACATATGTGTATGTCTATGTGTATATGTTTATATGTGTATATGTATGCATGAGTGTATGTGTATGAGTATATACGTGTGCATATATATATATATATATATATATATATATATATATATATATATATATATATATATTCACTTATATGTATGTATGGACGAGTAGATATAGATATATTGTTGTGTATGAGTGTATCTACGTATGTGTTTTTGGATATAAATAGTAGGTCCTTACGAGATTAAATATTCTTTAATTTTTATATGTTTATGTTAAATTTGTAATCTGTAGGTGATGCTAGTTGCTTTGTCAAGGTTTCTTGATTACACATCAATTCTTTTATAAATGTCCTCGATTTTTGTTTGCGCACCCCCCACCTTTTTTTTCCTCTCTCTCATTTTTTTTAGATCATATTGGTTTTGTATTGTGCGTAGTTTCATCACAAATGTATCCACACGTTCCCGGTGTCCGTTTTTTAACTTTAATTTTAGGTCATCAAATCGGTAGCGAATTATGCATCGAAAAATAATTCATATTTATCTGTATCTCACTCATTTAAACCGTTATTTAACTCCTCTCTTTAAAACTTCTCTCTGTTAAATTTTAATCACCACCTTCATCTTTAGACCTTTCCTGTTCTTCTTTCTTCTGTTACACCCTCTCTCTAGAGCTTTCATACATTTCCTTCTCACGCTTGTTTCCACTCCCGCACATACAGTCTCACTAAAATTTGGTTTTTTTTATAACCGGAGTTATATTTTCCGATTTCTTTTTGAATTTGTAGGTCTGATGAATTGGATTCTGATTACGATTCCAATGTAATAAATGGAATATAAGTGTTTGAGACTTATATATATATATATATATATATATATATATATATATATATATATATATATATATATATATAAAAAGTCTCAAACACTAATATATATATACATAATATATATATATACGGATACAACAATACATATATTTTCATTGTCCTCTTATTACTAAGAGAAAAACAAGAACAACATCTATTCCATACCTGAAGATGTCTGTAGGAACAGACGAAAGCTTGTAGTAAAAATAAGAACTAATACGGCGAAATTTATATAAACAAGGATCATTTCATTCATAACGGATTCAGAGGTTTTTGTATATTATTTGAATTGTTTGCGATGATGGATGTCTCGCCATTTAAATCATTAACCTTTGCATTAGTTTTTGTGTGAATAATTCATGTATATATATATATATATATATATATATATATATATATATATATATATATATAATTATGTATATCGTTATTCTTCTTTTGTACAAGTTTCATTAAAGACAACTAACAAGAATCTACGATTAAGATTTTCTTCAATTTTCTTCTGTTCGCATAAGTGTTTGCTTATCTGGACACAAAATGTGTCAAAACTGTCAAAATGTCCTATATATCCATGCGCTTTCGGCTATTCAATGTGCTCAGCGTATTTCGAAAATAAAAAGACCCTTGATAAGCATTCGGATAAATAGAAAATTTTGTAAGTTTTTTCACACTTTATGTCCAGAAAAGAACACATTAGCATGAACACAAGAAAAATGAATAAAAGGCGGTAATCGCAGTATCTTGCCAATTGTCTTTACTGAATATATATATATATATATATATATATATATATATATATATATATATATATATGCTGTACTCTCCCGTCATTTATCGATGTATGAAGGTCAGCCAACTGAGTTCCTAGGAACCCGGAGGCAAACATGATTGATTATAGTGGTGAAGGTTTTGTGCACTCTTTTGAATCGCTGAATGCAGAGACTAGCTGCACTACGTGCTACAAGGTCCCCCAAACGTCCCTCTGCAGGTTTTGAATTCGAAGTTGTCCTTCACCTAGACAAGTTGCCATCAAAGGCTATATAACCCAATCTTTCCTGGGCGGGAGAAGAAGAGGATTTATACCTTTCCTAGGGGTATTAGCACGTAAGTGAATACAGTGGATTCGACTGGAATTCGAACTCGGCTCTTCGATTCCTCAGTCCAAAGTGTGTGTGCCTTTGTAAATTATTTTCATATAGTGTGTATCTGTAAAGGAACAAAATGAATAAAAAGAGACGAGGAAAACTATTCTTAGCCACGCGTTTTGTTCTCTGAAGGACTTTATGAAGGCAATGTAAGATTTATTTTGTTGAACGTATTTATATACAAAAGCAAAGATGTCATTGGTTTATCAAGATTTTTAAATTTGAGAACGTCCATGTGTATTCATCAGCTGGTTAAACAGTCAGTCAAAATATCTGGGCACAAATTAGCATAATCAATGTTATCCTCGCTTTTTTAGAGAAGTGCAAAAAATAAATCCTACACTGCCTTGATACTTGATAAAGTCACTCAGAGGGCGAAACGGATAAGAATAGTTTTTACTCTTGTCTTTTTTCATATATATTAGGCACGACCGTCGATTTCCGACGTATGTGGGCCCAATAGATAAGCTCAGAATAGAACCATAAGGCTACAAAAACAGATGGTTTTATTATAGTCGTAGAGTTTTGCGTGGAACACTTTTCAAAAGAACTGCTAGGATGGATCCATACCTTTCCTCAGGAAATCCAGAAAAGATAAACTTTTCAGAAGAACTAATAATAGAGAATGGTGCATAATCCTGCAAAGAATCCTCCTCACATTTTCATTTCAGAGATTAACCTCACCAAAATATTGCCACACATTCTTTAATTCGACGTTCGCTTTTTTCTTAGGCTAGCTGCTATCTACGATAATTCTATTCTGTATTTAGTCCATAGTTGTAGAAAATTGGATTTATGCTTTTGCAAGTAGAATTAGGTTAACGTAAAAGAAACAGAATGGGCCTGAATTTAAACCTTAAATATGAGATTAACACTTTATTGTTCGACTATTTACTCGTGTCTTAATAATAAGTTCGATTATTCTGACAAAGGAGACTGGCAAATGCTCTTGAAAATGGTCTCCAACCACTAGATTGTAAACCTTTCAAAAAGAAAATATCTTTTAATCATCATGCAGAAGGATTTTCGCCTTTAATGGCTGATGCTAACCTTTAAGTGAGCAGCTCATTTCGCCTTCGTGGTCTTATGTTTCCCGCTAACGTGATATTAAATCAATGGCTAGGTCTGCTCCTAGGAAAACTGGTTCACTGTGTCCTACCAGGCAATTTTTCTCGCCAGAATCCATCTTACACATTTATAAGTCTATTATTCGTGAATATTCTTCTCACATCTGGTATGGTGCTCCTGTTTTTTTATTTACAGATTCTTGATAAAATCCAAAGGAGAATCTGCAATGTTATTGGTCCTATATTGGCATCTCGGCTTTAGTCACTTCCACACGGCCAAACCTGTAATGGTTTTACAAATATTTTCCTGGTAATTGTGTTAATGGACATTCCTTCTTGGTATCTCATCCACATGAATTTAAGCCTACTACTAGATTGGCAACTATGTCTCATTGTTTACTATTGAAATTTTCAAATGTAACCATAAGATCTTTTTTTACCTCCGTACTTTTCGCCTGTTGAAATCCCTTCCGGTTTCTGTCTTTCCTGTCACCTAGAATCTTCAAAAATTTAATGGTAATGTCAATCACCATCTTCCATCTTCCTGAAGACTGTTCTTTTTTGTGCATTCTCTTCACTAAGGTTTTATCATTCTCTTTTACTGTCAGGAACCCCTAGTGTCTTAGTAGCGTTCTCGACTTTGTTTGGAGTTGGGAATTATAAAAAATTTATCAAGGAGACATTAAAAGACTCTCATTGATATTATCCATCAATGTGTAAACTGCTAAACAGGTGAACATCAATAAGGTGTTCCTTTTTATTAACTTTGTTTTTTCTTCTTTCTTTTTTTTTTTCTGATGCCACAATGCTTTACAAAAAAAGCATCGCATCCTGCTGCCGAAAATTACAGTTCTTCATTCGCATCATCAAAGACAACAATCACTGACTGCAACAGAAGAAACAGTTTGGTTGTGGAAACAAACAGCGAAAAGACAGTCAAGTTAATACGAAGAACATAGGACTGTAGAGAAACTCAGAAAGGAAAAGAAAAAAAAAGAAAAAGAAATAAAAAAGATATTTAGAAAAAAATAAGATAGTGGAAAAATGTCAGAGAAAAAAAAAGATTACAATGTTAGGTAAAAAGAAACTGACGTGTTGTGTTTATACATAGAAACAGCATCTTTATTTCCAGGCCTTTCACGTCATCTTCTTCATAATATATCTTGTTTAAACTCAATAATGTTGCTATGAACGAAGCTACGTTTTTCTATGAATTGGTAATTTTTGGATATTTGTATTACTTCCAATCCTTGTGTCAAATCTTCTGCAGGAGAAAAAAAGACAATTTCTTTAAATTCTCCCTCTATATACGTTAAATACAACCTCTCTTTTATTTTGTCTTTTCACATCTCGGCAGCCAAAACTAACAATACCTCGGCTTTCATCGCACCAGAAGGTACATTATTCTAGGCATTGCATAACCATTCTATGCAGCGAACACATGATCTTTTACAAGAAAGCCTTTGGCAGAAATGAAAATGTAATTACGATTATTTCTTCATATATTTTTAATTGCATCTTCAACTTCATCCTCGTCGTGTTCTCCTCCAATTCCCCCCTCTTTCTAGAAATTCTTTTCATTTTTCAGTAGCTTTTCTGTATTTTTTTTTCATTCCCTTGTATTTTTCATTTCGTCTTTTTTTTTTTTTTTTGTGCTTTCCTTATCTTGTTCAGTTCTTCTTTCATTCTTTGTCGATCCATCCTTCTTCTTCTTCTTCTTCTTCTTCTTCTTCTTCTTCTTCTTCTTCTTCTTCTGCCGCCTTATTTTGTAAATATTCTCCTTACATTTTCTTTTCCTTCTTTCGTTTTTCATTTCCTTTTCTTTTTTCATTCTTTATTTCTTCTTCTTCAAAATATTCCTTCCTTGCTTCCGAATCTCTTTCGTTACTTTCGTTTTTTCAGGTTTCTTCTTCTTCTCTTTCTTCTTTATATACTCTTTACATTTGCTTTTTCTTTTTCTTCGTTGATTTTCCTTTTCATTCCTTGTTCATTGCCATTCTTTATCTTTTCTCCTCTTCCTCTTCTACCATTTTTTCCTATTCTTCTTCTTCTTTTCTTCTTCTTCTTCTTCTTCTTCTTCTTCTTCTTCCCAAATTTCCGTTTTCTTTTCTCCTTTTCTTTTTTGGTGTTTCATCCTTTTTACATTATTCCTCTTTTTGTTTCGTGTTTACCTTCTTTTTTTTCCTTTTCTTTACTGTTCCGCTTTCGTCGTTTTCTTTCCTTCTTTCTTTTTCCTTTCCTAATTTTCTTCGTCTTTGTCATACTATCCTTAGCCTTTTTATACTTCTTAAATTTTCATGTCCTCACCTTCTTCTTCTTCTTCCTCTTATTATTATTTTTTTTTCCTCCTCTTCCTCTTCTTCGCTTTTCCCATCTTCCATTCTTTCCTTTTCTCTTCCTTTTCTTTTTTCTTTTTGCATTATTTTTCTTTTAATTCTACATCAGCCACCTTTTTTTTTATTTTATTATTCTAGTTATTTTTTTTTATTCTCGTGTATTTGCATATTTGCTCTAAATATATGCTGCTTTCAGTAGCCAATCTCCTTTAAAATGCAGCATCTTCCTAAGCACCCTTTCCAACTCCTGCACTGGCATAATCACAACAGCATCGAATCTTTTATTATTATTATTATTATTATTATTATTATTATTATTATTCCTTTAATTCTCATTTCTTTCCGGGTCCCAGCCAGAGACTTAAGAAATGGCAGCATCACATTTCTATTTAGCATTTAATTGAGGGGGAAAATCACACATATTTTACAGCCCTAAATAAGATGTGGGCTGTATTTGTGAGTACAATCTTTTATAATTCTTTAAGGCGTGGTAGGTATCCCATCAATGAATCTACTGGAATCTTTTTCAATCAATCCGTAGGCTCCATCTACAACCGGAGTTGTTGATGTCCTCTCATGTGCCACATTTTGGATATTTCGATTTGAAGATCCCTGTATTTTGATAGTTTTTGGGAGATCTTCAAAGAGACATTACAGTCTGCAGGGACTGCCATGTCATTATTATTATTATGGAGACAGGAGTACGCAAAAAAAGTAACACTTGGGTACAAATAAGCGAAACCCAATGTACCCATCTTCACGTACAATCTGATAAGTGAATATCAATCCAGTGAATCACGCAAATGTGTGCGATATTGTGACAAAATCAGCTGATAATAAATAATGCAGATGGGGCTCAGGTAGAAATAATTTCAGGTTGGGTAAAACAAGCCGCTTAGCCCCATTCCTATTGAGTGTGTTTCTATATATATAGATGTGGCTCTCAAGATGCCTTGGCTAACTCATCTCTTAAACTTAAAATTAAACAACCCTCATAAAACCCGGCTATGATGCTCCACCCGCTCATGAAGAGAAACCCACAGTGTATCAGCTATTAGGTGACATGTTCAAATGTTTATGGCCAAGTAACTGACAAGAAAAATCTATAGTATTGGATAGGATAGTTATGGAAGCCCAACATATCTTACCAACACAGAACGTGTGCATGTTAATAACTAAAGGGTGTTTCATTAAAACGGATTATAAATGCGAGTGTTTCATTAAAACGAATCAAAGTCAGCAGTAAATGTTATTTAAGTCGTGGCAATTATGTGTGAAAAATATTATCACCCAAATGTCCGCTAAATCTGAAAGAAAAAGAAAAACATCTTTAGACGCTTAAACTTAGTTCACATTTAAAATCGCTCCAAGTTATTGGAACACCCTTTTATTGTCAGTTACGGTTAGAATCTCGAAAAAACCATAAGTTCTATGGCATCAGGGCGTATTTCCTCATATCGTCAAAAGAAAGGACGGTAATATTTAAGCAGTTTTCAAGTAAAGGGTGTTTCATTAAGATGGATTATATATAAGGGTGTTTCATTAAGACGGATCAAGTCAGCAGTAAGTAAATCAATTTGTGAAACTTTATTTATTTCTCTGTGGGATCATGTTAAAATATATTATCACCCAAATGTCCGCTAAATCTGAAAGAAAAAGAAAAACATCTTTAGACGCTTAAACTTAATTCATTTTAAAATCGATCCAAGTTACTGGAACACCCTTTTATTGCTATGGCGGCAGGGCGTATTTCCCCATGTCATTAAAAGAAAGATAGTAACATCTAAGCGATTTTGCAAATGCAAAAGTAATTTTTAACTATGCTGTTTTCTGTGTTTTTCGCATATAAGAAAAAATGCTTTTTAAATCATTAAAAATTTAAACAAATATATCATAAGAAATGTAAAACAATACAAGATAAATAAAAGTTAGTATAGTATCTGTTGAAACTAAATGATGGAATAATAATACAACACAAAATGTAAAACAATACAAGTCTTTTGTATAAATTCCTGGAAATGTGTTGTTAGTCGCATCGGGCAGTCTCTGGATTGAATCTCTTGATTCCTTTCCTCGTCTTCCCGGTACCAACCATATTTATATGGTCGGTACTCCACTATGCAAATTTGGTGGATCCTACCACAACAGTATCAGTGTGATCGCCTCTAATTACTAATGCGATATTATTTGACATTGGTGAAGCAAAACATCTTTGATTATTGGTGATGTTTCCTTAACAACGAAATATCTCATTATCAAGAAAGGGATATCAGACTGCGGGACCAATAAATACATAAAATCACATTGTCTTCTATAATTCATATTATATTTTATTGGTATAGCAGTGAATGCTCAAAAATCTCACCACTGATAAAGAGGAGACTGGGGCAACAGAAACGTGGTTCTACAGAAGGATAATCAGAATCCCATGGACGGATCGAGTGAGAAACGAGAAAGCCTTAAAGAAAATGCTAACAAGAAGAACACTTATTAGAAAGAATTAGAATGGTACACATGGTAGATTTTGAGGAAAGAAGGCTTGGAGAATTCGACACTCACGGGGCATATGGAGGACACGGAGGATAGAAGAAGCCAACGAGCCACCTACCGGATTAATGGATGGCGGAAGAGGAGAAGAGAGGAATTGCAAAGGAAGAAACGCTGCTAAAGGCCATGTGGTGTAGGATGCTGTGGAGATTCATGATCGTCCACGTTGGCAACGTATTAAAAATCTTTGGGGATAGCAGTCGTAGTTTACCAGTCTTAGAAACTGTAATTTTAATAGTAGTAGTAGTATTAGTAGTTGTTGTTGTTGCTGTTGTAGCAATGGTAGATGCTACTGTTGTTTAGTAGTAGTATAAATGTTGACAATAGCTATCGTAGTCAACCGAAGTCGTTACGAGTCGTAACTTTAAGAGTATTAGTATTAGTAGTTACCTTTTAGTAGTAGTAGTAGTAGTAGTAGTAGTAGTAGTAGTAGCCGCCTTCGTATTGATAACAGCGTCAGGATTTTACAAGTATTGTTATTATTGTTTCAATTGTGGCTATTATTTTCGTTTTCAGTTCTAGTTTATTGTGTGTAGGAGATGCTTTTCAAAAACATGCCTGCTTTTTGAGCCTTAACTTTTGTGAAGCGCACATCATACATCTTTTTTCCCCGTATCGCTGTTTTCTGTTGAACATAATAAAAGGAAAACAATTGAAAGCAAAGTCAATTCTACTATTTTGTTTGTAGCTAACGAATTGCATATTCATTGCGTGCCGGTTAAAATAAATTAAGTTCTTTTATAAGTGGAACTCAAGTTTTACATTCGAGGCACAAGACCATTATGGTATACACAACCACTTTTCAAGACAAAGGATCTCCGCCTCTTCATAGTGAAACAAACGTCTCTGTCCAGGTGACGGATGCCAATGATGTAAAACAAAACCTCTCCATGGCAGAAAAACCAAAAGACACATCACAAGATGGCTGGAAGAAAAATGCCACTTACCCTGACTTCGGTCTTCGTGTAAGTTTATTTTGAATCAGGTCTGCTGCTAGGAAAGATGGTTCCCTGTGTCGTGCTCTGTCCAAGTGACGGGTGTCAGTGATATAAAACAAAACCTCTCAATGGCAGAAAAACCTAAAAAGACACATCACAAGATGGCTGGAATAAAAATGCCACTTACCCTGACTTCGGTCTTCGTGTAAGGTTATTTTGAATCAGGTCTGCTGCTAGGAAAGATGGTTCCATGTGTCGTGCTCTGTCCAATTGACGGGTGTCAGTGATATAAAACAAAACCTCTCAATGGCAGAAAAACCTAAAAAGACACATCACAAGATGGCTGGAATAAAAATGCCACTTACCCTGACTTCGGTCTTCGTGTAAGGTTATTTTGAATCAGGTCTGCTGCTAGGAAAGATGGTTCCCTGTGTCGCGCTCTGTCCAAGTGACGGGTGTCAGTGATATAAAACAAAACCTCTCAATGGCAGAAAAACCTAAAAAGACACATCACAAGATGGCTGGAATAAAAATGCCACTTACCCTGACGTCGGTCTTCGTGTAAGGTTATTTTGAATCGGGTCTGCTGCTAGGAAAGATGGTTCCCTGTGTCGCGCTCTGTCCAATTGACGGGTGTCAGTGATATAAAACAAAACCTCTCAATGGCAGAAAAACCTAAAAAGACACATCACAAGATGGCTGGAATAAAAATGCCACTTACCCTGACTTCGGTCTTCGTGTAAGGTTATTTTGAATCAGGTCTGCTGCTAGAAAAGATGGTTCCCTGGGTTACGCTAGACACTTTTTCTCGCCATAATATATCTATAAGTCTACCGCTCTTCCATAATTTGATTATTTTTGTGATGTCAGACACTTTCGTCGTTGTCACTTTCGTGAGGTCAACGAATGCTCGTTATCACGTTCGTAATCCTCGTTGTAGACGAGACTTTGTATACGTAGATACTGGTAGTAGAAACACCTTCAAATAATACTCGCACTAATTGTTGTAGCATACCTACGGACGATAATGGCTATGTCTCCATTCACATAAATACAGTAGTAAATACTGTATGTTGTTCTGCAATTGGAGAGTTGTCTCCAGCTGAACTGGTCAAACTTTCTGCCTTAGACGAGGCCATGTCGAAGAGCAGAGTCTCGTCTCGTCTCGGGAAACAGCTACCCAGCCCAGTTTTATACGGGATGTACGGGGAAGTTTTGGCTGAGCGTACGATCTCTGATACCCCACATTAAATTCGGCCTTGTGCTACATGCGATCATGTGGGGCGGTTAGTTGATATCTTGCTGTTGAAGACTCATTGTGGAATTCACTTGATGCACTTCTAGCAGTTGACTACTTCTTCTACGCGCCGCTCGCCAATCTTATGTGTTATTCATGTCCTAAATATTATCGTTCATTACCGACCTTCGTTTGATTATTCTACTCAGTAACCTTTGTTAGAATTTTTGGGTCCACTTGTGTACGAGTGAACCAGCCAAAATGAGCTGACTCATTTTATAGTTCACCAATAGAAGGCTTAACCAATCAGAAGGCTCAAAATATTCAATGCGATGTGTATAAAGGCGGCCATGTTTTTTTCCCCCGAATATTCACTGGCAGCCTTTGATATCGAAGACTGAAGAATTACAGAACAGCTGCTGCTGGTATTGGCGATATAGTCAGATCCAGTAGAGTGTCTGACTCGTGAGTGTTAATCTTTAACGTTGTTTCATTGAACAGATTACGTACTGCGCTGTATTCTATATTCATAGACTATGGTGAACATGTTTAATAACCTTCCCTAGGTTACGACACTAATAATACTTGTTCAAATAATAATCGCCGAATAGTAATTCGTATATTGATCAGTATAGAGAAATAGTATAGAGAATAGCAATCACTTAGACGCCACGCTAATTCCTATCTATACGTTTCCTTTACGGTCACGTGATCTACGTATTTAATAATGGAATCATCCGTGTTTACTCACTGGTCATCTGCGTTCAAACTACAGTGTCGGCAATGACACTATACTCCTATACAACAATATTGCTGCCACGTGTGTCCTGTTACTCTTGCTATATATTTAGAAACTCTTGATAATATCCAAAGAAGAACCTGCAGTGTTATTGGCATCTCAGCCTTAGTTATTTCCTCACCGACGAAATATAGCTTACGTGTGTCTTTGCTCTAAATCATCTTTCACGGTAATTGTTCAGATGAACTTTCCTTTATGGTATCTAGACTTTATTAATTTAAGCGCAGTACTGAATTGGCGGTAAGGTCTCATAATTTTACAGTTAAAATGGATAGATGTAATCGTAAGTTCTTTGATAGTGGTTTCTTGTATCGCACTTCTGGCTTCCTGTTTCGCTATCAGTTACGATCTTCAAGAAAGTCTACGTTAATCACCATCTTCTGTCTTCCTAAAATTATATCCTTTTATTGTCCTTTCTCACTACTAAACTATTACTTGTTGAGCTTCTTAAGATACCAGTATAGAGTTCCTTCAAAATGGATATAATTATCTTTTGTATTCCTTCTAGAGATATAACGTAAGACTGATCGAATTTTAGTCTTAAGATTAATACTAATACGAGGTTTGGTCAAAAAGTATCTTGACTGTTGCTAGGGTAACGGAGCTAAAGTACAAAGAGTGAAGCCGATGGCACAGATCGACCTTGAAATCTGTTGCGCATACACACTAAGTTATAACATTCGCAGTCGCTTCTGTTGTTTAGACCAGTGCTTGGAAGGAAAGTGTGTAGGGTGTGGTCGTGTCATCTCACCACATATTTTTCATCAGTGACCACGATTTTTGCAGCTGTTTTTGACCAAGGACGATATTCCCCAGGTCGGGAAACTATCATATTCCCCAGATCTCGCCTCTTACGACGTTTTACTCTTCACAAATCAAATCCCATTTGAACGAAACAAGATTTCAAGACGTCCAAGAGAATCTGGCGAGACAGCTGTTTGCCAACCAACCCCACCCCAAAAAAAGTTCTAAAAAGTTTTCCATCAACGGAAACGACATTTGATAAAGTGGGTGGCTTCAGAAGTGGATTACTCTGTAGGAGACTAAATGCAGAATTAATACGTGTTCTAGTTTTCTTTTTAAAGCCTCAGTCTTCATAATTTTTATCAGACCTATTGCAATAATTAATTATAATATAACAAAATTATGTCATTAAATATTAATCATTACATTATCATATGTTAAATATATGGCATTAAATATTATGTCATTAAATATTATGCCATTAAATATTACACCATGAAATATTATATCATTAAATATTATTTATTACATTATCCTCTATTAAATATGTCATTAAATATTATGTCATTAAATAGTAATTATTACATTATCATCTGTTAAATATATGGCATTAAATAGTATGTCATTAATTATTATGCCATTAAATATTACACCATGAAATATTATATCATTGAATATTAATCATTTCATTATCATGTGTTAAATATGTCATTAAATATTAAATCATTAAATATTAATTATTACATTATCATCTGTTAAATATTTGGCATTAAATATTATGTCATTAAATATTATGACATTAAATATTACACCATGAAATATTATATCATTAAATATTAATTATTACATTATCATCTGTTAAATATATGTCATTAAATAGTATGCCATTAAATATTATGCCATTAAATATTAATTATTACGTTATCATTACGTTAATTATACAGTAGTGTCCAATATTAAAGAAAGTTATCAAATCAAACACATATTAAATTCGATAGTGATAAAAACAAGTGCAGACTCTCCTACCTCATTATGTGTCCCAGAAACTTCAGCTGCCTCTTCCTGGTGCCTAACTATAAGCCTCCTCCTTGTTCGCAAACTCACTAAGATCTCACTGTTGCTCACACGCTCGGTCCATGATATCCTTAACATCCTTCTGTAGAACTACATTTCCGTCGCCTCGAGTCTCTTATTCAGCTTTGAGAACATCGTGCAACATTCGCTGCCGTAAAGAAGGACAGATGTCACGTAACAGCTCAGTATTCTTTTCTTTGTTACCAAAGATATCCTCCTGTGTCGTATTATTCTGCCCGGCTTTTGGAATAAGTCCTTGGCCATGCCAATACGTCTACGGATCTCAGCGTCCTATTTACCGACCTCTGTCTGAACCCTCCCCAGATATTTTAGCTTGCGCGTCTGCTTGATTCTGGTGTTCCCGACCTGCAAATCGCATTTCGGGATCATCTTTTTATTGACGACCATACATTCTGTCTTCTTGTAGTTTATGCTTAGTCCCTTCTTCTCACTCTTCGTTGCTATCTTCTGTAGTAGATTTGGTAATTTCTTTGCCTTGTCTGCTATCAGTACTATGTCATCTGCGTATCTTATGTTGTTAAGATTGTGGCCGCCAATGCTAAATCCCGGTAGAGTTTCCAATTCTCTCAGAAATACCTCGCTGTATAGATTGAACAGGTCGGATGAGAAGACGCATATTAACTCGACACTTTGGGGCTAGCAAAAGGGCATAATATTTGGTTACACAGTGAGAACAAACTATATCTTTAAATTCGGCATATATAGCCACTGTAAATGCGTAACATATTAATGGTGAATAATTGGAATTCCTTCTAATTAGAAAAAAATATATACATATCATTGTTTCACAAGTCATTTAATTTTTAAACAGGCAAAAAAAATTCGTTAACAGAACACATTGTTTTGTAGTATGAAAATGGAAACTGCAACTGAAACGAAAAGTAAATATTATTTTATATATTGTTTTTATTTGTAGGTTTATATTATTATTTTTTTGTTTTGTTTTGTTTTTTGGCGCTACAAACTGGCTGAAAATATTGTTCTGAGTTCATCAATGCAAGATGTCGACTTAGGAATATTTAAAGAAACACAAGTATTAAATAAACTTAATAAAAATAAAAGAACCCAGACTGAAGGTAAAAAAAAGAGAAAACTGAATCAATACTTGTAATTAAAAACATGAACATCTTCTCCGTCACAGCGACTACAGATATGTTATAAAAATGAAAATAAAAAATGTTTAAAAACGAAGAAACGCTGAGAATGAAAAACATTCTTAAAATGTTTTTTTTTTCTTTTTTTTTAAAAAGCAATTTTTAGATAGTTTAAAAATAAAAAGAAAAAGGAAAGATATCTTCGAATTTATGTTGAACGCGAACAAATCATTTTTAAGTTAAATCAAATATTGCGGAGAATGGCAAACACTTTAAACGAAGTGAATGCGTATTTTCTTCATGTGTATTTTTCTAATTCATGGTTATTTTTGTTTGTTTGTTTGTTTTTTATGAAAACTGCAAATTCAGTCGTATATTCATCAAAAGCAAAAGTAACTACATCAGCCATCTATTATTTATTGAGCAACTGATGTACGAAAATAAGTTTTGTGTTGTATGGTCTGTTTTACTTTAAAAACATTATTTTCAATCGCATTACGATGTTTACGCAATATGCTGACTGCTTTTTTACAATTTCTTTTCATACTTACAGATACAAAATAACACACAATATCTTTTTATGACCGTAAGTCTAGACTTTAAGTGTTTTTTAATCCTAATTTTCTAAGTTTACATATACTTGTGCATCAAATATTTAATTCTATTCTTACATTGGTTACACAAGTACGATACTATCTCATAGTTTAACTTGTCACTTATGGAAACGTAGTGCAATTCATTCACATATCGATCATCACATCACAAATAAGACTATTACCATATTACAAAAAAACTATATAGCACTTTCAAAAAAAGTTTATAATACTCGAAGATATTAACATACAAAACAAACCACTGGCATTAAATAAAATATATTTCACAACAGAAAACATTATGTTAAAATGTTTTAACTTTTACTGATGTTGACGGTGGAGTAATGAATAGCGGCTGGGATTCAAAACCGCGTTCGAATTCCAGTCGAGTTCATTGCATTCACTTATGTGATAATAACCTTGGAAAAGGTATGATTCCCTCTTATCCCACCAGTTATGGGTAAATAGCTGAACTGACTGGGCCCTATACCCTTGGTGTAGGAGAGGGAAGATTCTGAATTCAACCCAACACTGTGTTGCTGGTGCTGCATCGTTAGGCAAAGTCTAGAAGATAACTTCAAAAACGCAGACCCACCGCGCATGTCTTCTCGAAGACAGGAAATGTCCCCACCCGCACCTATTTATAGCCGGGGCTGAAAATAATGGACTCCACGGGCTTAGTGCAAAGATCCCAACAAAAACAAGCATCGTAGAAAGCACGGCGTAATGGATCTTATTTATTTCGGACCATTCACCCATCGGTATATCATATATGGCATTTTAGACGACAATATTTACGCAATAATCTGTTTTGAAATTGATGTTTTCGAGTTTCTTCTTGCTTTCCTTCACTACTTTAGGTTAGAGTTCTTGTAGCTTCCTTTCTGTGTCTAAG
Source organism: Acanthosepion pharaonis (assembly GCA_903632075.3). Lineage (NCBI taxonomy): Eukaryota > Metazoa > Mollusca > Cephalopoda > Sepiida > Sepiidae > Acanthosepion > Acanthosepion pharaonis. The sequence goes on along the minus strand of CAHIKZ030001101.1, from coordinate 2,293,035 downwards.
ATAAAAAAAATTTGGTTCCTGTTAAATATACGAGATGGTTGCAAGTCCTACATTAAAAACAAAACTTTATAGTCTAAATGCGCAAGTGCTAGGACTTATTCGAAAAATTGAAGAAAATACAATAAAAAGTTTAAACAGACTTTTGAAATTAATAAAACTTGTTAAAATACACACACACACACCTAGACACACACACACACACCTACACACACACACACACACATACACACATACATATATATATATATATAGGAATGTCCATAACGTCACTTTATAATTTAAAAATATATTACTGTTGTAACTGAGGAAAGATTACTGGATAGAATAATCAAACGAAGATTGGTAATGAACGATAATACTTAGGACAAGAACAACACATATAAGATTCGCCAGCGTTGTCAACTGCTAGAAGTGAGTCAATTGAATTCCACACTGAATCTCCAGCTCCAAGATATCTACTAACAGGCACACGCGGTTAAATATGGCACAAAGCTGAATTTAATGTGGGGTATCTTTTTTCCGAAACGAGATTCTGCTTTTCGACATAACTTGTCTGGCGATCATCACTGCCCGGAGGCAGACAGCGTGAGCAGCACAGCTGGAAACGAATGTCCAACTGCAGACCAACAAAGAGTATTTACTACTGTATTTATGTGAATACAGACATACCCATTATCGTCCGTAGGTATGCTACAACAATTAAAAAGGCAAATGATGAGATATCGTAATCAGATTTGTTCTATGTACTAAATACAAAGTTATTAATCACATTGCATTTCTGTATTTCAGGTATCTTGTTGTTGAAAGATATACTGTTAAATGAACCCCTAAAATTTTCCGACCGGTGAGTTAGAAGGCATGGCATAATTCCCTGGTCACCACGTTCACCAGATATCACTAAGCTTGACTACTTTCTATAGTGTTATGTTAAAGACATATCGCACAAAGATAGAGGATATTACTGATCTAAAGCAAATGATCACTGATGTCTTTGTCACCATTGATGAGGCAATGCTACAGCGAACAAGAAATCGAGTATCGTCTTGATGTGCTTCGTGCAAATAATGGTGCTCATATACAGGTGTATTAAATTAGTTTAAAACAAAACTTCAATATCTTATTTTGTAACAATTTCCTTTTCTGTTCTTTTGGAGGTTTTTTTAACAATTTATGGACACCTTGTACATATATATATATATTTTTATAATATTTCTTTTTATTTTATATTGCAGGTAAGGAACTTTTCATAGAAGATATTCCAGGCGAGAATTTACCTTTTTTTTCCGAACGTACGTACAGACTTTTTCATATACAATCACAGCAAATAACGTGTTTGTTGATTGTTTTTCCTTTGTTTTTTCTTTTCTTACCTCAGAAATCATTATGTACTGATTTACGTTGGTTATTTATTATCGCCAAACCTTTCGAAATGTTTTACCTTTCAACCTTCTTCAGATATCTCTCACTTTTAGTATTCGTCAGTCAAAACCTTTATTACCGGTAATGACCCTGTAACTTTTTTTTACTGGTAATAATCCTATACATTATACTACCTGTAATGATCCTGTTACTTTTATTACTGGTAATGATCCTATACATTATAATACCTGTAATGATCCTGTAACTTTATTAACGGTCAGTCAGTTATGTGCCATAAGTGATACACGCTTACGCGATCATGTATCCTTCGATACATAACTAACGAGGCAGATCTTTTCCCGATACATGACTGACGAGGCAAACTTTTTACCGCAGTCGGTTGCTATTTCTTTCTGAGGTAGACCAGTTGCCATCCAAGAAACCGGTATGTCCTGCTGTTTATCCATAGCTAGAGAAGAAGAGGATCTATACCTTTCTCAAGGGCATTGACACGTAAGTGAATATAATGGATTCGACTGGAATTCGAACTCGTCTCTCCGATTCCTCATTCCGAGCCGCTAACCATTTCTCCACCGTGCCTCCAAACACTGCCTTATTAACGGTAATGTCCCTGTAATTTTTATTATTGATAAGGATCCTGTCAAATATATCTGTATTATTTAAATGATCAAATACAACCATAGTTATTTCTGGTTGTTAGTCAAGATTTGAGGCACGATCTTTGAGGAATATTCTTCATATACGAAAAACGCTCTTTTAGAATATGCCTTACTATTTATATTCAATTCTTCTGCTGTTAGATGCACAGTTACTCTGCGATCTTTGTAATCTTTGTCACCAGTAAAATAAATGTTATTCACAAAAGAAGTGATAACGTAATATACACTCACAAAAAAAAAAAAGATTTATTCTTACAATCCAAAATATACTTCCGGTTTAAATTACTCACAAAAGGTTTATAAGCAGTAAAAAAAAAAGTAAAATCAATCAATTTTATGAAACTAAGATGGTCTTAATTTCGACTAACTGAAACTGTTATGGATTCCCCGTTAATACCTGAGATGTGTCCAAACGCAGATTCTGCTTTATTCGACAGAAGACTACCACGAGGTAATATTCGATTTTTTTTTCTTATTAGTCACTATGAAAAGTTAAGGTAGATGACTTTGAAATTCAGAATCCTAAAAAGGGAACAAAAAGATAACGTGTGTTGCAAAATGTTCATTAACGTTTTACACGCCACGTAAACTTTACTGGGTCTGTCTTTACAAGCTGAATTGAACATGGATGTTCTCCAAACAGTCCTAGAAATGTAAAGAAATGACACGGCTGAAGATGCAATGAATAATAACTTGATGCACGCAAAAGATGACATAGACGTGATTTACAATAACTGTGAAGGAGAGAGATAAAAGTAGCAATCTAATTTAACTCCTTACAATATGAATCAGGGCAATAATATTTGGTTGGTTAAACTGGTATGAATAGTGCATATATGTAAATGTTGGGGAAAAGCTTATCGACAAATATAAGGTGGATATATTTATGTGTAAATATCTCAGAAATGCTATGCAATGTCAGGTTCCCTATACTGTAATGAACGCTGGACAATTTCATCAGAGATGAAGAAAGAACTTAAAGCAATGTGAGTTGTCTTGTGTGGAATAACGCTGAGAATACAATAAATGACATTGTGACCAGGAAGGTTTGAGGAAAATGATTAAAAAAAATCACTTAAAATCAGAAAGCGTGGGATGAAATTTCTGATATACATATCGAGGAAACATGGCTTGGAGAATTCGACACTCAAAGGACGTATTGAAGTCAATAGGAAGAGGCAAACAGCGAGCTATCTTCCTTAACTACTTGTGTAAAAGGATTTCATTGCAGGGAATTGAATGTATAGTTAGAGAAATATACTGATTAGAACTTTAAAATATATGATATTCCGGAGAACATTATCCCGTATGTCTTGAATGGATATTGTACAGGAAAGATGTAAAAAAACTATGAGACAGATAAAGTAAAAATGTAAAGGCGAAAAGTTTATACGAAAGTTATAGAAGGAAAGAAAAGAGAAGCCTGATTTGCCCCCAAATCAACTATTGAATGTTGCGGACTAAATTTTTTGAATAAACCTTAAAGAAGAGTACTGAAGGCCAAACACTGGATTTTACACGAGACAAACTCTAAAACTGAGCGGTATGTTTTAAATATATTTGAAGTTTTTCATTGTTTTATTTTAAAGGAAGGATGTGTGGCGAGCGCTGGGAGCGTAACGGTTATCAGATTGGACATTAAATCAGGTCTCTCTAATGGGAAAGGAAGAAATCAATATCTGCTCCCTCTATGGATTAAATGTCAAGAAAGACTGTGTGCGCCAGAGTTTTTTAAGTGGTAGTCAGTCTAAGAGAAGGACAACTCAGAATTAAAGCCCATGGATGAATTATTTTTCCGCCCTGAAACGCCTTTTCCATAGACGAAGCGTTTTTTAAACTTTCGCTACCCTACCGCTATTTTTTAAAATCATTTCACCCCAGGCAAAGCAAACGTCTCCTGTGTGTTAGAGAATATGAGAAAAAAAACTACTATTAAGGAGAGAGGACAACAAAAGAATACGAATTTAAAGGAGAGAAAATAACGATTGGGATTGCAATTAAGTTTTTGAAGATCAAATTTGATTGGAAAACTTCTCGTTTTCTCGTTGGAAGAAAGTTCTACAAGCTAGAAGTGCGATAGAAGAAACTGTTAGCATAGAACTTGCGGTTACATTAGATATTAAAACTGTAAAAGGATGATACATTGAGGCCAATATTGTACTACGCTTAAATTCATAATGTCTAAATGCCATAGAGGAAAATGGTATTTATTTGTATTTTTATGCAAAATGCGGCAAAAGGCCAAAAAGGGAAATGGAGGAAAAGACGGTCTTCTTCTGTCTTACCGTTTAACTTAGCTAGCCACAAACATTGTCGCAAACATACAATATTCCTTACACGACAACATTCACCATAATACCGCAATGTCTCTATGAAAGTCCTAAGTAATCCCCATATGTAGAATTCATAGTCTGGGAGTGGGAAGAATAAAATAACAATTTAAAGTCTAAACTCTAATGAATATTTACAAAAAAAAAAAAAAAACTATATTCAAGAAACTAAATAGTGTTAGTAATGCCCCCCCCCCACAATCCTTAAATGTGACAGGAACAACTGTTAGCTGAACGAAATCAAATCAGGAGTTTAATAATATAAAACATTCATTCATCCCATGCACTAATTCAAATGCACACTCATTCAAGCACAACAACAAATACAAAATCCACACCCGAAACCTAAGGCGCCCCGCATCCACCAGAAAACCGATATCACTGACCACCTAACGAGGAAGTAGATGGGGAATTAAACTAAAAAAAAAAAAAAAAATTGGGACAGAAATAGAAGGGGCCGTAGAGGAAAGTTCACCAGAAAAATTACCATGAAAGTATTTATAAAAAAAATACACAGTAAAGCTACGTTAGGGCAGTGGGAAAGTAACTGAAGGTGAGATGCCAGCTCAGGACCAATAACATTGCAGATTCTTCTTTCGATTTTACCAGAAATCTCTGAATAGCAGCACCAGGCCAGATGTGGCAGCTATATTCATAGCATCCATATTCCCTTGGTATTTTATTGATAAGCAGAAAATTCCACTCAGACTTCTTTTTTTAACAGAACAGTTATATTGTGTCCCAGACTCCCGAGAGGATGTTTCCATGATCAATATAATCTTAACCATTTCGTGTCTAGGATCAATTGTTATCTATCCTACATATCCCCATAATATACACATCTTATTTTCTCATTTTAAGCCTTCAACACAATCCCATCCATTAAAGCTATAATCTGAATGGCCCCGGGGCCTTGTATTGAGTGAAAAATAATAATAAAAAACAGAGGGAAATTATTTTAATATCTTCATAAAAAAGTGATGGAATTATAAAGAAAGTGAAGTTATGTAAAGGCACGTTTACGTTCTGAAGTTAAATGACATTTAAAAAACCTTTACTGGTATAAGTTTTATGATTTGAATGTTGAGATTTGCGGTTGTGTGTGTATTGAATTTTCTTTTTATCGTCGGAACAGACCCATAATGCGCAGTCAGTTTTTAACGGAAGTCCAAACTCAGACAAAAACAGCAGAAGGAAAATTTCCTAAACCCAAGTGAGAAAAAAGAAACGAAACATAATTGACACGGTTTATGAAAATGTGGGTCCAATAGGAAAATGGGTGAAAGTGCTACGTTCCAAACAGCTAATTCTTTCTTAATTCAAAATGTTGACTGCATTTATCTTTTCTTGGGGCACAGCTGCAAAACGATATTCTGTCGACATTCTTATTCGTCTATGTCCATTCTGCCAATCAGGTCGTAAGCGATCATGGCGTTGCTATCATTTGTAACTCCCAGTGAGGGTTTACGCAAGTTCGTTTCAGGGGTGAATCGCCGTTTCCCTCTGCGCTTCTTGCATTCGATGTGTTCCGCGAGTCTTATATTTTCCGAGCCTTCTCTCCTTATTATGTGTCCTCGAAATTTCAACTCTTACTTGTGTATAAGCGATGATGATGATGGTGGTGGTGGTGGTGGTGATGATGATGATGATGATCATGATCATGGTAGTGATGATGATGATGATGATAATGATGGTGTTGGTGGTGGTGGGTGTGTTGGTGATGATGATGATGATGATGGTTGTGATGATGATGGTAGTGATGATGATGATGGTGGTGGACATGATGATGATGGTGTTGATGATGATGATGATGATGATGATGATGATGGTAATGGTAGTGATGATGATGATGATGGTGTTGGTGGTGGTGGGTGTGTTAGTGATGATGATGATGATGGTAGTGATGATGATGGTGGTGGTGGTGATGATGCTGATGGTGTTGATGATGATGATGGTAATGGTAGTGATGATGATGATGATGATGATGATGATGATGATGATTGTAGTGATGATGGTGGTGGTGGTGGTGGTGGGTGGTGATGATGATGATGAAGCTTTGAAGAAAATTCTTCTAAAAATTAGATGAAGACATTTCCTCTGAGCAGTTAACAGGTTTCCATGTATAATTGAGTTCTGCTAATGAACAATGAACGAAAACTTGCATAACATACGGATTGGGGACAAGCCTCGTCTTTGTTTTTCGGCTGAAAAGGAGAACTTTGTTGCACCGTCGGAAGCCCTAAATGGAGAAAGTGTTTGACAGCAAAGTTGTAAATCCTCGCTAGTTTGTTGATCGGGTAGAGTCATATAGTGCCGATCGTATATGCCACCGCCGGCCTGGTGTAATGGTTAGCAAGTTTGCCTCGCTAAAACAGTAACTGAATAGTGAGTGCCCCATACTTTTGGCCTTGTGCCACCTCGAAGCTATGCTTAGAAAATCAATATAGTGTCAATCGTGTCTTTTAATAAATTCATAATTTATTATTTACTAAGGTTCGAGTTCTTTTACTACACAAGGGAGAAGAAAGGGATTTAAACATCAAGTGCACGAAGACAACGGATGATCATCAGTAAAAGAAACAGACCAACGTACGAATTCTAAATTAGAGATACGAAAATTAAACAAGTGCAAAGATTTAGATATCTAGAAATTGTCTTAACGAGGATGGAAAATGGGACACCAAAATCCAAACGCTAAAGCTGATATCGAAATATATTTTCCAAAAATGTAACCAAAAGAAAAAAAAGACAATTCCATTAGCAAAAAAAAAGAAAAGACTACTGAACTATTATGTAATATCGGTACTCTTATATGGCAATGAATGCTGAACCATCTCAATACAGATGGAGAAGACACGATGCAACAGAAATGTCATTCTGGAGAAGGATACTGGGAATACTATGGACTGAACACGTGGGCAACGACGCAGGTTTAGAAAAAATAGAAGTAAAAAAGGGACACTGATTCATAGCATCAGACAGAGACTCAGGCCGGAATGATCTCTAAGAATATCTCCTCCCCCAATTTATAGATAAATCTAACAGAGGCATGCTGGGATATTTTCTGACACATATTTGTCTCGCATATTTTTGTTCTTTCTTGTCCTCATGTAACAACGCTATAATCACTTAACTGTAAAGATTTTCTGTGTAAACACATTATTTAATTTGTGATTTTTTTTTTAATTTATTCTTTTTCTATTTGTCGACTCTTATCAGGACCTTGGCGATCATGGCTCTCCACAATTCCCTGCCCTCTGTAACTCTTAATAAATTTTGTCTTTTTGTTATCTCTCTTAAACTTTGTTCTGCCATCAATTTACTCAAGTTCGCCTGGTAGGTTTTCTTCCATCCATTTTGCATTCAATCTGTCTTGTGAGACAAAGTAAAAACAACTGCTCTTAAAAATGTACCAGTTTGCCCTCAGTCTTAGGTCCCAACTGTTACAAATGCAACTTTTTAGGCCCATTCAGGGGTCGGCAGAAATAGCTACGCAGTCTCGATAGTAAACTGATTCGATCCCACATCGCTTCGTCCAGAAGACTGGCTTGAACAGGCGGTTTAAAGAAAAAACAACGAAGTTTAGGTTATATTGTTTAAACAGGGATCTTTATTTTACTACAGGAATAAAGGGATGACAACTAACACAAATAACAGAAAATGCAAATTATTTACTACAGTTAATTTGGCGGGCCGGAAAAAAATTCTTCGCAGGCTGGATGGTTGCAGACCCCCTGCATTTAAGGATCTCAAGGAAGTCACCGCTAAATAGTTCTTTGAATGTATGGTACCCGAGAAAAGAAGTAGGGAAGAAACAAAACGGAAATGAGGGGGGGGAGTAATTCTCTGACGACCGACTAATGAGTGGCAAACACGAAATAAGCTTGCACATGAACGGAACGAACGGCTGGAAATATTTCATGTCATGCAAACTGCTGCAGGCAGAAACAGCGACTAATGAATGGACGAACAACGGAAAAGGGAGCATTGTCATTAAGTAATGGCTAGCAAGATTGTCCCGCAGATTGATTACCTATAGGTAATATTGTTTTTATCTTCATCTGGTGCCACATACTTGTGACTTTGGCCAGAGCTTATTTTGTAAATAACAAGATTCACAGAAGAGATAATTTTAATAAATGTAGTACGAAAGAAAGGGATTTACTAAGATTAACTTAATCTGACATAAAACTGTTTTGGCACTGAGTTATGATTAAATTCGCCTGGCAGACAAACACTCGAAATATTACTTTAAGTTGACGCACCCACGTCATCATCTGAATGGATATATATATATATATATATATATATATATATATATATATATATATATATATATATATATATATATATATAAAATTAACTGATTTAAAATTTTAAATCAGTTAATTTATAATATTTATATATTTACACTGAGCACTGTTTTGAAAAAAAAAAAATATGAATAAGAACACCAGATTATATATATATATATATATATATATATATATATATATATATATATATATATATATATATATATATATATTTCTGTCTGTGTAATAACAGATATATACATAAAATATTTCTTTAAAAAGATAGCAGAAATAAAGTTAAAGACAAAAGTAAAAGTTTGTTGACTTGACTTAAATAATAAGTCCTTGATAATGCAGCTATCGATTTAACCCAAAATGTTAACACACCCTGAATTTTCTCCTTTCATAAAAGTAAGATTCTTTTCCAAAGCCAACATACCTGGCCACAAAAGTTTTTAAAATTTTAATTTATAACATTCTATTATTTCAAATAAATAGCGGCATAAATAATTTATCAAATTAAAATATAATGAATAACAATTACATTAAAATTAAAAATTAAAATAAATAAATAGAACGAAATGAGAAAATAACACTAAACAATAATAAAATATACTCATTTTCGTTTATAAGGCATTAAATTATATCACTTACCGTCCTCCATAGTTTGACTTTACTTACACATTTAGCCTTTAGAATATTTTAGAACGGTCGTAAATTTACAAATGTTGAAAAGATAACGATAGATTTTACTTCTTATTATAGATACATGCACCAAATTATAGTCCTTACGTTTATCTTTATAAAGTCTCTCAATTTTCCTTTTGCCCTTATCCATAGATAGATAGATAGATAGATAGATAGATAGTAAGGAAGGAGAGTAAAGTGATAGATAGATAGATAGATAGATAGATAGATAGATAGATAGATAGATAGATAGATTACGAAGCATTCATCTGTGATCGTCTTCCAGATAAGTTTGAACTGCGGTGAATATATACAAATAATAAAGAAATGTAAGTTATTTTGATACAAAATCAATATAGCGCTAAATGAGAATCGAATTTCCTTTCTTCTACTCAATACAAGGACCGAAAAGCACTCAAGGTAGATTTCTGCTGAATGTGGTGTAAATGTAAAAAGTGGGAATAGGAAGTGAATATTATGAGCATAACGAGAATAGATAACGATTGACCCTAGACTTAAAGTGATAAAGATAGTAGCGTTTGAAGAAGCATCCACGAGGGAGTATGTTGCAACATGTAGCTTTTTTTGGTAGGGGGAGAAGCTTTCTAAATTTGTCCTTTGGAATGCGTAGGAAATGAGGGTGATTGAATCAAGGCTGGAAATGCGAGGGTCATATGTGATTATGTTGCGGCAAACTTACGGAAAACATCCGGCTACTAGATATTTAAAAAATAACATATATATATATATATCAGTACAGTTGGATGAATATCCACACACACGCACACAGATATATATATATATATATATATATATATATATATATATATATATATATATATATATATATAGATGAGATGAGGTATTATGTACACTATTTACATTATTCAGACTATTGTCCTCATCTTTGTCGTTTTCAGGTGGTTGGAATGTCGAACTGAACCCTTTATTTCGCTCGCTGGGGTAGACTGTTCTAGTTCCACATGCCATGTCTAATGGATGTCAGTTATCAGTTATCTCCTGATAATTCCCCTCTCCAAGTTCTCCACTGTCTTAACCAGGTATTGAACTCACAACTCTTTGGGTCCTGTCACTGGATCTAATCAATGCTTTTATCCACTGTGTCATTTGTCCTTGTAAGAAAATAGATACAAAATAACAATGCAAAACTGAACAGGTGTTTTAATTGACTAAAAATTAAAAGCAAAACTGGCCGAGTTGAATTACAGTAACTGCTAACCTTTACGAATCAGTATCTCTAGATTATCGACAAATTTCAAAGTTTTATAAGTTTAATGATCCTGACCTGGCATTTTGACTTCAGTCTCTCTCCCACCGACGTGACGTCGCTTTTCACTGTTTTTTTCTATAAATATTACCATGGTAATTGTTCTAATCAGCTCTCCACTTTGGTACCTCGACCGCGTGAATTTAAACGTACTACTAGATTGGCCATTAGGTCTCAGCGTTTTATTTTTGAAATAGCAAGCTGTAACGGTAAATTCTATTCTAATAGTTTCTTTTCACGCACATCTCATGTTTGGAAACGTCTTCCGGTTTCTTGCTTCCCTTCCGCTTAAAATCTTCAAATATTTAAATGCAACGTCAATTTCCATCTCCCGTCTTTCTAAAATCTGTTCTTTTGTTGTCCTATCTCCTCACTAAACTTTTCGCATTCCCTTGCAATCCAAAGTAAACCTTTGCGTCTTAGTAACATTGACGTTTTCCTTGGGGCGAATTTATTTTAAAAATGTATGTGGACAGGTTCAAGAAGTACTGAAACTCAATAATAATAATAATAATAATAATAATAATAATAATAATACACAGTATATCCTCCATGGTTTAATATTGATCTGTATACTGGCATGCATACCATCTTCGATATATAAAATGACTAGCAGTAGAACCCGGCGTTGCCCGGGGATGTAACAGTAAGAGATAGATCAAGTATCGACCATCATAAAGACTGAAAAATAAAATTGACAAAGATTATTGTTTAAGGTTGACGGACACGCATGTATTAATTAGTTTTTGTTTTTTTTTACGAATTGGTCAAACCCAAACTCAAACAAAAAACATTGTTTTCAATCGTTATGAGTTTACCGATTGAATAGAATTTATTATAAACAATTGTTTTGTAAATGGAATTTTAAAGCATTCTGAATGTAAAAATAAAGAAAAAAGTGTAAGACAATAAAAAACACTACCTGCCAAAAAAAGTGAAGTTTTGTTGAAATCGGTTGAAAAATGTAGGAAATCCGATCTCATATATAAATGAACACACAGACACACACACACACACACATACACACACAAACAACCTGGGTTTTATAATTATAACTCGATATGAGTTGTCCTCCTATTTTTCTGGCGGCAGAATCGTGTTTTATCGTGTTTTCAGATTGATTTCGTGCAAAAACAATTGTGTCAGAACCAGCGCAAGTTAATTTTACGCAGTCCTGTGAAGTTTTCTTGAAATCAGTTGAAAAATTTAGGAAATCCGATCCAATATATAAACGAACACACACACACACACACACACACAAACAAACAACCTGGGTTTTATAATATATAACTCGATATGAGTTGTCCCCCTTTCATTCTCGACAGCGATGCATCTTAATCGTGTTTTCAAATTGATTTCGTGTAAAAACAATTGTGTTTTTCCAATTTTTGACGCTGTCAGAACCACCGCAACGTAATTTTACGTAGTCCTGTGAAGTTTTGTTGAAATCGGTTGAAAAATGTAGGAAATCCGATCCAATATATAAACGTACAGACACACTCACACAATCTGCGTTTTATAATAAGCTACCAATTACACTTTCAAATAGATCAAAACTTTACGCCAGATAACTGAACAAAGCGTCGTTCCATCATATCCGATACACAGGTAATGGAGAATTGGTCAGGTGTTAATCTTGGCTGGGGAGATTGTGGATCATTATCTTTTGCGTAACACAATCATCACTTGAATGAGCACTCCTCTGCTAGAACAATACATCTCCTTCCTGTGGTAAGAATGTCACTAAAAGGGTGTGTACAATATTCTTAACGTAGCTTTAGCAGTTCAGTCTCCCGTCTACAAACAGGAAAAGCGAACGAGATCTGTAATCTATGACAGCTAACAGCATTATGCCAGGGGTGGGACATTTGTATCTCTGGCGAACAATGTGGAAGATAACATTTTCTGGTCGAGGTCACGCGCGAAAACGGCCACCAGGTGAATGAAAACATAAGCTAATCACTGAACATAAAATTCTGGAGGAGACTTCTGCCGTGGATGCGGTAAAACATCTCATTTACATCGCTAGAGCTACTTTTGTTAGGACGGCCGTTGGTGCTTTTCAGCACAGAAAACTGATCACTAAAAATTACGTCATTCTCGCCCCCAGGTGAGGATGTATCGACACCACTGTAGAGTATAGTGTGATAGAATATTTGAATTCATGACCAGTGGCACTAGTAGCCGTACGGCAAGCCAGCGATTCGAAACAGCTTGTGCCTTCCACGGTCAACATTTATTCAGTTTTGGTTGGGTCGGATTTATTCAACCTATACAGTCAGTTATGTGTCATATGTGATACACGCTTGGGTGAGTATGTATCCTTCGATACATAACTAACGAGGCAGATTTTTTTTTTACCGGAAAGTTTGCCATTTCTTTCTACGGTAGACCAGTTGTCATTCAAGGCTATAGAACCCAGTCTGTCCTGTTACTTACCCATAGCTGTGGGAAGAAGGAAAGCATTCAGACTTTTCCCAAGGGCATTAGCACGTAAGTGAATGTAATTGATTTGACTGGAATTCGAACTCGGCTCACCGATTCCTCAATCCGAGCCGCATTCCATTACTCCACCGTGTCTCCTTCAACCTATACAGCGAGACGATTTTGAAGAATTGGAAGTCCTAACAGGATTCATTATTGACAGTCACAATCTTAACAACATAAGATATGCAGATGACACAGTGTTGATAGCAGACATAGAAAAGAAACTACAAAAACTCCTACATGGGGGGGCGTAGGATAAAAGAAAAGATAAACGATCAACTCCAGCAAGATAGAATCCATGCCTGTAAGCAAAAGGATGAGCCCGAATTTCGAATTGCAAATCAGAGATCCCAAAATCAAACAAATTCGGAAATTTAAATATCTGGGAAGTGTTTTAACAGCGGACGGAAAGTGTGACACTGAAATCCGAAGGCGTATTCGGTTGTCAAATTATGCACCCCAAAAGGTAAGCAGACGACTAAGAAATAGAAAAAATTCGCTGTATGGCAGTAAGTGCTGGACAATCTCCTCATAGATGAAGAAGAGCCTTGAAGCAACCGAAACATGGTCCCACAGAAGGGTGCGGAAGATAACAGCCGTTTCGATTTTCTCTAAAGGTAGGATCGATGTGAGAAACGACGGAGTTTTAGAGAAAAATGGAAACAAAAAGGAAACATAGTTAACATCAAGAAGAGACAATTGAGGTTTCTAAGGCACATGATGAAGGAAGAGGGCTTGGAAAATCTGACACTCACACGACAGACTGAAGGCAAGAGTGTTATGGGACCTTACCCATAATAACATAATGGTCTATTCCATATGTAATAAATACTGCGCCTCAAGAGGAAGCAGAGAGTTCAGTCCGAAGTCGGGTGACCGGCTGATCGGCTTATCGGTTGAACTCTCTGCCTTCGGGCGAGGAGGAACCCGAACGAGGCTATGCCGAAGGGCGGAGTCTCTTTGGGTAGGTAACCGACCCTGAACCCGTTTATACGGGTTCAAAGGGCCCATTTTTGGCCGAACCCACGGGCTCGAGATCCCACGTTAAACCGGCCTTTGTGCCACATGATGATGCCCTCGTGGGGGGTGACTAAATGCTGTTCCGTCTGAAGTCTTGAGTTCAGTCTGAAGTCTGGAGTGAAGTCCGTCAGGAGTCTGTCATTCAGTCAGAGCAGGCGTCCAGTCAGAATTTAGTCTGAAACAGAGTCGCGTTTAGACAATTACTACTAAACCTGCTTGTTCCTACCATCTACTTTCTGTATATATTCCTGTTTGTAATATATCTGTGTTATTCCATATCCGTATTCGAGTTCTTCTTTATTGGTTCTAACTTGGACTATCGCCGTGGTACAAGGAACCGGACCATAACAAAGAGAAACAGAGGAAAACAACACATAACGTAGTGGGCTTGAGTAAGTGGATGGCAGAATAGAGTTTAGGACAAATAATAGAAAGAAAAGAAATAAAAAAAAATCTTATTAATGAGCGTGCAAGGCAGGAGGTCTTCTTCAAGAACAAACATTCATTGGCTGCGAGGCTCTGGTTATGTATATCTTGGAGGCACACCGATGCCGCATGCAGGTGGAGGTGCACCTATGTTCCCTGCAATTCTTAATAAATTTTGATTAAGAACTGCATGGGACAGGAGGCTGTGGAGACTCATGATCGCCTACGTCCTGAGGGGACACGTCACATAAAGAAGAAGAATAACATTGCCGTGCTTGCAACATGTAGATCTTAGAGTGCACTTTTACTTCCTGGTTGCGGGTGTAGGTACATCCAGTTGTCCACTCTTGCTAATATCCAAAGCACCACCGAACGTAAGAGACGTGTGCGCAACTTCGTGGCTTAGCAATAGTGTATCGTCTGTGTTTGAGCATTAGATGGCGACGCAAAATTTAATAAGGTCTACATAATGCATACATACCACTTTTTGTTCGATTAGATACGTTTGAAGTTATTAGATTGTCGGCATTATAGTAACCCTATTGGGATTAAAGATGACGATTCGTTTTCATGTAAATCTTTAAAAACTAGAAAAATATAAAACAGAAGAGAATTCCACAGGCGACCAGTGCGAGAAAATAGTCCATTCGAAAAGGACATACGGTTATATCTTGTTAGTTCAACAGTAAAACAGTGAGACTTAATTGACAACCTAGTACCACATTTCAAATCGAGGGAACAAAGACGAATACTCATCAGAACAACTGAGTTGGCGATATTTGTAGAAAAGACACAGAGAAAGGGACTGAAATTGTAATCCCAGCTCAGGATCGATTACATTACAGACATGTCTTTGAAGTTTCTTAATAATCTCGATATATATATATATATATATATATATATATATATATATATATATATATATATATATATAGTAGGAGCACCAAACCAGATATAGCAGTAGTATTCAATGCACAGACGAATGGTAGATTTATAAATGTGCAAGATGGATTCTGACGAGAAAAAAAAATAGTCTGGCACGACACAGTGAACCAACTTTCCAAGCAGGATACCTAGCATTTAATTCAATATAATCACGACATTTCATGCTAGTGGAAAAAGTGAGTCCAATAAGGTGCAAAGAGTTGCTCTCTTGGATATTAGTATCAGCCATGCTTGTAGAAAACAGAAAAGGTACTCTGTGGTGATTAAATTTATTGGTGGTAAGTTAGTCTTAACCTTGAAAGATCTGAGTTTCTGTGAGAAATCCCACTAATATAATAATTCTCCCTCTACAAATTCTACTGCTTCGGATATAAATATTGTATGCACATATATATATATATATATATATATATATATATATATATATATATATATATATATATATATGAATCGTTTCATATGTATTTAAATATTAATTTATAAACTTATATATTTTCATTGATGTACATAAATTTATATTAATACATATATTATCTATATATTATTATATATATATATATATAAATATATATATATGCATAATTTGATTTTAATATATATATTTTATTCATATGTTTAGACAGATAATGAACAGACTGAGATAGATAGATAGATACATAGATAGATAGATAGATAATGATCAAACTGGGATAGATAGATAGATAGATAGATAGATAGATAGATAGATAGATAGATAGATAGATAGATAGATAGATAGAAGAGACTGAGATAGATAGATAGATAGATAGATAGATAGATAGATAGAAGATAGATAGATAGTAAGAGACTGAGATAGATAGATAGATAGATAGATAGATAGATAGATAGATAGATAGATAGATAGATAGATAGATAATGAACAGACTGGGATAGATAGATAGATAGATAGATAGATAGATAGATAGATAGATAGATAGATAGATAGTGAACAGACTGAGATAGATAGATAGATAGATAGATAGATAGATAGATAGATAGATAGATAGATAGAAAAGCCACACTTTTAATTGTTCTCCAATCCGTTTTCTACCCTTCAACGATCTGTGTGTCTGACCTTCGTAAATCTCAGCCTATATGCTCTGTAAATATTGATCGACGCTTAACCAGAAACTTGGATGGAAAGAAGAAACAGCGGAGAAATCTCTGTAGTCTTCACTACTTCCAACAAAACTGCTATGACCACAGATTCTTGACTTCAAACCATATCGTCTAATTCTCATATTTACCGAATTAATAAATTCTTATCACAAGTATTCCTTACACTTTTACGCTTTCTGAAATGATGATTGGCGTTAATTGTAAAAATTGCTTTTAATCGATTCCTACGATAAATTAGCCCATTGATAAATCACTATTATCTATAAACTAAATACATCCACAGAACGAATTAAAATTCTGACCGCCATTACCCATGTCTTTACCTACTGATTTCAATGTATATTTGGTTGTTTTTATTTCTATCTCCGACTGTTATAAACTAACGTTAACTGTTTTAAATAAATGAAAACATGGGGACAAAGGTTTGTTATATTCTACTTTGCAAATGTCGTCGAAAAATGTCGGTGATATTTAAAGAGATTTTATAATTAAAGTTGTAAAATATGAAATTAAGATATTATTTTCTTTTCTTATGGTTTATATTCTCTGAATATTACTGAAAAGAAATATTATTATAATAATAGAAATGTATGTCATAATAATAGAAATGTGTGTCATAATAATAGAAATGTATGTCATAATAATAGAAATGTATGTCTTAATAATAGAAATGTGTGTCATAATAATAGAAATGTGTGTCATAAATATAAAAATTGTGTCATATTAATAGAAATGTATGTCTTAATAATAGAAATGTGTGTCATAATAATAGAAATGTATGTCATAAAAATAAAAATGTGTGTCATAATATTAGAAATGTATGTCTTTATGATAGAAATGTGTGTCATAATAATAGAAATGTATGTCTTAATAATAGAAACGTGTGTCAGAAATATGTGTCATATAGATTTGAAGAGGTAATTGTGATCGAGAGTATATACTGTTCCCCAAATTCGTTACGAATGTCATAGAGATGGTTGGTCCCACTAGTATGGCGGGTGTTAGTTGTGTAGATCAGAACGGGTAGATCTAAGGAATTTTGGTCTGCGAAACATTCAAATAGCCATAGAGTATATAGAGGCTGGTAACTTTTTACCCGTGGGAATGGGGCTGTACGGCGGAAAATAATTAATCGCCCACAATACCCCGTAGACTGTCTTGAACTCTACCAAGACTGGAAAATAAGGACTGAACGGCGACAACTCATATATGCCAGTAGTGCACCATTTTCTGTTTGAACTGATTCTTGTAAATTAGAACAAAGGAGGAAAAAATTTCGTTAGAAACGGAGAAGAGTATCGAACTGATATCTGTCTTCCCCTATGCTGAACAATCTCCTCAGAGATGAAGAAACTTGAAAGGCAGAAACATGGTTCTACAGAAAGATACTGAGGATGCCATGGACCAAACATGTGAGCAACGACAAGGTTTTATAGAAAACGCAAACAAAAAGGAAACATATACTTAACATTCAAGAAGAGAGGCAGGTGAAATTTGAAGGGTATGTAATGAGAAAGGAGGGCTTGGAAAACCTGATACTCAAAGGACAGATTGAGGCAAAGAGAGACAGAAGAAAGCAGCGCCTAAATATACTCGATGAGCATGAGCAAATTGATGGTAGAACAGGGTTTTGGAGAAATAGCAAGGAAACAAAACTTATTAAGAGCTACAAAGAACAGGAAGATGTGGAGGACCATGATCGCCTACACTGTGAAGGGATAAGGCGCATAAAAGAAAACATAAGTAGGAGTGAATTGCTTCTTGGAGCGGAACAGGAATCGACCATTTTTCTTTCAGCACCTTTAGCGATGAATTTTATTGCACTTTTGGAGGTGCACTTTAACTACACTGTTATTTCATTTTTCGGACATCTCTCGTATATATATATATATATATATATATATATATATATATAAGAAATATATCTTAAGGTATATATATTTATGGAATAAAGTGTTCAATATAGAGATAGAGTGTGGTATATTTATGTGAATAAAGTCAACACTTCAATATTTCATGAGATGCAATCGTCAGGCCTGACGATTGCATATAAGTGAAACAGACTGTCGCCCTAAGGGTTGACTTATGTTCATTTTATATATATATATATATATATATACATATATATATATATATATATATATATATATATATATATATATATATATATATATATATATATATGTATGTATATATGTATTATGGAAAATAAAGTATAACATTTAAAAAAAAATCCACATTACAACAAAAAACGTTTGCGGCACCTCTCTTCTCTTCTTTTAATATACATACTTTTCTCTCGTTGGAACCACTACAACCTCTTTCTTTTTTATATATATATATATATATATATATATATATATATATATATATATATATATATATATATATATATATATATATATATATGTATATATATATCTATATATATATATATATATAGTCATTCACAGACAGACACTTTCGCTGTATTACAACTCATCACTGTGGCTACACATCCGATTGCCTCAAGACGGGGCCGAAACATCAGTCGGGGATTTTATCCCTCAGCCCGGTAGAGAGTAAGGCGATATTTTATGTCCCTTATCTTAGAATAAACACGCCAGTGACCGAGAGGGTACACGTCATGGGGAGAGCTTTGCAGTATTATCCGTATTCGTCATTGTTTACAAATTCACGCTTTCTTTCCACAGTGCTCGACCGGAATGAAATTTTCCAGGCGATCAAATATTATCGCATATTTTTTGAACGATGTTCGTAATGAAAAAGCATTGTATTAATTGAAATAACGAGAAATAAGATTATTAGTGACTATTTATTGTGCAAAATAAATGTTTTTTTTTTTTATTATTAAGCTACGGACTTATTGATTTATTATGTATGGATGCCCATACATGTATGTTTTTATATATGCAGTATGGATGCACAGACATGTATGTTTTTATATATGCAGTATGGATGCACAGACATGTATGTTTTTATATATGCAATGTTCGAAGCGATTCTAATATTCTATCTATGTTCAATCGAAACCAAGGAAATTATTCCTCCTAATGTAGTGAGTTTAATTCTCACTGTACCCTGCTCTCATTGGTTTTTGCCAGACAGTTTAAGGGTCATAAATATTTAATTTACGTGCCTCTCAATGATTTAACCTTTTGCCACACTGAAGTGATTATTTACGAAAAATAGTAAAGTATCTCTAAAACGTAAAATAAAATTGTAAATTCCATCGATTTTAACACAAAGACTCCTCTGGAATCATTTTAAACTGATATCTTTTTTTGTGTGTACATTGTGAAATTCGTATTTCTTGATTTCAGGTGAAAACCTAGAGATTTGTCAACATTCTTTTGGTGAAATTTTCTTTATCTTAATTTAATAATTTTCCTTTCTGAACTTTCTGATGAATCATAATTTTTAAATTAATGACTGAACAAGCTCCTTGCGAGTCCCTCGACTATAAAATACCGGTGTAAATTCCCTTATTCCCTCTTTAAATATTCGACCTAAAGAACTTTATGCAGGTCATTATTTAAAGAAGTAACGGGGTACAAATAAAAAGATTAAAAACTTGAAAAGTTCCTTCATTTTAATGAAGTATACGTTAAAAAAAATGAGAGTATTATCTCTTCTATTTTCCTTTTCTTTTTTAATATAATTTCCACAAGGCGCCAGTTCTTTAACGAACTTACTTGCTGCTTGTGTATTTAGTGACGGCCTTCGGAGACGGTGTGTTAGCCAATTCTCCGGGCAGAAGAAGACGGACAGCGGTCTGCACCTCACGGCTGGTGATTGTCGAACGTTTGTTGTAGCGGGCGAGACGGCTGGCTTCAGCGGCAATTCTCTCAAATAGATCATTGACAAAGCTGTTCATGATGGATATAGCTTTGCTGGAAATACCAGTGTCAGGGTGGACCTGTTTCATGACTTTGTAGATGTAGATGGTATAGCTTTCCTTTCTCTTCCGTGTCTTCTTGCCATCGGCACGGGGAATCTTAGTCTTACCGACCTTTTAGCACTTTGGAACTGACTTCGGGCGGTATGTTTTAAAATTGAAACAAATGAAAACATTAAAAACTGAAAAGTTCCTTCATTTCAATGAAGAATACGTTAAACAAGTGAGAGTTATTACCTTTTCTATTTTCCTTTTCTTTCCTTCTTTCTTTCTTTTCATTCACTTTCTTTGTATTTCTTTGTTTATTTGTTTCTTTGTTTCTTTCCAATCTCTTTCTTCTTTCTGTCTTTCTTTCTATTTTCTTAATTTCTTTTCCATTTCTTTCTTTCCGTTTTCTTCTTTCTATTTTAGTCCTTCTTTTAAATTTTCTTTCTTTGCACTTTCTTTCATTCTTTCTTTCTTTTATTCTTTCTCTTCCTTTGTTCATTAATTCTTCTTTTTTCTATTTTCTTCCTTTCCTTCTTTCTTTCTTTATTTCTTTCCATTTTCTTTCTTCTTTCTTTTTTTATTTCTTTTACTAAACCCATATAGTATCCTTCCCATCTTTCCACGCGATCAAAACGGTACAACTGGTTTCATTATCAACGTTCAGATCCTTACTGTTTTTTCTGGTCTCAATGAACGTTTTCACGTTTAATAAGTCTCTATACTTTAAACACCTCAACTTCATTCCGAATTTTAAGGAGAACACATCTATACAATACATTGCTAAATTTACTTATTTATAAGGTATTGTGAGGGCGTAACTTACACGTTAACTAAGCGACAAGCAGAATAATGTGACAATTATATTTTCGATATACAGTAAAAAAAAAGGAAGACGTCAGTTTAAATTCTGCAGAGTTAGAGATTTACTATTTTTTTTTAAGCTTATCACCCCAAGCAAAGCGGGAAGCCACTAGCACGAAAGGGGTTACAGAAAATTTGGAGCAAGATCAGATAGGAGTGATAGAGGAAAGGATGAGGAGAAGGATAGTGGATAGATCAAGGCAACTGGAGATGTCGATTAACATTACATTTGAATAGTTGGAGATTATAGCACTCAGGGAAACAGGAATAGGGAAGGGAGTTCCACAGGCGAGAGGTGCGAGACATGAAGCTATTGGAGTAGAAGTGACGGTAACACTTAGTAGTTTCGACAGTGAAAGGGTGAGAGCGGGATGCCAGCCTCGTAGGGCGCTTGAACTCATGAAGTCTGGGAACCAGCGAATGCAGCTCCTGGGAGCAATTACCATGAAAGTATTTGTAAAAAAGACAGAGAGAGGCGACGGCACGTCTGTGAGAGAGCGACTGTAGACGAGATGCCGGAACAGGGCCAATTATAGTGCTTATGCGCCTCTGGAGCCTATCAAGAACCCCGAAGCAAACAGAAGGGGCTCCAGACCATATATGGCAGCAATACTCCATGCAAGGGCGAATTGTTGATTTGTAGATCTGGAGAATCGACTCCGGACAGAAAAATTTCCTGGCGCGGCTCAGGGAGCCAACTTTCCTTGCGGTGGACGAGGCAATTGACTCAATGTATTTATTCCATCTCAGGTCAGCAGTCAACGTGAGACCGAGCAGCCGGAGAGAGGTGCTCTCGAGAAGTTGAGCGTCAGACATTCTAATGGAGGGCAGGGAAGGATCTCTGTGGTGATTAATAGAGAGCAGTTTTGTTTTTGAGGCATTAAAGTGTGTTGGAATGTGTCACGAAAAAAAAATGATTTCGTCTTTTTCTCTCCTGCTGTCGTAGCGACGGACACAGTCTCCACTTCTGAGACTGAAAAAAACTGCCCTCCTTCTCATTCCAGCCCTTTACATAGAGCTTGGTAACTCACCTATGCAAAACACCAACAAGCCAGCTACCAATCACAGTTCCCGCGCCTGCCCACTTCCACCCGCTTTGGGGGTTTCAAGTTGACCGACCAACCCATTACGATTCCTACCCCAGTTCACAACCGATTGGAGGTCCTTTTCGAGACGCACGGCCACGTTAGTTTTGTCAGCGACACTAGATTTGTTTTTGAGGCAGGGGTAAATTGTGGTGTCATCCGCGTAGATGTCAACTTGGGAATTTTCCTGAATAGACTGCAAGTCTATGACTGGCCGTTCGTATCCGAGTATGCCTGTCTACTAGGGTTGCTAACCAGTCTCTGTTGCAGGCGCCTACTCAGACACATTTGCGTTCATTCAACACCCACAGAGATCAACTGTGGTTTATACTGCAACTATAATAAGCGGACCTTAGTCATAGTTTCTTGGATAGAGAGAGCATTATCTGGTGGGATCAACCGTGTGAACAAGGCCAATTATGCTGAAAACCTCGGTCACGATGAATCCTGCCTTCGTGTTAGCACAACGATCGACGTCCCGTCTACACAAATTCGGTCACAACGCTTGGCTCAGCCAGTGAGTGGTACTATTTTCAGACAATTTCCAAAGGTGCCGACACGAGAACGATAACATCAAGTAGTCACAATCCTGGCATAGGTGAAATTCGAAAAGGAACGTTCTAAGCAATCGGTCACATGCCTATTCTGGCCTATTCATTTTTTTTACGAACCCTTCATAGCAAATCGACCGAATCGTGAGATTCGAACCTGGATCTCATGTTCGTAAAGCGAACGTTCTAGCCACTCAGGTACGCAGTTAATACTTAAGGAGGTCAAGTTAAATATAGATATCCGATGAGGCCAGCAAGCAGATGAAAGTTGCCGGCATAACTCGCGTCATTCCTCGTTTGAATTGCTCTGGTAATTGCAAATCGATCCTCATCTTCTTTCTTGGATAGTTGTGTCGGCGTAAACCTCACAATTGTCTCATCAAAACACTTGACGATAAAGAAACCCGATAACATTATCCTTTATACTCACAAAAGCCAGGACATAAATTGCAATTTTTAGTACTTCAAATGTTGATTTATATTTTCAAGAAAGTGCTGAGCTACCGTCACCTTAGACGAATAATTTAGACATGTAATTTCGTAGCCATAATTTTAGAAACAGACGTTTTCGTCAAGTTCAAAAATATATTAACTCATGCCACCTAGAAGAGGTTAACACAATACAATATTTAGTGAAGAAAAAATAAGTTTCAGCTACTAATTTAGAACCAATCAAAAACTACCAGCAAGGACATTCTCTTTATTGAGATTTCAAAATGCGCGGGTCGATAAACGTAATATAAACTGTTTAAAGTAAAAATAAATGTGGGGCGTTTGTTTCAAATACGAGTATTCACTATGATAACATCTGCAATATTCTTGGCAATGTGAGCAGGAGTATTATCTTGTTGCTTGTTACTCTTTAGAAAAAAACTTTTCAGTTGTTGGAAGCAAGGTTTTCTGTAATATTATTTGCAATGTGGGCAGGAGCCTTATACACACACACACACACACACACACACACACATATACATATGTATATATGTATGTATTTCATTTAAGTATTTTAATAAAAATACATTTAAAATTATTCCTATCTCTCGCTTCCTTCTCTAATTTCGACCAAATCTGTCGTTCTCTTCCCCCTCTCTCTTTCACCTTACATCAACTTCAAACTATCCCTCAAAAATGTATAAAAATAATACGGAAATTTAAAACCATTTTTTATGCTTGGATACGGGATCTGAGAAACCAGAAAAACCCACCTTCCTGGGAAATAAAATATAATCAATGGACCCTTAAGGTTGCCTGTTTTCTAATTAAGTTAATATATATATATATATATATATATATATATATATATATATATATATATATATTTGACTTTTAATACCGCTACGTGACGATACAAAGAGCTAAGCACACTCGCGCATCTTGTTATTTAATCAATTCACCCCAACCAAGGCGATAATACCACTAAGACGCAAGGAGCTAATGTGTTTGAAAGAAAAAGAAAATGAGGAAATGGAAACCCAATCCTGAACAGGGAATTGTTTAAAAGACCGGTGACGTGTATGAACCGGACGCTGGGCAGACCTATCTCCTCCTATTTAAGAAAAAAAAAAGTAAATAAACTTTCAGATTTTAAGCGGGGATGCTAGAAGTAAAAAGTTGAAGAAGTCTTTAGAAGGAACCGGAAATCCAATCCTAAACAGGAAACAAGATATAAACCTCTACTCCTGTTCAAAAGACAGAGTAGGAGTGTGAACCTAATGATAGGCGAACCCAAATACTATCGACTACTCTAGCAATGGATTGTGGATACACTGTTCCGCTTGAGGTCTGAAATGATCTTGATAACCAATAAACGTTCAAAACATGCAAATAGAACTGTTCCTCGTGACTCAAGAAATCTCTCGATATTAGCCAAATGATTTTACGACGAATATCGGGACATTTCATTGAATAACGGCTAAGAATACATGTATGGATTGGTGTAATTTTCTTCTACCTGGAAGAATACAGTTTGACAGTATGAATATGTAGTATGATCATTGCTAGAATAATTAGTTTTGCAAATATCATGCTTAAAGCAATGAATAACAATAATTAATTTCTCTAGTCGGCTATGTTGTATGTGGATTTCAAAGGGAATGAAATGCCTATTCAAAAGGGAGAAACTCAGAAATATTTCATTAGTTTCCGAGTGCATAGATCACTTCATACTCAAATGGCGTTTCTTAGGTAAACAGCAAATCCATTGGCGGGTCATTTTACTTTACTTTCCAACTCAGACAGAAAGACCACGGGTCATTTGGAAGCGTAACGCTTCTCAGCAACAAATGCGTTCTCATAATGAAACCATTCTAAAGACGACGAATTCTTGTGACAAGAAAATTATTATTGTTATTATTAGTTTGTGCCGAGTAAATTAAAAAAAAAAACTCTCCAAGAATGGTTGACTGATTCGCTTATAATTAAACCCGAAACTCAAAAAATGGTTGACTGTTGCTGGGCTTGGTTGTACGTGGACGTTCTGTGTTTAACAACTTCGCAGACCCCGTCTCTGTTAATTTAGCTGTAATATCAAAAGCTATCATTGCTATAAAAACAAACAATAAAAAACAGCAATATAAAGTTTTTGTAAATTTTAATGGCAGTTGATGTTTAAAATGACCTCAAGTCCATCGTTAACAAGAACAAAAGATAATGTGTTCATTTTAACGCCCCAAAACTAAACTTTTCTCCATTTATCATCTGAAAGACCGCTTTCTACGTCTTATCAGTATGGCTGATGCTAACCTCCAATAAAGTGACTCATTGCGCTTTCTCGGGCTAACATTCTTGGCTGACATGAAGTGGAAAGACTATATTGAATCTATTGCTACATCAGCTGATAAGAAAATCGTTTCACTATCCCGGGTGACGTATTTTATTATTCTTTTTATTCGAGTAACCGCCTCCAAAATTAAACTTAATCATCTGAGTGACCCATCGCTGCCTTCCAGGAGAAAAGTGATTCGTTGCACCTTTTCGGGCTCACGTTCTCTGCTGATATGGAGTGGAAAGACTATATTGAATCTATTTGTTAGCTCAGCTGCTAAGAAACCGGTTTCTCTCCAGAATCTATCTTGCATATTTATTCTTTTACCATTCCTCCATGCTTAGAATATTGCTGCCATATATGGTCCGGTACCCCTGCTATTTATCTTGAGCTCCTTGATAAGATCTAAAGAAGAATCTATAACATTATTGGCTCTGATCTGGCGGCTCGGCTTCAGTAACTTTCCCACCACCATAACGTTACCTCTCTGTGCGTTTTTCTATAAGTTCTTTTATAGTAATTGTTTGGATGATCACTTCGCTATGGTACCTAGATTTTTTGAATTTAAGCGCAGTACCAGATTGGCGACGAGTTTCATCAATTTACATTTGCTAGCTGTAGCCGTAAGTTCTATGCTAACTGTTTCTTTTCTCCCACTTCTCGCTTGTGGTACCCCCTTCCGACTCCATGCTTTCCAATCAAATTTAATCTGCAAAAATTTAAATGTAATGTCAATCGATATCTACTGTGCTCCTGATTATTATTTTCTCTTCCAGCTTATTTTTAATTTTTCTGTTCCTAATTCTTCCACACCCTGTAACCCCTTGTGTGTTAGTGGCTTTAGTGCCTTGCTTGGGATGATACCGAATAAGAAATAAAAATTCTACATGTATAAATCCCGATAAATATATATGTCATTGTCTGAACGCCAGGCCGTTTTCGTTAACTGAGTGCGTGTCTCAGACTGTCAGATAAATACTTTTATGAAAAGAAGTTTCTGAAGACATGCTGAGTTTTAGCCATGGGTATTTTATTCATAAAAAAAAGGGCAAAACAAAGATATATATATAAGATAGCCACGGCAATTAAAAATTACTTAGGACGACGCACACAGACTAAGCCAGTCTTCCTTTTTCTTAAAACATGTTCGGCCTACCTCGCAATTTAACCCATTGCTGGAGCGAGGGAAGAAAAGATGGATGCCCCAAGGAGATCAACACCAGAGATAACAAGATAAAACCGGTTTAAAAAGTAGGAGTGAAGGAAGGTGTCATTCATGGAGGTAAGAGTAATCTTTCTGAAACGTGTGGTGGGAGAACCATGGTCCGCTAAGGGAGATAAAAACTATAATTAAACTGTGACTATATATATATATATATATATATATATATATATATATATATATATATCCGAATGTAATGGGAAAGAAATAATATACAAATTCTAACGTTCACAGCATTAATTAAAAAGAGGGCTCAATAAAGAGAGTAGAGCAATAATTATTTATTATAATTTTTTTCTCGCTACAAAGATGCAGTCTTGTTTCGGTGCATTTAATTTATTTGCACCGAAACAAGGCTGCATCTTGCTTACGAACAACCATAATTGTTCATAACCATTTTTGGTTCTCACCAGTTGAGGTGCAACTAAATGTACCGAAACAAGGTTGCATCTTGTAATGTGCAAATAGTTTTTTCTATATGAAGAAATTATTATATATATATATATATATATATATATATATATATATATATATAGATAGATAGATAGATAGATAGATAATATTAGTGGTAAATATACACATACATATGCATAATATATAAATATATATACATAGGTGCATATACATACATGTATATTTTTTGAATAAAAAATTCCAAGAGGATAGAATCCAGGTAGAACTCAATGTCCAGGACAGAGTAAGGTTCGGAATTGTAGGTCTGATGAATTGGATCATATTTACGATTCCAATGGAATAAATTATGACCATGGAATATTAGTTTAACCTAAGCCTTTTTATTTTATATATATATATATATATATATATATATATATAAAGTGTCTTTCGATAGTAATAATTTGGTTAAATAATATAGACCAGTCCTGTTCATGATTTTTTTTTATTGAAGTTTCCAAATTACCAAATTAATTTATTTTATGTTATGGTTAAATTTGCTAAACACATATTTATTTTTATTCTATTTTATTTTTTACAGGGTACTTTCGAATGTTGCTACATTCGCTTTCAAGGATAGTTTTGTGTGTATTTATTCAACTGATTTTTAATTCACTGTAGGTGTAACCAATTTTGAATAACTCAAGTTGACCACAAACAAAGTTTTTTTTTTGTTTATAAGTACACTTGAAGAAAGGTATCATATATTTCTCTTTTTATTACAACAACCTCCTAAATTTGAAATTTTTCTTGTCATGAGACTATATATATATATATATATATATATATATATATGTGTGTGTGTGTGTGTGTGTGTATATATAATTTTATTCTATTTGGTTTGTGGTGTAGGTTCATTTCTTTCCGGGTCCCAACCAGAGAACTAAGGTTAGATATGTCATGGTGACATTTTCCCCTGAGCACACTTATCACAGATATTGTACATAGATAAAGCTCTTCTAATGTGTGAGCTGCTCCTGTGAGTACAATTCGTTGTATTTATTTAAGACACTGGCTACCAGGGACCCCTTCAATGAGTGTATCGGAACCTTTTCCAATTAAGCCGAGTGCTCTAACTACAATTGAAATTGTTGATGGCATTATGTACCACATTTTTGAGAATTCAATTTCAAAGTCCTTGTATTTGATAGTTTCTTAAAGATCTTCAAATATATATTACAATGTGCAGAGACTGCCATGTCAATAATAAACCAGATTTTGTTTTTGCGGTCTCTGATCCCGATGTCTGTGGTATTAGCTTTGATTGGTCTGACTGTATTGTAAAGTGCCGTAAAATTGTTACAGTTCCTATCCAATTTCTTGCAATTTTCGTTCCGCAAAAATTGCACATTTTCCAAATGCAGTTAGTGGGACACTCTGTCCTGTCGGGTTTTACAGTCAGTGGTTGCCACTACCGTTCTACCTGATATATGATGGTCAATTTTTTTCTGGATATTTATCACAGAATATGCATTTTGGGTTAACACAACTTTTCAGCATGTGTTCTTGGTAATTTTTAGTTACCAAGCACTGATTCTCACCAGCGAGAATAAAACCTTCGTGTTCAGCTTTTAACCCCGATGAGTACGGGGTTTGACTATATCAGCTTCTTTTTGTACGAGCAGAATATTGACCGTAAAGGGGTTTATCTTGCCATCGTTTCTCTATCCGGTCCATTGCATTTTCTTCCATTTTAAGATTTTGGACAATGTGCTATTTGTATTAAGTGTTACTTGCATTTCTTCGCCAACTTGAAATTCCGTAGACAGATATGAAACTGAAATAGATAGGTAATAAATAGACTGTGATAGATAGATAGATAGATAGATAGATAGATAATGAACAGACTGTAGATAGATAGATAGATAGATAGATAGATAGATAGATAGATAGATAGATAGATAGATTGGTAATGAACAGACTGTAATAGATAGATAGATAGATAGATAGATAGATAGATAGATAGATAGATAGATAGATAGATAGATAGATAGATAGATAGATCTATTGCCTCGCACTGAAATATATAAACACCAAAATTGAGCTGAACTAGCGAAATAGGTAAAATTTCCCAAAAAAAAACCGAAAAAACTAATAGACCGTCATATAGACGAGTTGATTATCTCGAGAGAGATATTTCCCGATTGTCTTAGTTAAGTACGTGAAGAGTGGGGACTATAATTTACTCTTATATATAATATTATATATTATACTGTAATTTATAGTTCTTGCTATTCAGTTCCTGTGACTACTCACTTTAGCATCGACCACTTCGATATACAACTTTAGAACAAGGCAGAAATACCTAGAAAGAAAAGGGGGAGAAAGGAGATGAGAAAAGCATTTTCTACTAGATAAATACCGCGCTATCATAGATTTTTTATTAATTTATAAACTAGTTAATTGCTTATTTAATACAACTTTTATTCGCACGATTGTCCTTGTCTTTATCTGTCTATATCTCTGAGATGAGGTCTCATGATTACGTACATTATTTATATTATTCGGACAGTTATCCTCATCTTCATTGCTGTTGAACTCATAATACTTTTAGTCTACTCACTGGATCTAACCAACGCCTTTAGCCACTGGGCCAAGGACATGCTCTGGTGAACCAAAAACTTGGAGAGTTGAGTTAAAGGGAAATAACCGAGACATCTGGAAGAGGCATGGCTCGTGGAAGTGGAACAATCTACCCCGGTGGACGAAATAAAGGTCTCGGTTCGAAATTCGAATCATCTGAAGATGGCCGAAGCGTATAACAACCGAAACGTTGTGAATATGGCAATGAAGATAAGGATAACAGTACGAATAATGTAAATTATGTAAGTCCTCATCTTTGTTGTTGTTATCGCCACGTTTCGACCGTTATGCCCACTGGCCTTCCTCAGATGTAATCTGGGTATCCAGCAAGGTATTCTGAACTGAACACTTTATTTCATCTACGAGGATAGACTGTTCTCGTTCCACTGTCCATGCCTGTGGATATATTCTTAGTACTGCTGCTATTGCTCGTTACTTTCCACTGACAAGAACATAGAGTGAATTCAATCCCTGGGTCGGGCAGTGTGTACTTGGATATTATAGCCCCCTTTCTCCTTATCTCTTTTTTTTTCTATCCCTCTCTATTACCTTTTCTCTCATTTAGTTCTCTCTCCCTCTCTCTCCCTCTCTCTCTCTCTCTCTCTCTCTCTCCAGCCCTGCGTCTCGCTGGTTCTTGTCTAATAGTTCTGTGTCAGTAATTCAGTTTACAACTCCGCAACTAATGACAGGGTTGATTTTACTTGATGGGCAAAACCATTTCCATTCTCACGAGACGCAAGTAGCCATTGTTATAGTGGGAGATTTTTTCCATTTATTTTCATTTACAGACATTTAGAAAAAAGATTACCCCATATATCTTTCCTTTTTTTTTCTTTTTTTTTCCTTACTTTTAAAATATTTCTTGTAGTTTCAAAATGAAAACAGACACTGACACACACACACACACACACACACACACACACACACACATATATATATATATATATATATATATATATATATATATATATATATATATATATATATATATATATATATATATATTTTGTATGGATATCCATGCAACTAAATATGTTAGTTCTATCACTGATATTGAGCGCTTTCCAATAAGTACCTAACATATATATATATATATATATATTCAATAAGTACCTAACATATATATATATATAAATTATATATATATATATATATATATGTGTGTGTGTGTGTGTGTGTGTGTGTGTGTGTGTGTGTGTGTGTGTGTGTATTCGGTTGTTCTCTTACAAAAACTTAGCTAAAAAAATTATATTACTCTTCATTTTGGAGGTAAATTTAGACACTGCATCGAGACGTTACAACTCTTTAAGTCGCAGTTGCAGTTTGTGCCAGAACGATGGCTGGAACGTTAGGGGTGAAGTAGTGTTTACTGGCAATGTCAGATGCAATAGGCTTCCTGCTTCTCACATTAAAATATCAAAAGTTCACGCACCCCTGAAATAAAAAAGATTTCTCAGGCGGAATGAAGAGAAACATGTTTTAGAATTAATTGAAAAAAGCCAAGTCTGTCTTAATCAAAATGATCCATTCGGAATACAACTTTTCATTGCACAGTAATTACACACAAAATTATTTCTATGGTTTTTAAATGAAAATATAGGGCAGTCTTTTTAGAGACAAATAGATTGAGTTCCTCAAGTAGTTTGTGCTTTACTTGCGAAAATTACCTGACTTTCAACTCGATGCTTACGATATTCAGTTATTTATTATTTTATAGTTTCTATTCATTATTGTTAATTAAAATTGGAAAATAAAAAACAGGAAGGATGGAGATACCAAGCACTCAAGTATTAATTTTTCAGCGCGCCCACGTCACTACCAAATGGGAACGAGGTCGATGCTTAAAGTTGGTTTAAAGGGCAATGCCGTGAAAAATAAAATGGCCAAGCCCTCTCGACACATCCATATTGGAGACACCTCAGGCACCGTACAATAAACGCAACCTACTCCCGAAATATAGGTACTGCCAGGGGGTGGGGGAGCTTCCTGGGGCTTGGGCCTAATATATTTGATACTTCCCCGGTATGTGTTATAACCAACTGTTAAAAAAAAACAGTTGCGAATTTAGAGGGTTTTAATGCACTCAAAATGCTTAATCCGAACCCACCCCTGCCTGGTCTGGTAGCTTAGGTCAGAATATGTGTCTGGGAGCCGGAGACGCAGTTGTTTGAACAGAGATTGCAGGAACTGACTAGTGTAGCAACTGAAATTGAAATTTAGGGCCAGATGGAACCACCCACTTTAAATAATGAGCGGTCCATCTCACAGTCATGCGCAGAAGTAACACTTTAGAGTATTAGGCGACATTAAGCTGTGAAATGGATAGTCATATCTTCTTGACAGATGGAACAGTTAAACCCGGCAGAACGCCCTTCCCTCAACCAACCTGAAGGTCGCTACTGTAAAAATGGATCGCTAATGAAAGGGATAGGTAAAATATGTTTTTCTCTTAATGTTAATATGAAATTCATCAAGGAAGGCGCCATAGTTTTTGCTAAGCCAATTACTTTCGATCTTTTCCAAGATTATATACAGGGGGAAATTAGAAAAACAAACTTTGCATGCTGTTATGATGGGGGATCTTTAAAAACATATATATCAAAATAAACCAACCAACACTCAATAAAATCTATTACGAATATAGCAACAATATAATAAAATGCATATAAAATTTAATGCCATTTTAGATTTCTACCAATTTCCGGTCCGCTACCTTATATTGAAACGCTTTTTTGCAAAAAATTTCATAGCTATAACGGATAAATTAAAAATTCAAAAATAACAACAGGGGGCATTCATGTGTGTTTGTAAAAAATTGTCTGAACATTCTACAGATTAAGCAAAGGACTCTCAGATTTCTAGAATTGGTAGGTTTATACCTCAGAGGAATAGCGTTGTAACTTAGGGAAGGTTACTGAACAGAATAATCAAATGAAGGTTGGTAATGAAGGATAATACTTAGGACAAGAACAACACATATAAGATTCGCCAGCGGCGCGTAGAAGAAGTAGTCAACTGCTAGAAGTGAGTCAAGTGAATTCCACAATGAATCTCTAACTGCAGGATATTTATCAATCGCCCCCAGGTAAGATGTGGCACAAGACCGAAGTTAATGTAAGTTATCCGAGCCCGTAGGCTCGGCCAAGAATTCCACGTAAACCCAGTATGACACGGGGTCGGGTAGCTGTTTCCCGAGACGAAACTCTGCCCTTCGACATAGCCTCATCTGGGGATCCTCTCTGCCCAGAGGCAGAGTTCGGCCAACACAACTGGAGACGAATCTCCAACTGCAGGATATCTATCAACTGCCCCTTGCGGTCAGATGTAGCACAAGGCCTAATTTAATGTGGGGTATCGAAGCCCGTACGCTCGGCCACAAATTCCATGTAGACCCAGTATGAAACGGGGTCGTGTAGCTGCTTCCCGAGACGAAACTCTGCCCGTCGACATAGCCACATCTGGGGATCCGATATAGTTGAACGCTTTCTGCGTTCAGAACCGCCCGAAGTCAGTGTAAGAAAGTTCCAGAAAATGGAGACTGTAGGTATGTACAAGCGGTCCAGGCCAAGGTTGAAAGCAAATAAAATGAATCCGAGATGTAGAAGATCTCCAAACAAATTTTGAATATGGGCAAATTGTCAGTACCCACTATTATGAATGACACCGGGGTCATCTCATCCACCTCAGATAAGACGATGGTCTTTGCCTCGATCTTTACTCATCCACATCAGATAAGGCGATGCTCTTTGCCTCGATCTTTACTCATCCACATCAGATAAGGCGATGCTCTTTGCCTCGATCAATACTCATCCACATCAGATAAGGCGATGCTCTTTGCCTCGATCTTTACTCATCCACTTCAGATAAGGCGATGCTCTTTGCCTCGATCTTTACTCATCCACCTCAGATAAGGCGATGCTCTTTGTCTCGATCTTTACTCATCCACCTCAGATAAGGCGATGCTCTTGGCCTCGATCTTAACTCATCCACCTCAGATAAGGCGATGCTCTTTGCCTCGATCTTTACTCATCCACATCAGATAAGGCGATGCTCTTTGCCTCGATCTTTACTCATCCACCTCAGATAAGGCGATGCTCTTTTGCCTCGATCTTTACTCATCCACATCAGATAAGGCGATGCTTTTTGCCTCGATCTTTACTCATCCACATCAGATAAGGCGATGCTCTTTGCCTCGATCTTTACTCATCCACATCAGATAAGGCGATGCTCTTTGCCTCGATCTTTACATCCAGATAAGGCGATGCTCTTGGCCTCGATCTTTACTCATCCACATCAGATAAGGCGATGCTCTTTGCCTCGATCTTTACTCATCCACATCAGATAAGGCGATGCTCTTGGCCTCGATCTTTACTCATCCACATCAGATAAGGCGATGCTCTTGGCCCCGATCTTTACTCATCCACCTCAGATAAGGCGATGCTCTTTGCCTCGATCTTTACTCATCCACCTCAGATAAGGCGATGCTCTTTGCCTCGATCTTTACTCATCCACATCAGATAAGGCGATTCTCTTTGCCTCGATCTTTACTCATCCACATCAGAGAAGGTGATGCTCTTTGCCTCGATTTTTACTCATCCACTTGAGATAAGGCGGTGCTCTTTGCCTCGATCTTTACTCATCCACTTCAGATAAGGCGATGCTCTTTGCCTCGATCTTTACTCATCCACATCAGATAAGGCGATGCTCTTTGCCTTGATCTTTACTCATCCACATCAGATAAGGCGATGCTCTTGGCCTCGATCTTTACTCATCCACCTCAGATAAGGCGATGCTCTTTGCCTCGATCTTTACTCATCCACCTCAGATAAGGCGATGCTCTTTGCCTCGATCTTTACTCATCCACATCAGATAAGGTGATGCTCTTTGCCTCGATCTTTACTCATCCACATCAGATAAGGTGATGCTCTTTGCCTCGATCTTTACTCATCCACTTCAGATAAGGCGATGCTCTTTGCCTCGATCTTTACTCATCCACTTCAGATAAGGCGATGCTCTTTTCCTCGATCTTTACTCATCCACATCAGATAAGGCGATGCTCTTTGCCTTGATCTTTACTCATCCACATCAGATAAGGCGATGCTCTTTGCCTCGATCTTTACTCATCCACCTCAGATATGGCGATGCTCTTTGCCTTGATCTTTGCATCTAATTCAACTTGAAATGACAAAGGATTAAATAGCACATACGTTCTATAAGTATTGAACATATTCACTGTCCTTTCTTCATTTTGAATCAGTTTTCGCAAACATCTGAATGTCCGAAATTAATGTTATCTCCAAGGTCATGAATTAGATGGGTTATCTGAAGGGGTGGGTGGAACCTAAATTGTTTTAAGTAGCGCATTGATTTGGAAAATGTCGTTATATTGCGTTTGAAAATGAATCCAAGGACGCAGAAAATGAAGATAACCATTTGCAACAGGAAGGTTTAGTAGTCACGTGTAAGAAACTGGAATCATTTTTATGCATTTCATATTGTTTTCTATATGCAACAGCCAAGTTTTTGAAAAGCGATTAGCTATTAGAAATCCCTAGAATACACACACACACGCGCGCAAACACACACAAAACACACACACACAAACACACACACACACACACACACACATATATATATATATATATATATATATATATATATATATTATGCAGCGCTGCATTAGAACATGTACATACCCACTAAAAGTGTACATCTTGTTTCAAGGTAAAATTAACTTTATCGTGAATGCACACCTGATGAAACGTTAAAAAGATTTTTAACGTTAAAACAAGATGTACAGTTTTGTAGTGTGTATGTGTATATTCTAATGTAACACTGCATAATAAATAACTATTTACGGCTCTACTTTGTATTGAGCCCTGTTTTAAATTAATGTTTTGAACGCTGAAATCTTACTCTTCGTTCTTTAACATATGTATATATATATATATATATATATATATATATATATATATGTGTGTGTGTGTGTGTGTGTGTGTGTGTGTGTGTGTGTGTGTGTGAATAAAGACAAAATTCTCGAGAGTGACTCTATCGAATCTTATCAAAATCTAAATCTAACCTGCTGTTAAACATTCACTCATATAGAAGCGTCTATTTGTCGAACATTCAGGCCGTAAATGTAATTAAAAATGCTGAATTAAAAACAG
Source organism: Acanthosepion pharaonis (assembly GCA_903632075.3). NCBI lineage: Eukaryota > Metazoa > Mollusca > Cephalopoda > Sepiida > Sepiidae > Acanthosepion > Acanthosepion pharaonis. The sequence goes on along the minus strand of CAHIKZ030001101.1, from coordinate 2,256,809 downwards.
AGCATTTACTTAAATAAATTATATCTATAAAATAACGTATAAACAAGAAATATATATATATATATATATAGAGAGAGAGAGAGAGAGAGAGAGAGAGAGAGAGAGAGATTGATAATGTTTACAATATACTCATGTTTTGGTGATTTCATGTAAGTTTCACGATATAAAAATCGATCGCCAAATGCCAATTAATTTAATTGCACACATCGAATACACCCCAGCCCATCCAACATTCATAGTCACAATTGGCACCTAGAAAAAGGAAAACATTTCCACGTTTTCACCGTTTCTGTCACAAGATTATTGACTCAAGGAATAGTTATTCTCATCCTTACACATTCTAAATATCCTTGGATTTTTTTAATTAACGATATGGTCGTGTTCGGAAAAGGCAAGAATATTTAAGTTCTCCTCCAAACATAATCTAAAATTACTACGAGCGTTTGCCCCCTAAAACTACACCGGTCGCTTGTCCACCCCGTTTAAAAAAAAACACTAACGGATTTATTAAACGTACATTTGAAATATCTATTTAGACAGCGTTAATTTGGTAAAGCATCTCATCTGGAAACAATGTTTTTATTGTTGTAAATTCTCTGTTTCCAGGGAGTTTGGTTGACTCTAACATCGCTTGAGGACTACCAACAGCAGCAACAATTGAAATGAGTAGCACATGTATTTCGAAGAAGCAAATAATGACATGATAAAAGAGGTTAACATATCAAACAACTTTAAATGCAGGGTTTGGAAGGAAGCCCTTATCAATACTGGAAAGAGCGATAAAAGCTACTGAACTTGAGAAATCTGTTTTCCTAAAAAAAATTGTTTCAAGATACACTGCTCGATCAGTGAATGCCGGATGATCCCTTCTAGTCAGACAACTAAAATTAGCAGTATTGTTAAGTATCGAGTATTTGACCTATTGTCTGTTATCCTTGTAACTTCATAACCAAAGTTCTTAGTTAAACATTTACCTCCAGTGGGTCATTCATATCGATGTCTTCAGTTACATAACTAGGTGAGGCCTTGTCTTTTTGTTTCTGTTTAGTATCTTGTTATTATGCTATTATCTTGTTATTATGCCATCTTTAATTATCTCCGTGTAGCTGTAATTCAGTTTTATAGCATTTCAATCAAATCTCTATCTATAAAAGGCAGGATATGTGTGTGTGTGTGTGTGCGTGCGTGTGTGTGCGTGCGTGTGTGTAACTAATGCACGGCCGCAATTTTCGATAGATTTGCACCAAAATTTGCATGCACATGCTCCAAGGCTAAGTCCGAATTTGCATTTCCCAACTCCCATCGATAGTGGAAATAATCGATTTTTTCATGCTTCTGCGTCAGTTTTCATGTAGTTTGCGGCCATTTTCTACTAACTAATTGAGTTTTTTTTTTTCAGATAGCCCGTTTAGCCATCTTGACAGCATTTGTCTTAAGAATCACTGAAAAACCCTTGAGTTGTTCAGCTAAAAATAGAGCAGGTTAAAATTGTTTTGTGTCAGACCCACTGTCTCTCCAACTGAACAATGATGAGAGGAAAAACATCATTGAGGCCTTCAGTAATGGTACCAACATTCATGCCCTGGTTTCCATCCTCAAAGTCCATTCAAAAAACATCATGACAACGGTAAATAAGTTTAAAAAAGAGGGAACAGTAAGGAGGAAAACCGGATCAGGAGGTCACAACAGGAAGAGGGATCATCATTTCAACTTAGTGTTAAAGAGGTCAATTAGAAAAGATCCAAATCAATCCATAAAAAGTTTGTCACGTGAGAGAAGGGTTTTAGCTATGAGAATTCAAATTACAATGAAAAAAGACTGGAAAATAAAAATCATATGTGAAAACAGTGAGGTACCTCGGTACTCCAGGACATAAAGTTAGAAGGTTAGAGAGGGTGAAGATCATCTTGAATAAGTTGTAAAGTGAGCCTGGAATAATACATACACACACACACACACACACACACACACACACACACACACACACACACACACATATATATATATATATATATATATATATATATATATATATATATATATATATATATATATATTAGTTTATGATCGATTTCATCACGATACTTCTGTTAAAGCTTAAGGGTAATTATACATTCTTATCGCTCAAAGTAAAGTCCAATAGTGTTATAAAACTTCGGAGAATTCCAGTAAGAGTAAGATAACTTCATTCATTTTTAAGATGCAACGGTTCAGAGCTTGCTGTTAAAATTGGCCAATTAATTTGTTACATCATATATATATATATATATATATATATATATATATATATATATATATATATATATATATGTGTGTGTATATAATGTGTATACATACGTATATATATATATATATATATATAGATAGATAGATAGATAGATAGATAGATAGAGAGAGAGAGAGAGAACAAAGTGTGAGAGAGAAGAAAAATCACCAATTAAAAATGTAAAACAGCCCTAAAGAACAAAATATTTTGATTGATTGATTTGCTTTTTATGGCTTATCAACCTTTTCAAGGTTATTAAAGCCTGAAAATATTGTTAGATTCTAAGATTTTTTTTAAAATAATAGCGATTTTATTGATACAGCTCTTACAATTTGTCTCATAGCTGGGAGGAAAGAAGTGGATTCTTACCTTTCCAATTATATTTGCGCGTAAATGAATATAACGAACCTAACTGAAATTCGATCTCGGCTCTCCGACTTCCAATTCGAAGCCCTTATCCGTTTTATCAGTTTCACATCAATGCTTACAGCACATGGTATTTGCAAGCGGTCACCGTTCTAGATACTGATTATGCTCAGTGATCGTATGGTTACTATATGGTAGTAAGCCGAGCAGTAAAAGCTGGCCGTTTATATTGTTTCCTGAAGAGATGCACTTTGAGATTTGTTTTTATTTATTGTTGACTTCGAGATGGTGTTTGTTCTTAACAGTTCTGTCCATACAATGGCAATTCAAACATCCACGTCTTTTCTTACGAGATCGTTCAACCATGAGCCCAGATATGAGAAAAAATCCACTTGATTTTTCACTTGTAATTGATCCTTTTAACAGCTATATCCATAATAGTAACGCCGACATCTAGTGTTTAAATAACAAAGTGGACCGGGCTTTGCAGCCTTGATAGAGAAGGATGAAAATTGGTCCAGCCGCCTAGACCAATCGGGGTCATATTGACGACCCGAAACAAAATTACAATGACTGAAATGTTTAAGTCACTTTTTGTTTATTCAACCTGAGACGGGTGTGAGATAGTGTATTTTTTTTAACGTCTATTCTTCTCATAAATTCACATACAAATGATCTTTAGATTTGTTTTTCAATTTAGCTATTTGATACTAGAGACAGTAACTCGTTAATAAAAACAGCCTTCATCCAGCAATCCGGATCAATCGTGGCGGTGTGACTGTCTGAAAAAAAAGAAAGAAATGACAATGATTGAAATGCTTCATTCACATGAGTTTGTGAAACCGTATTTTTTTTTTTAACATCAACTGGTCTCAGGAATTCAGACAGAAATTATGTTTAATTTTATTTTCCCCAATTTTGCTATTTGATATTTTGATCCAATTTGTTTTTAATTTGCAAGCTGATTCAGCTATTAAGAATAGATACATACTGGATAGCAATAATTCTAACACAGAATAAAATTAATAGACCACATCCTTAAGAACACCATCACTCTTATTAATTACAGAGACTATCTCGCTGACCTTTGTTTAAAGTTGGATGACCAGTTATTTATCATGATGTTAATTGCTTCCCTATGTACGATATTCCAATAATAATAATAATGTGATTTAGCAAAGGAATTAATTATATGTTTACAGTTGTATCGCACTTCACGTACAATTATTACATACCCAAACTAATTTATATTATAAAATCCAAGGAAGTGAGTCGTTGCGCCTTCTGGGGTTAATGATCTCAGCTAATATGAAGTAGAAGTACTATACTGAATGCATTGCTAGATCAACTGTTAAGAAATTTGGTTCACTGTGTTGTGTGAAAATCTTTCTCTCCAGAATCTATCTGACATATCTGTAAGTCTACTATTTGTCCATGATTAGTGATATGGAAGTTGAAAAAGGAAATGAAATGTAGCCATAGCAACAAACAATTACCTGCCTCAGGTATTCTCGCAGACTTGGTGGGTAGTGTGAGCATAGCAGAAATCGAATAATAATAATAATAATAATAATAATGATCTATATTATAAAAGGAAATTTGACTCCTGTCCGTCGTTCACAGTCTGCACGTGACATTGCCCATTATATATATATAGATAGATAGATAATATTAGTGGTAAATATACACATACGTATGCAAAATATATAAATATATATATATATACATACATGTGACGTCGCCCCTGGTCGCAGCGCCAACTGTGACGTTCTATTCTGGTCTACCACGGCACCAACTGTGACGTCCCTAAACAGCACCAATTACCTCGTCGTGGCGCCAGCCGTTCGCTCCTCGCTGCCCGTTCGGGTGTCGCTGCTCCAAACGTGACGTCCGCCTGTCGCGTCAGTCGTGTTGTCTCGTCCTGTGACGACCAACTGGCTTGGTATCGGTCGCGGCACCCAAATGTGACGTTCTAACCTTTTGGTGATTCGTGGGAATCTGGTTAGATTTGAATATCAGCCTGTCGTTTCCCAACTCGCTTCCAACGCCTGGTTACCAAGGTAACTGCATTGATCTCCAGTCTGCATACCACGTTGTGAATTGATCTTAGGCAGACGAGATCAAACAGTGGTTGGGGCCGTAATGCAAACCGAGTTCAACGGGGGTGATACCACACAAATATGCATAAAAGGAAATAAAATGAAAACTCAAAAGTTCAAAGTATCAAAGAAAAGGTAACAAACCTTATGTCTAGTTGTTCGATACATCTGCATCTATCTCCCACGCTATGGATTGTGACACGTCGTTTTCCGTTAGGTAACGCTTCAAGTTGTTTTCTCTCTAAAAATTGGTGTTTCGGTGTGTCTTTGGACGAAAGTCGAAAAAAAAACTTATTGTGGTGGTTTGGATCTAAGTCGCTCTTCAAAATAATTGTTCTTGGGTTAAAGAGGAGTCCGAATTTGCGTGAATCTTGGTCAATCTGCGAGGCGGCTTCAACTGGAGACTGACTCAAACTTTTCTGGAACTGAACTCACTGGAACCGATTTCTGCTCGTTGTGGCTTCGCTTATATGGACGCCGACCAAAACCGGGGTGGGTCTCTCGGCGTCGGGGTTTCCTCGATAATTCTAAATACATATCCACCACTCTGGTTAGGAATTTCCACTTTTTCCATTTTTGGGAACCTTTTTTTTCTCACCATACTTCAGAGGGCGTGAACTGCCCTCACCACTTCTTCGTAGCAGCTTCATTTGGGCGGCGACAGCCTCCATCGTGCGTCACCGTGATCACCACTTGACCAATGATGTCTTAGTCGGGCGGGACGAATCCGCGGCTTTGTTTCAAAAAAAATATATCTTGCTTAACTAAAAAAAAATTATCCTTCTTTTCCGTTTTCTTCCTCTTAATCGCCGTTATCATTTCTCTAGCCGCAGACGGGACAATATGAACAATGGCGGTCATAACTCTTGTTCTACACGTGGTTTTCGTCAGGTATTTTATCGCTAATTATCCGAATGGGTGGTCTTTTTAACACGGCCAACGTCACCCCGAAAAGACATGTCTAAATTCCCATTCATTCCCCTTCGGTACATATTTCTGATAACATAATTTTATTATCGCACGCATAAAGATGTTCCATCGAAAGAATTCGGTCAGTGGACAGTTGTGTGGTTTTGATACAATTAATTTTTCCTATCTAACCAAAGTCCCTTTTCGTTGCCTGCTTTTCGTCACTTATCGAAATAACATTTTCATTTGAATTTTTTCTTTGGCCAGTCGGTCTGTAGTTGATAATAAGATGCCTTCCTGTACCAATATTTGTTTTCATATCCTTAGATAACACAGCCGTCGCCAAAACATATCTGATTCTTTCTTTCTTTCCCTTTCTTTTTTACTCAGAATTTCCCTGTCATTTCTGACACCCTTTCGCCATTTGTTACTTATAAAATAATCCATTGCCTCTTATGTGTGTGTTCTGCTTATCATCCACGATTCGGTCCTTAGCCTCTCCTTTTCTTCTTTTCTTTCTTTTCTTTTCTGCCTCGTTAAATGGTGCCACATGCATACACATATATATATTTTTTGAATAAAAAAAATCCAAGAGGATAGAATCCAGGTAGAACTTAATGTCCAGGACAGAGTAAGGATATAATAAAAAGGCTTAAACACTAATATTCCATGGTCATAATTTATTCCATTGGAATCTTAAATACGATCCAATTCATCAGACCTACAAATTCAAAAAGAAAAACAGAAAAACAACTCCGAAATAAAAAATAGAATTTAGAGAGAGTAAGTATGAGAATGTGGGAGGAATGTTAGAGGTAAAGAGGGGGGTAACAGATGAGAGAAGGTTGGAGATTAAAAACTTAAAAGAGAAAAGTTTTAGAGAGGTGATATATATATATATATATATATATATATATATATATATATATATATATATACAGGGTGTCTCCCAAAATTGACATCATTCACAATGTGAATATCTGAGTAACTACATGTCGCAAGCAAACGAAATTAAACAGGCTTCATGTTGAATAACAAAATATCTTATTTATAATAAAATTGAAAAATTATTCAAAGGAATGTAGATTTTATAACCGATTTCACAAAGCTTCACAAATATGCGCACCACCTGTGACACGACACACGTCAAGTCGGTAGTCCAGCTACTGCCAAACACGCTGTAGCATGACTTGCGTAACATTCTCCAATGCCTCAGTGATTCTCTGCTTAAGTTCCTCTAGGCTTGTCGCGAAGAGGGTGTACATAGACCTGTCTTTTCACATAGCCTCATAGAAGAAAATCCTAAGGTGTCAAGTCAGGTGTAGGTGGTGACCATTTCAAAAGCACATTGTCATTATCACTGACACACCCGATCCATCTTCTGGGTAGATTCGCATTGAGGCGATGGAGAATGTTTCTTTCTTTTTGAAACATTCTTTCTGATGTAATGAATATGGATACACCTGTGTTCCCTCTCACAGGAATATGATTGGCTGGTGTTAGCCATAAATACAGGCTGATGTAGAAGTACTGGACACCTATTGGACGCCCATTGGACTACGCCATTGGCTATCCCATTGGTCTACGTCTATTGCCTACACCTATTGACTGCGACTATGATGAGTACCAGTTCCATTACTGCTACCTGCTAGATTGTTCTACTCAGTTACAGTAGCCTAAACCACTTAGCTACTTCGATCAGATATATCCCTTTTCGGGATATATCCCTTTCTATCTGTCTCACTCTTTAATACTGTCCTTTTCTTTTTGCCTTTTTCTTTGTGTTTCAAACTGTACGTTCTCTTTTTTTAGTCGTTTTATATCGCTTTCTTTTTGTCTCTTTCTTTCTTTCTTTCTTTCTTTCTGGTCCATTCTTCGTTTTTTTCTTTTTATCGCTTCCTTTCTGTCTCGCTCTTTACTTTTTGTCTTCTTTCTTTCGTTAGGATTTAACTGTAGTGATATTAGTGAAGCGACAGGTATCAAACTAGTATTCACTAAATTTAGCTTAGTCACTGGCTGTGACAAAAAGGATGTCAAATCGAGAGTTGCTGGGGTTGGAGGTACTGTCTTACACCAATCTTTCAAGGGGAGATTTCAATGGGTGTCAACCTAGAAAGTCAACATTTGAATTTCTCGTGCTCAAACAACAAACTCTAGCATCAGTAGGAGAAATTTAAACGTACATTGATCACGAAGCCAGCTAAAATAGCTGTGGTATTTTGTTTGTAACGAAGAAAAAGCGCAAAACAGTACTCCTATAAAGCAGTGAATGCTGGAGAATTTAAATGAAACTTGAGGCCACAGAGATATGGTTCTACAGTGTGATGGTGAGAATACGGTAAAAGGGACATGTGATTAACGCGGAAACTTAAAGAAAAATGGGAAAAAAGGACACTTGTATTAACAATCAGAGAGAAGAAGAAATTTTAATGATACATAAACAGGAAAAAGAGCTTAGGGGATTCGCATTTATCAGGTCATCCCATAAGTTTTGTCCGAATTTTGAATAAAGAAAACAAGTGACCAAATGTTACATTCAATCAACAATGTATTTTCCCTGATTATCTATGACTTCCTTCCATCTATTAACAAGCTTACTAATTCCATTAATGTAAAATTCTTTTGGCTTTGATTCGAAGAACTCACAAATGTTAGTTTTAACCTCTTCCTGTGTTACAAAAGCTGTTTCCTCCAAATGATTCTGTAAGCTACGAAACAAATGGTAGTCTGAAGGAGCAAGATCGAGAGAATAAGGTGGATGAGGAATTTTCTCCCAACCAAGTTTGTGACGTGATTCTTGCTGTGTGGATTCGCGCATTGTCCTGATGAAACATCACCCCATTTCGATTCACTAGAGCAGGTCTTTTTTCCCTCAAAGCTTGGTTCAAACGCTCTTATTGCTGACAGTATATTTGAGCATTAATTGTTGCATTAGGTGGTAAGAATTCAAAATGGATTATTCTTTGGCGATCCCACCAGATTGAAAGAAGAATATTTTGCCCATGAAGTTCCCTTCTCGGCTGTGGCTGGGGTCCTTCCCCTTTACCAAGCCACTGTCTATGATGCTTAACATTTCAATAAAAGATCCATTTTTCGTCGCCAGTCATAAGTCTATCAAAAAAAGGTGAAACAAATTAGCGAGAATGGAGAGAAGAGCAGATGTCAACTCGGGATTTGATGTTGTTTTCAGACAATTTCAAGTTTAGGAAATTTTCCAAGTTGGTGAAGATGACGATGAACAGTTGTATGGTTTGAAATGAGAACCATTGCCAATTACTCAACTGATAAAGCAGGATTTTCTTCAAGGGCTGCTTCAAGAAGCTTTTCATCAAACTCAACTGGACGTTCGGTTCGATCTTCATCTTCAAGGGTGAAATCTCCACCTCTGAATTTTGCAAACCATCTTCTGCAAGTTCTTTCATTCACACATTCCTCTTCATAAACTGAGTGAATGTTTGTGGCCGCTTCGGCTGCTGAGTTTCCTTTCTTGAACTCATAAAGCATTATGCGCCTCAAATGATTCTTGGATACTTCCATGTTAGTAGGGTTTTAATCAAACAAAATTTAATTTTATTGTTTCCTGAAATAAAATTTGATGAGTTTAAATGCATCTAAACATAAAAATAATGTTCAGCTCCATTAGACATTATAAAATACTCTTTAAATTTCGTTAATTTAAAAAAAAGGTAAAATTTAGACAGAACTTATGGGATGACTTGATATACATATACATATTAAGGAAGGAAGAAAGCATCAAGTAGTTTACATAACAGGTTTATGTAAATGGATGACTGAACAGGGATTGTAAGAGATAGTAAAGAGAAAAATAATGCTGAGTTCTCCAAAGCAACTGGAAGTTGTGGAGAGACATAAAAAACACGCCCAGAATAAAAGACGACGAATACTGCATTTCACAGTACAGTGTAACCCGGATATAAGAGAAACTCGGATATAAGAGAGATTTTCTCTGGTCCCAAAGTGTTCCCATACTTACCTAAACAAAATAGACCAAACCCGGATATAAGAGAAACCCGGATATAAGAGACTTCTTCTCCGGTTCCGACAACTCTCTTATATCCGGGTTACGCTGCATTACAAAAGCAGAAATCAACCTCATTAAAAGTCGCACGAATTTATTTATTTTATTTCGATATTTCTTTAATTCCGTTATGATAACGTTCAAAATCGTTTACGATGTCTTGTGGGTGAAGACTTATTTTCCCGTCACTTTTCCTCGTCGTTTTACTGTTGAATCAGCTAGATGTCATTGTAAGTTTCATTCCTTTCACTTGTGAAACTTTCTTCCGGTTTTTTTGGCTCCCTTCCCACCTACGATCTTCAAAGGTTCAAATAGAACATTCTTCCTCAATTATGTCCTTTATGCATCAGTTATAGCAAATCTACTATAAGAGATGAGTAAATTAACATAAAATAGGCTGCGAATAGGGTAGTTTTGTCCACACCGCAACTTTTTACAAAACCAAAACATTGACCAATAAAACCAAATCTTCGACGGACTATTGCAAAAAAAATAAGTATTTCCACAGGTGCTATTCTATCGCTAAATCCGTGGCAAATGGCTTCACTTTCTTTATTTATTCCAGTTCGGAATTCTTCAGTTAAGACACGTTACTTCCGTCTTCCATTAGTGAGGAGGCAGTTCCTCTGATACAGCTTTTCCAAAAACACGGCTTTATTAGGAAACAGTCTCCAATGTGAGTGCTTCCCTGAACACTGCAATTTTAAACCTCTTCACGTTAAGGGTCAATAGTTATATATCTACTTATTCTTATTATCATTACTTCCTACCACCACCGATTACCTCATTCAATATCCCTCTACCTTGAGGTGCTCTTTGTCCTTTTATTGAGTGTATTAATAAAATATATTCTTTAAAATATCTCCAGTATTTACATGCGGAATACAGTTATCTTTATTGTTGTTATCACATTTCGGCCGTGGTGGCATCCGGGCTTCATCAGGTCTATGTCGATCCACGTAATCTACAGGGAAATTTGAACGGAACCTTTTTTTAAAAATCTACGGGTGTAGATTGGCCATGTCTATCACGTCTAAGGCTTATTTTTAATACAGGTCAATTATTGTTTTCCCAAAATAAGCACTCCCCAAAACAGGGATTGAACTCACAGTTATTATATCATCAAATTCACGAAGAATTTAGAACCTTAAATTAACCTTCCTGTTGATGGGTGTTGATACTGATTTGCTTATCATGCTTAACCGCATCACTGAAAACTTCTCTTTGGCTACAGATGCTGCTGCTACTGGTATTGAAGACTTGGTGTCATGTGTGTGTGTCTTTTTTTTTCTCTTTAATAGCAGCTCCCATGTCGTATTTATTTTTATGCTTGGCCTACTAAAGAAGTCCTCAGATTCTGGGTTGTGCAATGTTTACTTGAACTCAGTTGAAATAGGTCTAGCAATAACTGAGCTTCGGTAGACATGGTCAGTGGAACGAGAACAATCTACCCAGTTAAATTAAATAAAGAGTTCCGTTCGAAATTCCCTGTAGGTTAACGGGATCGAGATACACGTGATGAATGCCGATGGGCACAATGATCAAAACATCTTCATAAGAACAACAAAGCTGAGGAGAATAGTCAGCATGTACATGGTGTAAATCATAATACTTCTATATCTCAGAAATGATCGGGTACTGATAACAATAAAGTTACGGACAATGGTAGGCATGTAAATGGTGTAAATAATAATTCTTCATCCCTGGAATTCAGACAAAATTTTCCATTATGAAATTTGTACACGTCAAAGCTGAAGGAATCTGTGAAAAAATAAAATTTTAATTAATCAATTAAATTTTATAGCCATTGTATCGTATTTTGTAACAAAAAAAAACATTTATAACATCAAAATTATATTGTCAAAAATTATTAAAATTCACAATGCATAATTTTCTTAATTAATCTCGAGGAGGAATTAGATTTGAACACTTTCTTTAACCATCTTGTGATTAACTCTATAAAAACAGACATTCAGTGCTGTTCGATAAAAGTGACTCACCTGATTTTTTTAAAAAAATGTTCTCTTTTCCGATGAAACGAAAGTTGAGCTAAATTCAAAGGATAAGCGATCTAAAATCTGAAGAAGCTTTGAAAGCTCTTTGAATTTAGCAGTAAGTACTGTCAAGCATCCGTTCAGTATAATGTTCTAGGAATGCTTTTCTTTTCATGGAACTGGTTTCTTGAAACCTATTGAAAAGACCCCCCAGGAGCGAGCAGTACAAGAGAATTTTAGAGTTTTGTCTGCTCCCTTCTGCTGAAAGGGTGCAAATCGACCCCACCAAGCTCATTTTTATGCAGGATAATGCTCCCTGTCCCAAATCAAAATTGATGAAGGAATATTTTGATGAGAAGCAGGTGAGTGTTATGACATGGCCGCCCCAATCTCCTGACCTCAACCCCATAGAAAACTTATGGAGCATTATAAAGTACAGGCTCTCGAGAAAGCAATTGAGGATTTGATTATGAATTTCATATCCGAATGGAATTCAATGCTTGGAGATGAGATTTGCCAGAACCTAATCAAGTCAATGCCAAAAAGGGTTGAAAAGGTTATTCAAAATAAAGGAGGACCCATATATTATTAAATATTTCGAACTATATTACCTATTATAAATAAATTATACCTCTATTATTCTTTATTTAAAACTGTTTGGTTATGTTTCTATTGATTACTAGTTGCAGGAAGTAAGTGAGTCACTTTTTTGTCATAGAGCTTTTCCCTAAATCTCATTTATATCCGAAATTATAATTATCAATATAATAAGGGCGAGTAAACTTTTTTGCTAGGTGGTCAGTTTTCAAGACTGAAATTTTCTGTAACTCATGAAACATTTCACTATCATATTCAATCAATAAAAATTATTTCTCAACAATATTTCCTGCGTATTATGAATCAAAGAATTTGAAAAGTGATAATTTAAACTTCACGATTGCTGATTGTTTCATTTTCTTAATAAACCTTCTTAATTCTTGGGTGTAAAAAAATGTCAACAATATTTAATACTTACCTTGTATTTATAGGCGATTAAAACGTCTCTTGTTACGTCGAAGACTTTTGTTTATGTTCAATATTTCTTGAATATTAAAGTAAATAAATATACATTCTATTCACAATTGAATAATTGCAGACATCATAAATCTTACTTATTATAAAACGAAGATTGTGTGTGTGTGTGTGTGTGTGTGTGTGTGTGTGTGTGTGTGTACGTTTATATATTGGATCTGATTTCCTACATTTTTCAACCGATTTTAACAAAACTTCACAGGACTACGTAAAATTACCTAGCGGTGGTTCTGACAGCGACAACAATTGGAAAAAAACACAATTGTTTTTGCACGAAATCAATTTGAAAACACGATTAAGAGGCATTAATGAAAGGGGAACAACTCATATCGAGTTATACTTATTAATATCGAGTTATCGAGTTATACTTATTATAAAACCCAGGTTGGTTCTTTGTGTGTGTGTGTGTGTGTGTGTGTGTGTGTTCGTTTATATATGGGATCGGATTTCCTACATTTTTCAACCGATTTCAACAAAACTCACTTTTTTTTGGCAGGTAGTGTTTCTTATTGTCTTCCACACGTTTTTCTTTATTTTTACATTCAGAATGCTTTAAAAATTCCATTTACAAGACAATTGTTTATAATAAAATTCTATTCAATCGATAGACACATAACGATTGAAAACAATGCTTTTGTTTGAGTTTGGGTTTGACCAATTCGTAAAAAAAATAAAAATAAAAAAAACTAATTAAGACATGCGTGTCCGTCAACCTTAAACAATAATTTTTGTCAATTTTATTTTTCAGTCTTTATGATGGTCGATACTTGATCTATTTCTTACTGTTACATCCCCGGGCAACGCCGGGTTGTACTGCTCGTAAGGTTTATAATAGCAAACATCTGTTTTACAAGGTCCTTAGAAGACATAGAGAAAACCGATTACATCGTTTAGGATTCCACTACTATTGGCCCATCTCTATACTGTGGACTATTTTAAATTTTGAACCAAAGGCAAAAGATAAATTGATGTTTCACCATAGTCCACATCCACATTTATATTTCTAAATTTTTTTATAAAAATGTTTGTAAAATATCATTTGTTTTTTAATCAAATGTACATTTCCGAATTCCCACTCATATATTTTCAAAAATTAAAATGTTTGTAAAATATCAGTTACAAAAAATAGATTACGCTTACTTTTACAAATCATTTTTTTTTCGTCAAAAAAGGATAATTCCTAATATTGATTTAAAATTTACAAATCTGCGGGGTCAGAAATGTATTACAATGTCAAGCAACGAATGTTTTTCTCCTCACATAAAAATTACGAGGAATTAAAACAAGGAATATAGTCTTCTCAAATGTATATAAATATTTATAGACGTTTATTTTAAATGGCAAATAACTTTTTAAGAACGAGAAGGCTGAGTATAAACAGACTTTACAAGACTTAGTAAATAACCCAAATTATCAAAAATTCATACGGGTGAAAAGTATAAATTTCAATTTCATACGTTTTATCAGACTAACAGGATTATAGTCTGGAGAATTAAACGCTCACATAAATTAATGCAATAGAGAACCAAATGTCTTTACAAATTAGGCCTTTTGCATTCGTTTGCATAAACACATATTAAAAAACATGATAAACAAAGCGTTTTTCTTGTTTGTCATAAATTAACAATATAAGAAGTTTATAATCGTTTTACAATGCAATATGTATTACGAATATAACACATAACAGTCCTGGGTATGGCGATAAACTACATCCAGTAGCATGGACTCTGATCCGGAGCTTTTGAGGAGCCTGCAACTATTTCTTAATTTCTGTTGTTCCCAGGTTCACCCAGACCTGGGGTGATAGAACCTGTTAAGGTCCCAGCTAGCTATGGGCAAATATTTACCCCACCCAAGCTAGAATCAAAGCACTATGAACGTATTCAAATTGTTATGGCAAAAATATAAGTAATATATTTTCACAGTAACAAATTTACTTGTAATACGTTTTGCAAAAAAAATATGAAAATAAAAAAGTGAAAAATAAAAAATACCCGCAATAAATTTCTGGATGGGGCCTTGGGAAACACCTGCGTTTGTGGGATCGGAACTGGAGGAGAATCCATTGAGAACAACCTTCAATTCACAGTTTGACAGGAATGATTGTATTAAGTCAGACAGTCGGCCTGTAATACCATAACCCTGGAGCTTGCGAAGAAGGCCGGAATGCCAAAGCCTATCAGACGCTTTGTAGATGTCTAGAGTCACGGCATGAGCTTCTCCGTTATTTTGAAGAGCTTGGTAGACAATTTCAGTGATGGCCAAATGCACATCAGCTGTAGATCTGGCAAAGCGGAAACCATATTGCTTGTCTGAGAGTAGATCATGGTATGTAAGGTGCTTAACCACTTCGGCGTTGATTAAAGCTTCGAAGACTTTGCCGAAGAGGGATAGGAGACTGATATGACGGTAATTAGAAGGGTCAAAGGGGCCACCAGAGTTCTTAAAGTCAGGAACAATCGATGAGGACTTCCAGCAGTCTGGAAAACAAGATTCCTTGAGGCAGTAGTTATATAATTTGGAGAGGGCGGGCACCAGTTCAGGGGCACATTTCTTCAAGACAATGGCTGGTATCCCATCTCCACCACTAGCCTTGGGGTGGTCTAAATTAGAAATAATGCCCAATATCAATGAGTAGATTATGTGCAACCCGCTCAATAGGGCCTCAGTTCTAAGAGGAAAATCGGGTATTGGAACACCGGAAGAGCCGAACGTTGAATTGAATGAAAATTTCCGAGCAAAGCATTCAACCTTGTTGGCAGAGGAGGTCAGGACCTCAAACTGGTTAAACAAATATATATATATATATATATATATATATATATTATAAATTAATTGATTTAAAATATGTTGTTTTCGCTACACAGTTCTAACCATGTTTCAAAAATGGAAGCTAAAAGCTTCGAATTTAATTTTGTAATTAAATTAAAGACATTAATTCCCTTTCATCCTCAAGCGAATTTTGGAGTAACTTATTACTGGGTTTTAAAAGCACAGCAAAAATCTTAATTCACGTTTCCAAGGTTACAGAGAAACCCATTCATCTAGACAAGGGGTGATTGCGTGTTCATTATCGCTGTATTTTGATGTATCAGTTATTATTTACGTTTTCGTAGGGGTAGGGATGTATTTTTCAATGAATTCTGACATCCGTTAAATGAATGTCGTCTGGATTTTTTAAAATTTTATTGTTAACGGCAAAAATTCTTACAGCATTTTTTTCTATTTGTATATTTTAAAAAAAATGGTGGGGTGTTTAGGTTAGAATACTTTTTATTTAACTACGATTTTTTAAAAAAAATTCACTTTTAATTTTTAATATACTATATTTCTTTTTAAAACATTTAAATGTATTAGAATCGCTTACAATTATTATGTAAAATTGTATTTTCACATCAAGTATAAGTATGTATATTGTATAAGTGTGTATATTGTGACCTAGTAATATACATACTTATACTTACGACCTAGTAATAATACTACATACTTATATTTTGAAACATGGTTAGACCTATTTTAAATCAATTAATTTATAATATTAATGTGACCTTGAGCTTTTTTTTTTTTTTGTGTGTGTGTGTGTTTGTTTATGCGTGCGTGCGTGCGTGCGTGCGTGCGTGCGTGCGTGCGTGTGTGAGCGTGCGTGCGTGCGACGTCTGGTTCCGTCTGAACATGGGACATGGCATCGAATCTCCATGCGAGTTAAACTGGGTAGACATAAGTTTTCGGCTCCTGTCGCTGGTTGTGCTAGCACGAAATCACAAGCCATCGTGACCAAGCGTTTGGGTGTACTGGTTCTATCCAAGATGCTGATCATAACAGATTAGGTGCTCTCTTTAGAAACTGTAACTAAGATCTGCTCAACATAGTTACATATATATATATATATATATATATATATATATATATATATATATATATATATATGTGTGTATATATATATATATATATATGTGTGTGTGTGAATATCTGCTAACACACTCATGTCCCTCTCACTTCCTCACTTCGTTAACTTACATATGTTTAATACGGCCCGTCAAAATGGGTAAATTTTCTTTTAATTCTTTGTTTGGAAGTAAAATCTGATGATCCACAATCCTTTTAAAGGGCTGTGGTGAAATAATTTGTTACATGGAACCTTAATGTGGTTTGTTTTATTTAAATTATATATATATATATATATATATATATATATATATATATATATATATATATATAAACAAGCAAAAATGCGATATATTCTTGTGGAAATTATCGCCATGTTTCCAAATGATGAATAATTGTTTAACAACAAAACTGCTGATTACAGGTTTGGCAAGAGCAGAAAAGGCCTTTACGTGTTAAGCAGTCACGTGGGGCGAATAATATTAATTTTAAGTTCATAGTTTTTTAAACGAGTACAAATATAGTTTGGAGAATTGGACAAATAAAAAATGGGAAATGATGCAATAATAGACATTGAGTTATAAATGCAAGGAATAAAACTAGAAAATAGACAATGAAATATCTCCAGAGATTAGGCTTTTTATATTCGTTTACACAAACAAAGACCAATTAAGTGCTGTGCAAAGAATACAAAAATTCACACGGTGAAAAATAGATAATCAATTCACAATACAATATGTATTACGAAGACTAAGGTTAACATAGACATACTCGCAAAGGCCTCTGGGTAAGTTAGACTTACTAGTGGGCCATTAGTGTTTATACATTGAGATAGGAGAAATGTTTAAACGGTGAGACTCTTAAGTGGAATGAAAGCAAAGAGAAGCGGTGGAAAGGAGGGTAGAGTGATAAGGGTAACTGTAATTTTCTACATGCTTAGAATTTTAACCTCTGTCTCGCAACAATGAGAAAATGTTTTTAAATGATTGTTTTTACACAGCGGCAAGACTTAATTTTTCGCCACAAAAATAATACTACCAGAATATTTGTCTGCCAAAGGTATTGTGTATTATTTAAGCTATATATATATATGAAGAAAATATCTGGAAAAACAAAACAAAAATCCTTAAAATGCGATTATGTTGTTTTAATATGAATGAAATGTCGACGTCTGACATTTCGGTTTAAAACCCTTCTTCAGGACAATATTCATTAAAAATACAATTAACATAATCAGTATAACACAACGAAAACGATGGACATAAAACAAGTCTTATCCAAAACAGATAAATGAAAATTTTAAATGATCAGCTTTCCGTTTGAGCGTGGTCACGTTGTCGTCAAATGGGCGACGCTTTCACAACGTATTCTTAAAAATTTTTATAAATTTGATTCCGATGGAAAGATTTTTCATATATAATTCGTTAGAAAATCTTTTCCGTTCTTGTTTTCCAGATATTTTCTTCATTCTGTCGGATTTATATCCATTTATATTTGCTTATCATATATATATATATATATATATATATATATATATATAAGAAAAATTTTATGTTTATACATTCTTTTTTAAAGATACAAATATTTACGTAAATGCTCTGTTTATAATAAACAGTATTAACAACATTTACCGGCCTGAATGTCCGAAAAAGTCTCATAGAAAGAGGAGCGTTTGGCGAGCAAGGTCGATTCTACTGTTTTTTAACTACAATCTTCCATGATTCTTTCACGTATATTCATGACTGCTCGATGCGTATTCAAATGTAAACAAATGACGTCACACATTATGAAAGTCCGACAATGATTTTAAGATATTTTTATATTTATACATTCTTTTTTATAGATACAAATATTTAAGTAAATGCACTGTTTATAATAAACAGTATTAACAACATTTAACTGAATGTCCGAGAAATGTCTACAAAAAATAATGCATAAACATAAAAATGTCTTAAAATAATTGTCGGATTTGTCCTTTTCATAATATATATATATATATATATATATATATATATATATATATATATATATATATATATATAAAATTTTGTTGAAGATGGAACTGAAATAATTAATATATATATATATATATATATATATATATATATATATATATATATATATATATATATATATATATATATATATATATATATTGATGCAGGGTTCATTAAATAATATAGAAAAGTTTTATCTATTTATTTTATGCAAATTATTTTTATATCGTCTGATAAGCTTAATAACATTATAATTAAAAGACGAAAGAAAATCACCATATTGATACAATTTTTTAATCCTATCTAAGCTTTCGGCTTACATAAGCCATTATCAAAAAAAATAACGATTACATTACAATATATCAAATAATACAATATATTAAACAATATTGTATTGTTTAATATATTGTTTAATACAATGTATTAATCAATACAATATATATATATATATATATATATATATATATATATATATATATATATTATTTATTTAAAAAAAATATGATTCCAACGCTACATAAGATCGAAGCACTGTTTTTTTTTTAAATTAAAAAACAAAAATACTAAAAGAACTTTGGATTATTTACCTAACGAGTTCTTTCCTATTTTCTATATATTTTTGCACACACACACACACACACACACACACACATATATATATATATATATATATATATATATATATATATATATATATAATGAAATGGATAAAGTCCGACAATTATTTAATATATTTTTTCTGTTTATACGTTATTTTTATAGAAATAATTTAAGTAAATGCTCACTTTTTTTAATTAAACATTATTAATTACATTTACCGTCCTCTATGTTCGAGAAATTTCGTAGAAAATATGCGCTCCCCACAGGAATCGAATCTGTTTAATTAAATAAAAAAAAAAACAGAGCATTTACTTAAATAAATTATATCTATAAAAATAACGTATAAACAGATAATATATTAAAAGATTGTCGGGTTTCTATCTATTTCATACATTGTTTACGTTAAGATGCGTTTCGTGAGTAGATTTGATCGATCGAGAAAAATGTCGGTGGGTCGGCTACTTGTTACAAAACCAAAAAATTAACCAATAAAACCGAATCTTCTACGAACTATTGCAAAAAAATAGGACTCAAGAAAACAGGAATTAGAATTTAGAATTGGAATGAATATAGTGATGGCGATATTCAGTAACCCCCCCACGAGGGTGTCAATAACGTAATATAGTGATGGCACATACCTTGAATCCATCATAAAATTAAGAACGTAGAATACACTACAAGTATCTCGGTGTATGGAGCTGTTATAACAAATACAGTATAGGAGATAAGTAAAATAACATCGAATGGGTTGCACATGAGATACTTTCGCCCCAGATCACAAGTTGCTACAAAAACAAAATATAACAAAAATAACCTCAAGTCATATTCCTAAATAGTCTCGTCAGATCGAGGCTTTAATATGGCACCAAATTCATTCAGAAATATTAAACTGTGAGCTGTATACACCCACTGCCTCAGATCAATGATTAAAATTTCCTCCATCTAATATAATCTGTAGATCATAGCGAGGACAGCTCCACGTCGCAATCATCTCCACCAGGAATTTGAAAACGGTATACTGTACTGCTTGGTATTCGCGCCGGACGCTCCAATAAAAATATTTCGTTTTGGTATTCGGAAAGAGTTGGATGAGTTCAGTGGTGATCACAAAGGCGTTTGGAGTGATCATTAGTGATGGCGTCGTTATGCCTCCATTCATACTCTGCACCATGCCACACAATCATGGCTGTCAGACAATTTCTACGACCACGTAAGCCTTTCCATCCGACCAGCTAACTCCTCAGACTGCAAGTCCCTGTAAGGTGTGGGGCGCAGTTGAGCAAGAGACCAAAAAAATTCCTTCGTGTACTGAAGGATTATGGCAGCATTCACCAATTTAAACAAGACCGTCTAGAAGAGTTGCAGGAAATTTTGATGTCGTCTAAAGGCCGTGGTTGAAGTCAATGGTGATTTTATTGAATAAATTTACTCTTTAGCATTTCAAGATCTTTTTCATTAATTTTGGTAAATATATCTGTTAAAATGAGATGTCAGGGTTATTTTCAATTTTGCGTAAGTTATATATATATATATATATATATATATATATATATAAAGAGAGAGAGAATGACAGAGAGAGAGAGAGAGTCCTGGGTATGCTTATAAACTAAGTCCGCGTCCTGGATAAGACGATAACCTACGTCTGACAGCAAGGCCTCAGATCAGGAGGTTTTGAGGAGCGTGGAATCACCTCTTAATTGTTGGTGTTCCCAGGATCACTTAACCCGGGGTGGTAGCATCTGTCAGGGTCCTAGCTATGCGCAAATATTTAACCCCCACCCCAAAAAAAGGTGTCAAAACACTATGAACGTATAAAAAAGTTTTAAATACCAGTAATATTTTTTGGGAGAAATTATTACCATGACTGCATTTTTGAAAAAAAATTACCAACAATACATTTTTGGAAAAAATATTACTCGCAATAAAAATGTTGTCGGCATTAAATTATACATTGAGATTGATATGGCGTAAAACAAAACCAAATCAAACCCAACCATATATATATATATATATATATATATATATATATATATATATATATATATATATATAATATATATATATAATGATATGAAAAATTAAGTTCAAGATAAACGAGGAAATTTTGTTATTTTCTTCAAACGTACCTTAAAAATTGAGGAACTAAAAATTCTATTGGAGGAACAAATATGTAATGAGCTAAACTCCAACTTATTTTTCAAAAAAACAATTTTTCCTAATAACATTTAAATCTGCTCGAGGAGGCAGCCTGTTTATTTGAATGTGAAAATTGACATTTCACAGGTCTTTACACTTAAGTATTGTTTATAGAACTGCTTATTCACTGGACTGCAAGAATAGAATTGCGGTAGTCTGTTGGGGAGTTATTCCTTGCATGTTGATTTTTTTCAAATCATTGTTAATGAGTTCCATTTCACTCACTTGCATTTCTTGTTCTACAAGCTCAAGTAAGTAGCTTACTCGTAGTTTTTCCAGCTTCATTTGCTAATTATGTATTCTAGAAATTTCAGATGTGTCTTTCTGATTATTAACAACAGTGTCTTTCCAGTTTCTATTCACCTCAAAATTACTGGCAACCTGTATATTCTGTCTGGAATTGGTCCTGACTTGGTGACTTAGCTTCAGTCACTTTTTCACTGTCGTAATGTAGATTCTCTGTGCCTTTTCCACAGGTACTTTCATACTGAAATGTTTCAGCAATAGATAGATAGATAGATAGATAGATAGATAGATAGATAGATAGATAGATAGATAGATGAACAGATTGAGATAGATAGATAGATAGATAGATAGATAGATAGATAGTAACAGAATTAGATAGATAGATAGATAGATAGATAATGAACAGATTGAGATAGATAGATAGATATTAACACAATAAGATAGATAGATAGATAGATAGATAGAAAAAAGAAAGATATTAACATAATTAGATAGATAGATATTAACATAATTAGATAGATAGATAGATAGATAGATAGATAGATAGATAGATCGTTCCGATACCATCCAACCCAAAATACGATGTCATGTCCTTTCTGGGAATTGGCTTTCATCTCCGCAATTTCTTGTTTTCCGTTGCTCTATTTAAATGTTTTCCCTTCGCCATCACCATTTCTTTTGTTCCGCCATCAAATCCATTACGTATATTAATCACTCTTTCTCTAGCTTCATTAGTCATGATTTGTAAGCGACCACAATCTTAACAACATGAGATAAGCAAATGATACAGTACAGAAAGCAGACACGGAAAAGAAATTACAAAATCTCTTACAGAAGTTAGCGGCGTAGAGTGAGAACAAGGGACTAAGCTTAAACTACTAGAAGACAGACTGCATGGTCATCAGTAATGGGATGATCCCAAAATGCGATTTGCAGGTCAAGAACACTAGAATCAAGCAGACGCGGAACGTTAAATATATGGGAAGCGTTTTGACAGAGGACAATAAGTGCGACACTGAGATCCGTAGACGTATTGGGATGGCCAAGGACGCATTCCAAAAGCTGGGCAGGGAGGGTATTTTGAGACAGGAGGATTTCCTTATTAACAAAGAAAAGAATACTTTTGTTACATGACATCTGTGCTTCTTTACACCAGCGAATGTTGGACGATTTCCTCAAAGATAAAGAAAAGTCTCGTGGAGACAGAGATGTGGTTCTACAGAAGGATGCTAAGGATATCATGAACCGAGCGTGTGAGCAACGATGAGATCTTAAAGAGGTTGCAAACAAAGAGGAGGCTTATACTTGATATCAGGAACAGGCAGCAGATTTTCCTGGAACAGATAATGAGGAAGGCGGGCCCAGAGAATCTGATGCTCACGGGTCGGATAGAGGTAAAGAGAGGCAAGGGAAAACAACGTGTGACATACCTGGCGGACTTAAACAAGTGTATGACATAACCTGATGTGGGGGAGATAACAGAGGGAAGGAACTTGTTGAGAGCTACAAGAGATAGATAGATGTGGAGAGCCACGATCGCCTACGTCCTGAAAGGACATGGCACATAAAAAGAAAGTAGTGTAGATATTCCAAACTTTTTTCATCATTATGAGTTACAGAAAATTCAAATATGTCCCTCTGATTATCAGAAACAGTTTCCCAGCATTTCGTACCTTCTTAAAATTTCTCGCTACTCACATGTTTTGTCTGCACCGTATCTCCGTGGCTTTTAGTTGTTCTCGATTTGTGACGAGCTTGTTCAAATTTCACAGCCTTATAGGAGACGAAATATTATATAGCAGCCCAACACTTTTTTGTTGTTTATAAGAACACTCATCAAAATCTTAATACATTATTTCCTTAAGTTACCTTTGTCTATTCCTATGGACGGCCAGCTTTCTTTGTCGCAATTTTCGACATCTGTTTATACGTTAGGAAAAAAAAATTCCAATTTCTGTAACTGATTGATTTTTGACTTCTGTGTGTAGTTCACGCCTAAAACTATGTCTTTTACTGTCAACCATGTATTCTGTCTCATGGGCACTTCAACTTGGTATAATGGTTATCATGATTGTCTCGTTATTACAACTGATTCTCACTGGGTGTTCTTGCGCCACATCTAAGCTACGCTTAGAAAATCACCATTCTGTCCTTTTACAGGTAAAGCTTAGTTCTATCTTCTTACTTTCCTTTAATAACCAATCTAAAAATCGTTTCAGTCTTTGTTTAACAGAAGATCAACCATGGAAAGAAATGACAGCGTTAATGTCTCGTCAACTAAATAAATTATGTCTTGGTGACAAGAGTGTCAAATAGCAAGAAAATGAGTAACTACCGACGCCGAGGTTCGAGCGTGACACTTTGGATTTATGAATATATGTTTTTTTTCCGCCAAGTGTATAAATAGCGATGTCAGGCTACTGTAATGATTAGCGAGTGACTATTCGGTGTGGGGTGGTGGTTATTACTAACACTATTTTGTTTAAGTTTTGTACTCATTTGTAAATACAGATTGGGGTTGTCAGATTTTTAAATTGTTATTTTATTCCCCTCCCTCTACAAACAATGAATTGTACATATGGAGACTATTTAGGATTTCATAGATTTTCTGAGGCATTATGATGGATGAGGTAAGAATGCTAAGTAAGAACGTGTTGTTTTGGAGAAAGGAATATTGTTTGTATATTTGGGTCAGTGTTTGGGTCTAGTTAAGTTATACTTTAAGACTGAAGATGTCCATCTTTTTCCCTACCCCCCCCACCAATTTGACCGTGTGCCACATTTAAATATTATTGAGTGATTATTGAATGGAACTATCCAGTCGAATTAGTGTGAATTATTCTGCGTCGATGATTTTGATTTAAGATTTACTGGATGAGGTGACCGAGTTACGCTGCTAACAAGGCATTCATTGAAATGACTTTTACTTCTTTGTTCTTTTACTTCTTTGTTCTTGTTAAGTATTTATATGCGGTTAAATATTGTTTATCTTAACACTGATGTCTTGAGTTATACTTAATTATTAACGGCCACCTTACGCTCACAAAAGAGAGACATTTAGTAGTAAACCTGTAGTCATTTCTGAACGGCGCAAAAAAACTTATATCTCTTTAAATCATAACGCCAGGTCTTCATTAACACCAGAGCAGATGGAATCTTTTAAAGAATACCAAACGAAGAACAATGGTGATGGATTTGTAAGCTGGTGATGCCTTATTGACTTCGTGTGTCCATGACTTCGGTTAGTCAGTGGAAATCGTTAACTCGGAAAGT
Source organism: Acanthosepion pharaonis (assembly GCA_903632075.3). Classification (NCBI taxonomy): domain Eukaryota; kingdom Metazoa; phylum Mollusca; class Cephalopoda; order Sepiida; family Sepiidae; genus Acanthosepion; species Acanthosepion pharaonis. Next base: position 2,231,868 of record CAHIKZ030001101.1, on the reverse strand, counting down.
CTTTGGAATCATGAATGCCAGGAAATCGGTGAAGATCCGATAAATCTCTTGCGCTTTGGTGTTCAGTGCGTAAGAGGTTCAATATGAAAGTCTAGAGTCAGAATCCGGTAAACACATCGATTTGAAGATTCAAAGAATTTCTCCGAAAGAAATGAGAACAAAAAAATCTTACGCACGCGAACACGATATATTGTCAGCATATTCGCACAGACACCTTTTATTTTATTTTTGATATGTGCATCAATATCTCACTAACCTAATGATGCAATAGGTGCTATTTTATATCGCAAATATTTATTCTTCAATATAACGCCATTCCTTGTAAATTTACTTAATTCACTGGTTAATATTAATGCTACAAATAGCATTTTACGTAATGAAAAATTATAAATGGCGGTTTCGCTAATTTTCCGGACTGTTCAATCGAAAGAAGCCCACAGCGCTTGTACTCTGACTACTAAATCAGTCTTCAAGTAAGCTTTTTAGTATCCACAGATGTTGAATTATTGTGTGAGATTTTGTAACGGCGTGTTCAAAAATCTTCTAGATGGCTTACACTTTCAAGAATTGTGCTACTGAGACAGAAATAGGCATTTTCGGGCTTTTTGTTTGAGTGATACCGGCTTTACAAAGCCGTTCGGTTCAAGTGTTCAGAGCGTTATCAATGTATAGGAAATATGTTGATTGTTTAATTAAATTGCACTGGGAAGGATCAGATACAAGACAAAGAAAAAATCTCACTCATAAGTGAACTCGTTGCTAATCCAATTTTTTGTTTATAAAAACTATCGATAAAGGGTAAACAGCATTGATTGATGACGAGTTGGAAAGTTTTTATGTTTTGGCTATTGTTAAGAAGGTTTTTTTTTATTGTGTTCGATGCTTTTTTAATATATCGCCGTAAAAGTACATTGGAGATAAATAAAGTCAAGAGAATTCTCTTATGAACATAAACAAATAATACATTAATTTTTCTTGATGTTATATTATACAGTACTAAGACAATGACCTAAAACTAAGTGCGCATCGTAAATCACCGTAGAGAAATGATCTCATAAATTTCTATTCTCACCGTAACAAATTAAAATCCAATATAATTATCGAATTCTATCTTTAGTTCTCAATATTTACATGAAGAGAAATACATTTAAATTACTTTTAAGCTCTTCCAATACGCTAATTATTTATTAACAAAAAGCTCGTAAAATGTTTCAAAATAGACGAGTGGTCCATTCTGACATATCCAACGATTCAAGATAATATACTTCCAAGTAACATCATCAAAACTAGAATTGAAAAGAATGTATCTAAGCATAACATAAATCTATTTGCAACTCCTTCTAAAAAATATAAATGACTTTATTAACGCAAAACGAAATAGTAAAAAGCTAAAACCTGAAGGAGGAGTTTATTTTGTCACTCGTAATAATTGTCAGAAGAACATCATGGAATTTAAATAAAAGATTATATAAAAATAATAGGAAACACTTACAATAACAACCCACACAAGTAGTTACTCACCCTAATGGGTCTGACCATAATTCAAATTTAAAAACGCTATTTTAATTAAAAGAGAAAGCAATTTGCTAAGATGAAAGGGTATAAAATTGCTTTAATCGCTATATACTCCACAGTAAATTTGCGTCCAGCTTCTTACAAGATTTCACCTGTCTTGACATATCTTCGATTATTACAATGTGGGATACTCAATTACAAAAGTGATAAAACATAAACAAAGTGAAATTAAATTTAAAATAAAAACACATATAAAAAAAAAAAGAAATAAGTTGAAAAGTTTAAAATTCTAGCGTCCCATCTACTTCGTGCGCAGGCGCAGTTACATTAACATAAACATCATTTCAGTTCGATGACGTTCTAAAGACCAAAACCTGTCACAGGAAAGATTTTTTTCACTTTGTAATTTACATATATATATATATATATATATATATATATATATATAGAGAGAGAGAGAGAGACACACACACACGCACACACACATACACACACACACACATATATATATATATATATATATATATATATATATATATATATATAAAAGAACAGTAAGATATATAATCCGGTGTTCTTATTGATATTTCTATTTTTTACAAAATACTGCTCAATGTAAATTTACAGAGCATTAATATTATAAATTAGCTGATTTAAAATATTTTTTTCGCTCCACAGTAATAACCAAGTTTCAAATATATATATATATATATATATATATATATATATATATATATATATATATATATATATATATATATATAAATCGGATATAGAAAAAAATAATAAGCATATACTATCTCCTCTCTGGCTTGAATGCATCCATCACAATTAATTCATAAGATTCTACTTAGAGTTGTGACTATATTACACAGTGTTTTCCAACAAATACGTACTCAATCTTTAAATGTAAATAAATGCAGTGTATATTGACCTACAATCAAGATTAATGGTTAAAATTAAGAAATGCTAATGTTTATTGACTTACAAAAAAACGTAATGGTTAAAATTAAGAAATGTTAACTTTTATTGACTTGCAAGCAGGATTAACAATTAAAATTAAGAAATGTTTTCTTTATTGACTTGAAAACAAAATTATATATATATATATATATAGAGAGAGAGAGAGAAGGTAGTTTTATGTATATATCCTACTTTCCGTTTATTTGCTTCCCTGAAAACTACAATCTTCAAAAAATTAAATGCAACTTCAATCGCCATCTACTGTTGTCTTGAACCCCCGTTCATCTTTTATCCATCAAACCACATCTGGAAGTGGCACAAGAGGTGGCTTCATATTTTTGCTCAGGGAATTTGCCTGCAAGTGAATATAACGAACCCAAATGGTACCTGAACTCGGCTATCTAATTAACAATTCCGAACCATTATCCAAGCACATCCAAGCTTACAGCAGCTCGTATTCTCAAGCGGTCACCCCTCTAGGTCCTGACCTGGCTCGACGTTGCTTAACTTCGGTGATCTTACGAGATACGGTGTTTCAATGTGATACAGTCGTAAACCGCAGCTGTCCGAGATTATCACGGCTTACACCTGAAGAAGGCTGGACACTAAAATGTTCGAAACGTTGTTATGATGACAAGAAATATGAGGAAATTAGTTCTAGTAAATCAATATATAATAATATATAATAATGTAATATAAAAAACAATAATAGTATAACAATGTTATGATAATAATTGTTTCGAATTTAAAACATTCGGTCGCTGCTTTATCAAACGCCCACTTAATGACTAAATACAACGTATTAAGTGATACTATTTTTTCTCTATTTCAAAAATCTCCGATGCGCTCGTGAAGGTCAAAGGAGTTCAGAATCATTTTTTTCTAGGCGATAAACAGAAGGAATACTCCCTGAAACCATGTAAACACTCAGAGCCAATTAAAAATCCTTTTAAAGGATTGGGACTCTTATTGCTTGGCCATATTGGAAACTTATTATTTTCTTGGGTTAGAAACGAATATGTAGTTAAGGGGAAAATTGAAAGAAATGGAATGTTTGCTAGAAAAGAGAGAAAGTTGAAGAAAATAATTAGAAATTTGAAGACACGAAATAGAAAGAAAGAAAAAACTAAAGAGGCTAATAAGAAAGAAAGATAATTGAAAAAGCTAATGAGAAAAAAAGAGAGTTGAAGCCAATAAGACAGAAAGAAAGTCTAGAACCTAATAAAAAAGAATGTTGAAGAGGCTAATGAGAAAGAAAGAAAGAATTTTTAAGAAACTAATAAGAAGGATGGAAAGAGAGAAAGGAAGTTGAAGAAGGTAATATGAAAAAAAAATTGGAGCTATTAAGACAGAAAGAAAAAAGTAGGAGAACCTAAAAAGAAAGAAAGAACATTGAAGAAGTTAATAAGGAAGGAAGGAAGGAAGGAAGGAAGGAAGAACGAAAGTTGAAGAGGCTAATAAGGAAGAAAGCTGAAGTTACTAAGAAAGACAGAAAGAAGGAAAGAAAGAAGGAAAGATATTAACAGAATTAGATAGATAGATAGATATTAACATAATGAGATAGATAGATAGATAGATAGATGATAGATAGATAGATAGATAGATAACGAACAGGCTAATAGATAGATAGATAGATAGATAGATAGATAGATGAATAGATAGATATTAATAGAGATAGATAGATAGATATGAATAGATAGATATTAATATAATGAGACAGATAGATAGATAGATAGATAATGAAGATAGATATTAACTAATAGATAGATAGATAGATAGATAGATAATGGATAGATAATAGATAGATAGATAGATAGATAGATAGATAGATAGATAGATAGATAGATGAACAGACTAAGAGATAGATAATGAACAGGCTAAGAGATAGATAGATAGATAGATAGATAGATAGATAGATAGATAGATAGATAGATAGGTAATGAACAGGCTAAGAGATAGAAAGAAAGAAAGAAAGAAAGAAAGAAAGAAAGTTGAAGAGGCTAATAAGAAAGAATTTTGAAAAAGTGTTGTAACCTAGGAAATGTTATTGAATGAGGCATAACCAAAACGGAGGTTGGAAATGAAATGGTAATCTTTATAACATCAACAAAATACAATACTCGCCAGCGGCCTGAAGTAGGTAAACCACTACCAGTGATGGACTACTTAGATAGCATAATACCCCCTACTTACTAATAGTGTACAACGTATTTATGAGGACTGGGACATACCCATTAGTGTTCATAGGTACGATATATAACAAGAATCTAATAAGAAACTTTAAGAAACTAATAAGAAATAAAGAAAGAAATTTGAAGAGGCTAATAAGAAAGAAGGATTTATTTCCTTTTTTCTTCTAAGCCTCTTCAAATTTCTTATTAGCCTTTTCAAAGGAAAGTTGAGAAAACTAATAAGAAAAAGTGCTGAAGAGGCTAATAAGAAAGAAAGAAAGAAAGAAAGAAAGAAAGAAAGAAAGAAAGAAAGGCAGAAAGAAAGAAATAGTTAATAAGAAAGAAAGAATCAGACAAGAAGAAGAAGAAGAAGAAGAAGAAGAAGAAATGAACAGACAGGAGTGAATTCCAAATGAACGTAAAGAAAGTAAACAAATGATGATCAATATTTGTGTAGTGAGGAGGTGGAAAGTTGCGACGACCAAAGAAGAAAGATGCAATCCAAGAATCAATCAAAGTAAGGAAAAAAAAAGGGAAAACAAGAGAAAGAACAAAAAAATGAAAAGAAAAACAAGTCGTAAATTCAGGAAGAACGGTAAATTGGGTAGAAAAGAGAAGAATAATCCAGAAAGAAAAAAAACTAAAAATGAATCAAAGAAAGAATATTCATGAGAAAAATTAAATGCTTGGGGGACAAGAAAAGTTATTCTCAAACGAAAAGGATTTTTGTAAATAGAAGATTTAAAAATAGAGAAGTAATCCATCAATGACGGAAAGAAATGAAAGAAGCAAAATATCATAGAAAGAAAGAAAGAAAGAAAGAAAGAAAGAAAGAAAGAAAGAAAGAAGAAATAATGAAGAAGGGACGTGAAAGAAAGAAAAAAGAAAGAAAGAAATAAACAAACAAAAAGTGCAAAGAAAAAATTTAAAGGAAGAAAAAAATAGAAAGAAGAAAAAGGAAAGAAAGAGAATAGAAAGAAAGAAAAAATGAAAAGAAACAAAGAAGAGAATGGAAAAAAGTGAAAGAAAAGGAAAAGAAAGTAAGAAAATAGAAAGAAAGAAAGAAAGAAAGAAAGAAAGAAAGACAGAAATTGGAAAGAAAATTGAAAGAAATGATGAAAAAAAGAAAGAGAAAGAAAGAAAGAGAAAGAAAGAAAGAAAGAAAGAAAAAAGGAAAGGAAAAGAAAGTAAAAAAAAATAGAAAAAAGAAGAAATAATGAACAAATGAAGAGAAAGAATTAAAGAAAGAAAGAATGAAAGAAAGTGCAAAGAAAGAAAATTTAAAAGAAGGACTAAAATAGAAAAGAAAATGGAAAGAAAGAAAATAGAAAGAAATGGAAAAGAAATTAAGAAAATAGAAAGAAAGACAGAAAGAAGAAAGAGAATGGAAAGAAACAAACAAACAAAGAAACAGAAAGAAAGAAAGAAAGAAAGAAAGAAAGTGAACGAAAAGAAAGAAAGAAGGAAATAAAAAAGAAAAGGAAAGGAAAAAAGAAAAGGAGAAGAAAGTAAGAAAATAAAAAGAAAGGAATAAAGAAAGAATATAGGTTTTCAAGAACAGGCGGAAGAAAAATATACAATGTAAAACTGAGAAAAGTCTTTTAAAACGTCGTTGAAAAAGAAAGAGAAAGAAATGAGAAAAGGTGAAATAAGATTAAAGATTAAACTGAATTGAAAATGAAAATTAAAAGGTTTAAGGATTAAGAAGTAAATAGTGAAGAAATACGATTTAACTTATAATGAACGTGGCTCTACAGAAGGATCCTGAGGACACCATGGACTGCTCATGTGAGTAAACGAAAAGAATACTTATAACGTACTAAATTGGTTAGCAGAAAAGGATTTGGAAGAGATATCGAAAAGAGAAATCTTACAAAGAGCCACAAGGAACAGGAAATTGTGGAGAGCCGTGAACGCCCACGTCTTGAAGGGACATGTCCCACGGAAGAATGAACACAAAGTAAAGTTGAATACATTTTTCTAACAAGGAATCATGAAAAAGAAAGAAAGAAAGAAAAAAGAATGAATGAAAGAAAGAAAGAAAGAAAGAAAGAATAGAAGAAAATTGAAAGGAAGAAGAAATTAGAAAGAACGATGAAAGAAAGAAAGAATGAATGAATGAATGAAAATTGAAAGGAAGAAAGAAATTAGAAAGATGAAAGAAAGAAAAAAGAAAGAAAATAGAAAGAAAGAGAGACAGAAAGAAAATGGAAAGAAAG
>CAHIKZ030001101.1:2210000-2217500 GCA_903632075.3 Acanthosepion pharaonis | reverse complement strand
TAATTGATTTCACCAGAGCCCTTTTAAAGGACGCTGGATCATCAGATATCACTTCTAAAATGTGAAACGAAAAATGAAAGGAAAATTCACACTTTTGACGGGTAGTATTAAGTTTATGTAATTTAACAGAGAGGGTAGCGAGGAGTGGTGTGAGAGACATGGTCGAGTTTAGAGAGGGTTTATTTTAATATTTCTTTCTATCATACTTAGTATTGGGGGAGGAGGGACCAGACATTGACCTATTTAATCTGTTAACTCAACGGAAATGATATATTGAAAGGGGAGGGGAGAAGAGAGAAAAAGAAAAAGAAAAAAGAAAGAAGTGGGAGGTAAAGAGAAAGAAGGTCTAATTAGGTTTTACGGAGGAAGAAGAGGGGTGGTATAGTTCAAGCAATTTATGTAAAAAGCAGATTTTAATGTTTGATAATAATTTAAATGATTAAAAAATCCACAAAGAAATTAATTTGATGCTTGCCAGAAATATAAATATTTAAGTCTTTCACAAATAAATTACGTATTTAATATGAGTTAAACACTATATTTAACAACACATTTATAGAAAACACATTTAAAAAATTGTTTTTAAACTATAACACTTTACTGATTGTATTCTTTTAATATTGTAAATGACTGTATATATATATATATATATATATATATATATATATATATATATATATATATATATATATATATAATTTGATAAAAATATAGTTTTTCATGATATGCTATATTTGTGAATGAAAATTGTCAATATCAGGGATAAAACGTAAGTAGATATGAAAGAGAAGACTGATGTCAGCATCGAGCGGCGATACACTTTTTCAAACTTGAATCCGAGATGGGCTGAAAATTCCCTTCACACAGGAAACAGATTGTTCGGTATTGACATCAGTGTTCATTTTTATATATACTAGAACACCTGTGACCCGTTGGGTCAACTTTGTTGTATGTACTGTTTACATTCAGTTTCATGAAGAGTTTGTGAAAGTGGATATATTTTAAAAACACATTTATTTGCTTTCAACATTAAAAAAATTGTCTGTTTGAAGAAATTTAAACAATAAGAGGTTGGAATGTCAAAATTTGGAATGTTGGGATTCGATACAATAACATAAAATATTGTAGCGGGGCTGCGCGCAATTCGGTCGTTTAGAATAATCAAACGATTTTCATTGAAAGAATAAAATTCAGAAGAAAAGGCTGCGTAGTTTCAATAATTAAAGGTGAAGAAGAGACTCGAGCAGGCGACGGAGATGTGGTTCTACAGAAGGATGCTAAGGATATCATGGATCGAGCGTGTGAGCAACGATGAAGTCTTAGAGAGGATGCAAACATGGAGGAGGCTTATATTTAACATCAGGAAAAAGCTGATGAAATTTCTGGGTCACATCATGAGGAAAGAGGGACTGGAGAATCTGATACTCACAGGTCGAATAGAGGGAAAGAGAGACAATGGAAAAAAAACGCATGGCATACCTGGCGATATTGAGCAGGTGGATGACAGAACGTTGTCTGGGGGAGAAACTGGAGGGAAGGAACTTGCTGAGAGTTTCAAAGGAAAGAAAGGCGGGTGAGAGCCATGATCTCCTACGTCCTGAAAGGACATGACACATTAAAATAATATAAGGACAAGAACACAAGCAATTGGAAAGTAATATTTTTTTGTTTGGTTAATAAAATTCTGAAATAAAACTAAATTTTCTTTGTGTACGTATGCGAGAAACAATGAAATGGTGTTATATGTGTGCGTAAAGAGGATACAAGAGATAGAAATTATTTCTTACTGCAGACGGTGTTGCCGTAATCTCTAGAGGTCTCTTTGAAGTTTGTCAGCGCTATCGCTTTTAGCATGAGGTCGTGAAGTTCACAAGCGAGAGTGGCGTGGGCCTTGATGACAGCTGTGCGTATCCTGTTTGGGGCTGGACTTCATGTGTTTTATACCCTTTTTCTTAAGAAAATTAGGTCCATACTCCACTTCAGACACGATAATAAATTTACATTCAGTCTTTATTTTCCCCACTCTCTATAAATGACTTCTGGCAAACACACACGATACAAAGTTCACAGAGTTATACAATTTTCAGGCCTGACGATTGCGCCTAGCATGAAACCGACCGTCGCCTCTAAGTGTTGACTTCAATGTTCACTTTTATATTTACACACGCTCTATCTCTTATCCCATAAATATAGCACTATCCCATGAATATAGCTCACCTTAAGACTATATTTCTTCATATATATATATAATTTGCTCGAAAATTATAGCATAGATATGTTATAATTTTCGAATAAATTATATTTGCGCTACTCTTTTAAGAATAGTATTTTGGGGGTTATTGAAATTTATTTCATATACATCAATCCTATACTTTTACATATATATATATATATATATATATATATATATATATATATATATATATATATATATATATATAAAAATTAAAATTACAAGTAATTTTCAAACAAAAGGTTTATTTCCACTGATGAAGAACAAATGTATGTGCCACTTTTCGACATAGTCGCACACCCCAGTTTTGCAATGCATTTCTGGTGTCGTTCATCTATCTTCTGCATCCCTTCCGAGCAGAACCTTTTCGACTATTGCTTGTGAAGCAATCGCGTACAGACTTTCTGGTATACCATGTTATCATGCACTCTAGCTTGTGCAAATCCATAGCTGATGTGGCATACGGCTATATATGTTGAGATACCGGTTCCCATACGATCCCCGAAGTGAAGCCACGTCGAGCCTCGTCAGTACGTAGAGTCAGAAGAGAGATTGCCTCAGTCAGGCTTACTTCCCTAGACGCATCATTTGCTCCGATCGAAATATGCCTGTGACTCTAACAGATTACGGCGCCTGTGATCTTGATCGAGTTTGAAAGATTCTAATTCCTCGTAAACAACAAATAGATCTTCTTTTATTGAATATGTATATCCTTCCTCTAAGTGCCGTATCCCTTAAGGACTGGCGATCATGGCTCTCCACAAATTTCCTATCTTCTCTAGCCCGTAATAAACGTCGTCTTTCTGTTATCTCCCCTAAATCTTGTTTTATTAACTTCCTCGGTAGGTTAGGCAGTGTTTTCTTCTGTCCTTCTTGCCATCAATCCGTGTCGTGAGTATCAAATTTTCCAAGCCCTCTTTTCTCATTATACCCCCTAGAAATTTCAACTGACTCTTTCTGGTGGTAAGTATTAATGTCCTTTTTTGCTTCCATTTTCTCTAAAAGTTCGTTGTTGCTCTCATGATCAGTCCATGGTATTCACAGCATCTTTTTGTAAAACCAATTTTCTGTTGCTTCAAGTCTCTTCTTGGTATCTGAGGAGATTGTCCAACAATCATTGATATATAGTACAACTGATATCACATCCAGTACTCTTTTCTTTGTTTCTAACTAAATGTTTCTTAATACTTTGCTTAGCTTTTGAAAGGCATATTTTGCTATGCCAATGCGCTTTCGAATTTCAGTGTTATACTTTCCGTCTTTTGTTAAAACATTTCCCAAATATTTAAATTGTTGTACTTGCTAGATTTTGGCATTTTCAATTTTTAATTTGTATCCTTTTCCTATCTTTCCATCACTACTTTCTATAGGAGTTCTTGTAGTTTCCATTCTGTCTGCTCTCCCCTGATATGGATTAAATAGCAAGATTTGTATCACTAAATCATTATTAACTCTGTGCCCGGCCAAACAAAAATATTCTTACAATTTAAGAATATCTTCTGGTTTTTATATTTTCTGGTTGTATTTGCGTGTTTGGCTATGTCGCTGACTGTCTGTCTCTCTCTCTCTCTCTGTGTGTGTATGTGTGCGTATATCATAGTGATTTTCCATGCCCGGCTTAGATGTGGTACAAAGCCGAAACTATTGGGAATCCAGTGAGGATCGAACTCACTACTCAGTCATGCTTGATCTAGCAAGACACCTTTCTAACCATTACACCATGTCGAGGTGCCTGTGTGCGCATATTATATATCTGTAAAGTATGTGGCTAAGTGATTTTGACTATTTTGTTATCCACCTTAGTCTCCGAAATCGAAACTCTTTGGTAGATTTAACGTTCTTTGACTCTACGGAAGTATGGACCCTAACGTTTATCGACGCAGAAATTAAATTTTGCGTGCTGTGTTCAATTCCCGTTCGAGTCTGTATGAAAAAGCATGAATGTATCTTCCGCCAGTTATTAGTTAAATGAAGAAAGAATCGGTAGTCCTAACAAAGGACCTTCGACGGGCTATTTTCCGAAGACACGCTACTGATGTTATAGCTACAGTACTAGTGGTGTCACGACGGTTCTAAGTCGTGACACTATTCGTTAAAATTTTTTGTTCGCATGTTTGATTTTTTTTTATATATATATATATATATATATATATATATATATATATATATATATATATATATATATATATATATATATATATATATATATATTACAAAGAAAGACTAATCATACCTTGCATCAATTAGTAATATTAATGCAATTATTGGCGAAATCCTTCTCTAGTAGACATAATTATTAGCATTATACTACTAAAAATCCACTGAATGATGAGATCCTTATGTATAAAACGGATATGGTATATTTTTTAATTCAGCTAGTACTTTCAAATGCTTCGCGCATTCATCTTCAGGCTGTTTTCTTTTCCTTTAGAATCAAAACTGGAAAATTATAACATAAATATGTTATAAAATCACTACAAATATAGCCATTTTGTTTCAACACTTCTGGTGTCTTATCAAGTGATGATGTTGAATGTAGAATTAGGACATATATATATATATATATATATATAAGCGAGAAAATAAAAATTCCGGATAATTTTTAAACAAAAACTTTCTTTCTACTGATGAAGAACAAATGTATGTGCCACTTTTCGACATAGTCCCACACACCTGCTTCGTGATGTTAAGAATGCTCTCCTATCCCGTAAAAACAATTTACACACTGCATGTATATGTTTTCAACATAATTTCATTCTTCGGTGAATATTAATCACAAAAAATTAAAATTATATGGACCGAATATTAAAGACTAAAACTGATATGTCAAAATTCAATATCTTTGTCTCACACTGACAACTCTTTGAAGAACACTCGTATATATGCGTGTGTTCCCGTGTGCCCGTGGCCCTATGCGAGTGTGTGTACATGCACATGTGTGTCTGCCTGCATGTTCGCGTTTGTGTGTGTGTTTGTTAGAGACAGATAGAGACAGAGAGACAGAGAGCGAGTATGTGTATTCGAGTATTAGTGTGTGAGAGTGCGTGCCATTTTTATTGATTTCAGTGACGATATTAACAGTCTTCGTTGGGTCTCCTTGCTGGAAAACACGTGTTTCCATCGATTATAGATTTTCTTCCTTCTGTTTATTCTCACGTTTCTTAATTTTATGTGCATGTTTCTGTTTTTATGTCCTCCTCCACGTTTTCTTCTCTGTCATTTCCAATAACCCCATCACAATTTTGTTGCAGATGTTGTTCGTCTCATGACGTACGTCTTCGTCTTTCATGTCGCCGATCACGCCTCTCCTCAACTTCCTATCTTTTATTGCTCTTGTGTAACTCTTGCTGCTTTTATACCCCTTCTTACGCTTGTTATCCATCCACTCACTAAAACTAGGTTATTTCATTTTCTCCCTGATTCTCTTGACTGCAGTATATCTTATGTGTGTTAATTTCTCGAGGCCTTCTGGGCTTACGGTTTCCCATACAACCACCTAAGTTCAGCAACATTTAGCCAGGTCATTACCTAGATGGGTGAGATATCAGGTTCCTGTCAGCTTGAACGTACGACTGGTGTTATGGATAAGAACTCAGAATTGTTAATCGGAAAGCCGTTCCAATTCCAGTTGGGTTCGTTATACTGACTTCGAGTCTTTGGAAAAATGTATGAATATACCTCTTGTCCGCCGATCTATGGGCTAATTATTAATACTTGTATCGCTAAATCATTATTATCTAAAAAAAAAATCTTAAAATCTAAAATCTAAAAGCATTTACGGATTTAAATAACCTGCAAAGGGTTGATAAGCCGTAGTAAACGAATCAACCAACAAATCCAAGCCTTCTTTCCTTCTGATGTTTCCCAGAAATTCAAGCCGCCTCTACTTGATTTCCAACCGCAGTTTCTTTGGGTAACATAAACTTTCCTTGTCTGTCACATATTTTCTCCATAGTTTTATCAACTTTTACTCCCCTGAAGGATATTAGATTTTACATAGTAATTCAGTACTTTTCTTTGTTCCTAAGGATGTTTTCTTATCTTGTAATACTTTTCTTCGTTTAAAGAAGACATAATTCAGTGTTTCTCTGGGTTTTCAAATACCTATAACACAATTTACATAGTCTGTCTCAAGACTATCCAGATAGTTACACCTGCTAGTTTTGCTAGATACCCTCTCCAAAGTGGGCTGTCTTCCTGAAAAGCTTAACACTCACAGCGCATATTGAAAGTTAGAGAAGTACTAGGAATCAGAAGGTAAGCTGCTTAACGTTCTTGAGGGAAAGCATTGTAAAGTGTCCATTGATTCTTAGCACACGAAAAGGCAGAAAGTGTTGGAGAGATATGAAGGCCCAGATTAAGAAAAGGGCGTGACCCATAAATGGATTTAAAAAAAAAGCTACCTTGGAGGTAATTATTGGAAATTCGTATGTTATAGTATTCACCCATGTACTCTAACTGTTGAGGCATGTCAGTGACGAGATGTTTCTTTCTCGTGATGACCGGGTTGATTGTTTAATTCATTCATATACTAAGATATCAATCGATTTTTGAATAGGCGATTACAACACTTTTTAAAGATATTTATTTATTTATTATGTCTTAATTGTTGATTTTTCTTTCATTTCTTTTCTTTTTGTAGCGGGTTTTCTGCTTCTTTTATTTCAGACATAATTTATTGATTCATTCACTTATTTTCTACGGCTTATCAACCCTTTACAGGTTATTTAAAGGCAGAAATATTTCTAGATTGTAAGAGTTTTTTTTTTTTGTTTTTTTAGATAATAATAATTTAGAGATACAATTCTTAATAATTAACCCATTGCTGATGGAGAAGAGGTGAATGCATACCCTTCCCAAGTGAATATAACGAATCTAGCTCGAGTTTTGCTCTAGAATTGACAATTCCGAGCCCTGATCCATTACACCCCACATATCCCAGTTTACAACACACGGCATTCCCAAGCAGTCACCCATCTGGATATTGACCAAGCTCGACGTGATTTAACTTCGGTGATCGTAAAGGAACCGTTGTTTCAACATGATATTGTTATAAGCCCTGTGATAGAGTTCGGCACAGAGATATAAATCCGTGCCTTTCTCAAGGACATTAGTGCTGAGCAAATCTAATAAAGTCTCTGTCAGGATTTTGCCTCGGTTTGTCGATTCTGTGTTGATACACTGCTTTGAATTTAGTCTCTTGAGGACGCAGTCCTTTTCTTTCTTTACCGATGATAATTAACTTATTTCGTTATGGACTACAAGAA
>CAHIKZ030001101.1:2175000-2205000 GCA_903632075.3 Acanthosepion pharaonis | reverse complement strand
TTTTCCTTTCTATCTCTAACATGTCTTTCTTCCTTTCATTTTTCTCTTTTTTTTTCGTAATACCTTCTTTTCTTTATTTCTTTTGTCTTTCATTCTTTCTTTTCTTTCTTTCTTTTTTCCTTTCTCACCTTTACTTTTCTCTGATTTCTATTCTTTCTTTCTTTCTTACGTTCTTTCTTTTTTTCTTCCTTTCTTTCACTCTTTCTTTTTTGTTCTTTCTTTATTTATTTATTTCGTTTTTCTTTCTTTCATTCTTTCTTTCTTTCAGTCTTTCTTTCTTTCTTTCTTTGGTTCGTTCGTTCTTTCTTTCTTTCTTTCTTTCTTTCTTTCTTTTTTGTTCTTTATTTATTTATTTATTTCGTCCTTTCTTTCTTTCTTTTTTGTTCTTTATTTATTTCGTTTTTTCTTTCTTTCTTTTTTCTTTCTTTCTTTCGTTTTTTCTTTCTGTCATTCTTTCTTTCTTTCTGTCTTTATTTCTGTCTTTCTTTTTTTCTTTCTTTCTTTCTTTGGTTGGTTCGTTCTTTCTTTCTTTCGTCCTTTCTTTCTTTTTTGTTCTTTCTTTATTTATTTATTTCGTCTTTTCTTTCTTTCTTTTTTGTTCTTTATTTATTTATTTCGTTTTTTCTTTCTTTCTTTCTTTCTTTCTTTATTTCTTTCTTTCTTTCTTTCTTTCTTTCTTTGGTCCGTTCGTTCTTTCTTTCTTTCTTTTCTTTCTTTTTTGTTCTTTATTTATTTATTTCGTCCTTTCTTTCTTTCTTTTTTGTTCTTTATTTATCTATTTTGTTTTTTCTTTCTTTCTTTTTTTTTTTCTTTCTGTCGTTCTTTCTTTCTTTCTTCCTTTCTTTCATTCTTTCCTTTCTTTCATTCTTTCTTTTTTGTTCTTTATTTATTTATTTGTTTTGGGTTTTTTTGGGGGGGGGTTGTTTCTTTCTTTCTAATAAAGACCGGTTTATTTCTGAAGAGGATGGATTTATCTAAATCCTCAAAGATGTTTTCTTGTGCTTTCTAAGCTTAGCTTCATCTGACAATTCCACAGTACTAGAGAATTAAACTCATTACACAGGTGAATAGTCTGCAAAACATCACATTATGAAAAGCTCCGAATTAGGTTGCAAAGAATTTTGTATTCATCAGTGAAAGATTTTTCGTTAGAATATATACCGATCCGAATATATTAAACTAACCTCACAATTTTATGTCTGAGAAATGGACAAAAAACCAGTCGCTGTGTATAAGCCGATGTAACTAATAAACACTTTACCTGCATATAGCTCGATTTCATAAATGGCTGGAGAATATTTTTATGAAGTTTTAATATTTTGATATCTAAAATGTTTTACGTGGCATTTAAAGTATAGTTTTGGCTTCATTACACATTTGCCATTTCATCTCTTAAGGCAGGTAAAGTATTGAGAAACATGAACAAAATCGATAGAAACAATGAAAAGAGTGTCGTACAGTTATGCAATATCAATTCTACATAATGGAAGAGAATAGTGGAAGATTTCCTCACTGTGAAATTTGAGGAAAAAGATATTTGGTTCCACAGAAGGACAGCGAGAATACCAAGACAAATGGAAACATAAATGACGCATAAAAAATGTAGAAATCCCTAGAGTGCATAATGAGAAAAGAGGGCTTGGAGAAGTTGACACTTACGGGAAATACTGAAAGAAAAAGTTTCAAAAGAAAGCATCGAGGAAACGAGATTGCGTAAATCTGAGGTAGAAGAGGGAATGGGAGGGATGGTGAAAAGTTTTTAAAAAGGGGGGGAGTTAAAGAACCCCAACGTCCGGAAAGGGACACGACAAATGAAATACGTAGAAGATTTTCATCATTCACTTGCATCAAGATTCATGTTCAATTGCACCGGTTATGTACAGTGACTGCACAAAAACAATTAGTAGCGTAAAAAAATTAATGACAACATTTGTTTCTAGTTAGTTTCCAGTTAAGAAATAGTAAAATAAGAAGATATTTCTTTTGAAAAAAATCTTTCTTTGAAATTGTATTTTTTTTTCGATCACAGCTCTTGTTTTTAGTATTTGCTTCAAAGAAAATTTCCTGCCTAAATACATAGAATATATATATATATATATATATATATATATATATATATATATATATATATAATAAAAAATATATAGAAAATCAATATGATTCCAACTCGCGACATAAAGTTTTCGGCTCCTGTCTTGAAACATGAGACCTCTTATGTCGCGAGTTTTTAAATCATATATTATAAATAAATATATATATATATATATATATATATATATATATATATATATAGTCAAGGTATGATATATTTAGGTATGTAAATGTAAGCTATATTTATGGTGTAAAATGCTTAATATCAGGGGTAGAGCGTCATGACGTTTGCGTATAAGCATGACTGTCATCAGTGGGTCTTAACGTTAATTTCTACTTCTGTATATATATATATATATATATATATATATATATATATATATATATATATATATATATATATGTGTGGACACTAAGGTCAATCACCAAATTGTGACATTCTGTTTCATGCTTGAGCGCAATCTTCGGGACATAAAAAGATGTTTTATATATATATATATATATATATATATATTGTTTCATTTACATTACAGTTAAAATGTTTGAGCTAACGCCTGGTATTAATTGTTTTATACTTTCAATAAGAAAAAAGTATTACGAATGTCTAAAAAAGAATGAGATGTGAGTTTCTCTCTGTACAAGACCCGTGAGCCACACGAGGTAGAGAATTACAGAGTAATAGGCTCAGTTTATGCAGAAATGTGGAGCGGATAACGGTTACACTTCACTTCAACAAGCTTAGATTATACGGTGCTGGAAAGCATCCTCTTGGAAGTTGGTTTCACAAAGCAACAGTTCATGGGAAGCAAGGGCTCGAGTGGAACTTACATCAAACCCACTGGAAATTAAAGTGAATGAACGTGGTTCGCTACAATGTGCTTAGCATGGCGTGTCTTTGCCGTGAAACATAGAACTGATGGAATTAAGGAATATGTTTCGTCTGAGCTCATCCCATGAAAATAGATTTAGGGCAGCGAGAGGCTTGCGGCGTTTTGTCTGTAAGAAAAGGGTTTTAGTGTGAAAAATAATCTGTTACCCACAAGGACTCGGAGATGCTTTTGTGCTCTGTCATGTATGACAGCAGTACCCCATTTCTGGCCTTATTTGGCTCTCGCAAAGACATAGGATATCATATGGTGTCAGGTATTTACAGGATCGGTACAGGGACGCGTCAATTTTCCGGCATTTTTAATGACGGATCGTATGTACGAGTTCCACTTGGGGTCTGCATTGAATTTAAGTCCCAATTCCCAAATAAGTCTCAGGCCTGCCTGAAGGAAGATCCATTCATAGTCAATGGTGATAGCTCTGATCAGCGATGATATTTAAGAGACTAATTAAAGTACTGAATAATTGACTCGAATACGTCATTTACTCTGCTGATAGGTACAGGTTACCATGCTTGCTTGTCATTCGCACCAAAAGCTCCTATACGCGCATTTCAGAGTGTTTGAGTGTCAATCTGATTCAGAAAGAGTTGGGTGAGTCGTATGGTGATTACGAAATTATTTGGGGTTATGACTACTGAAGACGACATTATGCCTTCATTCATCTTCCCACAATGCCTCAAACTCAGCATGGAGGTCTACATCATGTGCCACTGGAATACCTTACGTCTGGCAAGAGAACTCTGTGTCATGCCACAAAAACAGAAGAACCCAATCTTAGCTGTCAGACAATATCTGCGATCACACTATCCCTTACATCTGTGCACCTAACTACTCAGAGTGGAACTCTCTTGATTATTATGAGGGACACCAACAAAACTGATTGTAACACCAAAGATGAACTGAAGGCAAGCTTTATAGCAGCATTCACCAACTTAAACAAGGAAACCATCCAGTGTTGCAGGAGATTCTGAAGTCTTCTAGAGGATGCGGTTGAAGCTAAAGGCAATTTTATTGAATAAATTTACTCTTCAGTATTTCAAGATATTTTGTGTCATTTTTGTAAATATATCTGTTAAAATGAGATGTCAGTGTTATTTTGATTTTTTGCTTAATTTAGACCACAATTTGTACAACGCAACCTGTATATATATATATATATATATATATATATATATATATATATATATATATATATTCGCTGCTTGAACCATATAATTGTGTTATACTTATATATATATATATATATATATATATATATATATATATATATATGTGTATGTGTGTGTATGTATGTGCGTGTGTGATAACAATAGTTTTATTTATGAGTAAAAGTGGTCGATATCAGAGATGGAGCGTATCTATCTATCTATCTATCTATCTATCTATCTATCTATCTATCTATCTATCGACTTACCTACCTACTGCCTAATTGTGCCTATATATATATATATATATATATATATATATATATGTGTGTGTGTGTGTGTATGTGCGTGTGTGATAACAATAGTTTTATTTATGAGTAAAAGTGATCGATATCAGAGATGGAGCGTATCTATCCATCTATCTATCTACTTACCTACCTACTGCTTAAAACCGCCTAATTGTGCAATATATATATATATATATATATATATATATATATATATATATATATATATATATATTTTCTGTGTGTGTCAATTTGATATAACTAATATCGATAAAAGGACAATATGAATAAAGGCAAAAGCAAAAATTGCTTAAGTTATATATATATATTTCTAACGAACGGATTACTTATCTGATATATATATATATATATATATATATATATATATATATATATATATATATATATATATATATATATATATATATATATCTTAACGTTTGTCAATATTTGGTTTGGAACAATGAAGATATTTAAAATACGCTTCCTGAGGAAATTACTTTATAATCAACTGCTATTATCAATTTGAGATGTCTTAATTCACAACATGGTGAAGTTTCGTTCGAATCTTTGAAATCATCCCACGAAATTGATAAGGGAGTCGTGAGCCACTTTTACTCAATAACGTCATGTCTCTACGCAGAACTACAGGATTCGTCAAAATCAATTGTGCAAATATTTTACATATCAATTTCTTGTGGCATACTGAACGTATCATATTCTAGTCTCTTTATATTTTGATGTCTTTTACGAATTAAGATTTATATCCAAAGGATATATTCTGCTCAATAGCGTATGATATCCAAATTATAAACCAGCATATTCATGGCTTACACATTAAACATAACGTCTCAGTTACGAAAGTTGTCTTGTATTAATTTCTAATACCAGATTCTCTCTTTGATATCTGATATTTACGTTACAACTATATTTTTTGTATTAACACAACGTAAGTTTTTATCACAATTTCAGTACATATTTTATATGGTAAAAAGGCAATATAACTTCTAGTGAAAGAGAAATAATAAAAAATGTTTCACTGAATTCGCCATCAATCACAACAGACATGGAATGAAATTATTAACTTGCTAATATAAAGCTGTCAATAATCTTCCAAAATGTTTCATGACACTTCTAGATTGTGAGGCGAAGCAGAGAAAATAGATAGATTTGTTCACGGTTCCCAACCCCCAGAAAGTAAAGACTACATGACTACACTGGACTATCTTGGAGCCTGCACGTTGGAACGAAAAGAAAGACACCATTTGTAATTCACATTATCCTTTAAGGATAGAGAATAACCCCTGCTTTACTTACACACCACATGGAACTACAGGTATAATTCATTCTATTCTCCGGGAACAGAGGATAATTCAGCCTTACTGACACAGCATGTGGAACTAGAGGCATAATACATTATATTCACCTAGAACAGAAGATAACTCAGCCTTACTGACACCGTATATAGATTTGCAGTCGTAATCAACTCTATTTTCCGAGAAAATAGGATAACTTAGCCTTACTGAAACAGCATATGGAACTACAGGCGTAATATAATCTATTCACCTAGAACAGAGGATAACTCAGCCTTACTGACACAGGATATGCAACTACAGACGTAATTCACTGTACTATTCAATAACAAAAAAGACCCCTGCCCCGTGATTGTCAATCAAATGAAAAATTATTAGATGTTCATATCTCTATTGTTATTCCTTTATGAATTTTCCATCTTTTAAAAAGCAGAAACTAATAAGAAATATAATAATCAGTTATTTCATTTTAAATTTCTTTATTGTTATTCTTGCCTTTTTCAAAATATCTGTAAAATTGGCAATAGGATTTATTTCAGCCTGAGCTAACCTAATTTCATCAAGTGTACACTGCGTACCAAATTATTATCGAGATAACTTTTTTTTCTAATATTTCAAAAACCATCCAATTAATTCACACAAAATTTTCACACAATGTTGGCAACACTGACCCACGAAATCACTGAAATTTTCGTAATGATCTGCGCAATGTAAACAAACTGGCGCCATATTTGTTATCAGCACGAGGATTTGAGCGTGCCAAATTATTAGAAAAGTATAAGAATTTAGTGAAAAGATGGGTCGTAAAAGCAGTTTAAGTGATGCTGAAAAGAAAATATTAGAAAAAAGTTATCTGGATAATAATTTGACACGCAGTGAATATATATATCAACCAATTAGTTGCAGATTTCTGGGACACTTTATAAGGAAAAAGGGCTTGGAAAACTTAACGCTTACAGCACATTTTGAAAACATGACAGTTATTTATTGATTTGTTTTCTAAGGCTTATTAATTCTTTGCAGTTTATTTAAAACCAGAAAATATTTTTAAATTATAAGAGTATTTCGCAATTTCGTGAAGTTTTACTAATTAACCCGTAGGTGGAGGAGAAGAGATGGATTCATATCTTTCCCAAGAGGATTTGGCTGTAAGTAAATATAACGAACACAACTGGAATTGGAATTCGGCTCTCCGATTAAAAGTTCCTTACATTTTCCATTGACACCCCCAATACATTCATTATTGCGCCTGCTATTTGTAAGCGGGCGACCATCTAGATATGTACCAGTTTCGACGTTTATTAACTTCGGTCGTCGTATGGGAAACGGTGTTTCAACATGATATGGCCGTAAGTCCATGAGAGGCAAAGGAAAAAAGCGTGTCACTACTTAATAAATATTTTTTCGACTGGAAGGCATAGCGTGAACAAAGAGTGATAGTAAATTTCTAAAAGTTACTTAGCTATAACGGACAAGAAGCTGTGAAGAGCTATGAACATCCACGTTTTGAATGAATGCAGCAGATAAAAAAAAGAAGCAGACAGATATGTTTACGTTCACATGAGGCAGATTTATGCATGCGCATTAATACACGGAAATCCAAGGTGAAGTCTTTCATTAATATATATTTACAGACATGCGCTTTTAGTAGAAATGGAAAAGACCCCCCCTACAAAAAAAACGAAGTCGTTATTTATCACGCGATCTCTGCTGCATAAAGAACCCGGGTTAATCGCTAAATTCAGATGAGACTAATCCATAAATCGTCATATATTGTCATATTTGCGCGCAGCTTTCTGCAAGTCTGATTTATGAAGTTATTTGTTTTCACACTTGCTTTATTTCAAGTCCAAACTACAGAAAGAAGAACAGACAGATCCTTCATTATAAATTCAAAATTCTTTCCGGATAAACAAATAATAACTCTTGAGTGACGTGCAGTCTTTCTTATCTGTTAACAACTTCTGTCGGCGTTTGTTCCAAATCGAGGCTCGCAGAGGACTAGCTATTTTTGAGGTCAGAACCGCAAAAGAAAACCAATTCCAGAGGGCCGTCTCAGACAGCGCTGTATATATCTACTACACTAAACGTGCAGGGGGTGAAGCTATATTTCTTATGCTTTAGGTGTTCCGTAAGATAAATGTCGATGAAACTAAACAAGTCTTCGTTTTATTTTTATTTTTTTAATAAGTATCACCCTGAACAAATCTCAGAAGCCAACAGTGTATAGTGTTACATTCAAAATGGTAATTATCAATAAGGCGTGTTACAGGGATAGAACAGTTTGAGGCAGGGAGTAGAGATAATGAGGAGAATAAACGATTGACCTTTGAGTTGAAAAGGTCAACATTCAAATTTCTAGGAAACCATACCGACCGAAGTGAGGCGATGAATTTATTATTGGTGGCCAGAACTATAGCAACCTTTGTTGATAATACAATGTTGATAGTAGACACAGAAAGGCGACAATAATTCCTACATAAGGTGGTAAAGGAAAGCAAGAAGAAAGGACTAAGCATCAATTTCAAAAAGACAGAATGCATGATTGTCAGTAAAAGGAACAGCGCAAAATGCAAATTACATATTGGAGACAGCAAAAGTACCACAATTTAAATATATGGGAAGTGTTTTAACAGGGGAAGGAATGTATACGGGGGTAAAAAAATAGAGAGCAAAGAAAAATTCGATTCGTTGATTTCCACTGATGAACAAATCCATATATCCCGTTTCGACACATTCCCTTGCTTAACGATGAACATTTGGTATCCGTGAAGAGGTCCTTCATCCTTTCCGAAAAGAAGCTTTTCAGATGATCACGAAACCACGTCTGTGCCGCTCACTTGTTTGGGTACCCAATACGGAGAAACGATACAGTACCACAAGGCACCAGGTACTATGGCTTGTGCAGACCCGTGGGTAATGTTAATGATTGTCCCTACTTGTGATAACGTCGGTCTTCACTGATCAATTTAACCGGAGAGCACTCTTTGGATGCGTTCTACCATGCGCGATGTCGACAGGCGAACAGGTCGTCTTTCGACTCTTATACTTGTTCTTCTTGCTTAAAAGCACTCTACCTACTCATCAACTTTTCCTTGATTCATAGCGCATGCTTCATCTTGAGGAACCGGAAAGCGGAGTTCGAATTCCAGTCGATTTCATTGTACTAATACCCTTGAGGAAGCTATGAAGTCATATATTCTCCACACCCCAACTATGGATAAATAGCAGGTAAGATTGGACCCTAGAGCGTAAGTTTGTAACCAGCCTAGGAGAAGGAAAATTTTGAATTTCAAACCCGCCTTGGGCTTCGTCAGGTTGTCTTGGCCAAGACTCAACGCTGCTGTAATCAGAGCAATAGATGTGGTGTCTTTTTGATCCTTAAGATTTAAGGACTTCGTGATCATGATGTAATAATCATTAACTTAAATCAGTTATTGCGCAACATCTGCTCCGATATTGACCAATTCTAAGCGATTTTAAAAAAAAAAAAGAGCAATTTCAAACCAGCCTTGGGTTCCCTCAATTTGTCTTGGCCAAGACACAACGCTGCTGTTATGAGAGCAGTAGATGTAGTGTCTCTTTGATCCTTAGGGCGTAAGGGCTTCGTGATCGTGATGATCGTGATGTAATAATCATTAAATTGAATGAGTTATTGCGCAAAATCTGCTCCGATATTGACCAGTTCTAAGCGATTTTTTTTAATAAAGGAGCAATTTAACCGGAAAGCAATTCAAAGTATATTCCGTTTTAAAAGATACAAATACCGCACCCACGACTGCTGTATCAATTTTTGAAGCTTCAGACTGTTTTTTTTTTTTTTTTTCGTAGATAGTTCGACGTGGAAGAGAAACGGGAAGAAGGGGAAAGATAGTCCATGCGTGCATGTAACAATAAAAGATTGGATTTCGTCAGAAAAAATGGGCGACTAGTGTAATTTTATTAGATAATTTTTTTAAAGCAAGCAGACTTTGTAATTCTCATGCTCAATATCAATGCATTGACCATGAAAAAAAAAACAATAATTAATGAATTACATCAATATTTTTCACTCATCTTATATCCGTCTCTTCTCGGAGCTTCGCGGAACTACTTCCTCTTTTCAAGAGATTTGGATTTATTTTCAGATATTATATTATTTTACATATTTTCTGAAAATAAAACCAATTTCGCCATCAACTCTCCTAGAGAGCAGATGTAATTCCACAAAAATTAGATTTCTGACAGTTACGTTTAAATAAATTTAATTAATTTCATTTATTATGGTACATATATGTATATATGTATGTATATATATATAAAGGAAAAAAGACGACAGGAAAACTGTATATGGTTTTAGCCGACGCGTTTCCACTAACTTCTTTTTTTTTTTTTTTTGTTGCCTTAAAAAAGTTTGCAGTGGACGAAACGCGCCGGTTAAAACTAGATGCATTTTTCTTGTTTTTGTTTTTCCTTTATACATATTCTCTTTTTCTACAGATTAATTCTGCAAATTCTATACAAATGTATGTATGTATGTATGTATGCACGTATGCACGTATGCATGTATGTATGTGTACACGTGGTCGAGTGGTTAGAACGTTTACCTTCTTGCCGTGAGACCCAGGGAAGGCCATCCTAGAGTGCGGCACCTTTGGAAAGGCCATGAAAAGCATACCACGCGTTGCTACAAGCATTGTGTATATAGCCGGAACATATTGGGAGCCGACGAATGGCTATGCTAGCAGGAAATGACAAGTCATTGTGACCGAGAGTTTGAACGTGCTGGCTTCATTCAGACTGTTAATCACGTTTGATAACGCGGTCTCTCCCAGAAACTTTAACCAATGTCCGCCCAGCATAGTTGCAGTATGAACAACAGATGGGTTCTGTGGATGTTGAACAAACACGAATATGCCTGAGCAGGTGTCTACAACAGGGATTGTATAGCGGCACTAGTAAACGAACATCCTCGGATATGTAGAGGACAGTCATATATATATATATATATATATATATATATATATATATATATATATATATATAGGGTTTGTGTGTCTGTGTGTGTGCCTGTGTGTTTGCCTGTGTGTGTGTATGTGTGTGTGTGCGCGCGTGTGTATGAATCCAGACACTGTTTTCCTCAAATTATATCAATACATCAGCATTGAAACAATAATAATCCTCACCCAGATGCTATAGGCAGGACATGTTGCGTGAATGGGTGAGAACAGGATACCCAAACAATTTTTCTATGGGGAATTAGAGAGAGGAAAGCGGCCACAACACAAGCCTAGATAGAAGTTTAAAGATGATTTGAAGGATAATCTGCATGCATTGCCCGTGAATGTGCAGCATTGAAAAGAACTGACTTTAAATCATACAGAGTGTGGAGTCAGTTTACAAAGGAAGAGATGCAATGCATTTGTGAATGAATGTCTCGGGTATGCTCAGATCAAACGCAATCTACGAAGAGTCACTGACACTGAGTTGCCAGCTAATATGCATTCTCCGTAATATTGTATGTGCGAAACGCATGCTGTTGCCGAAGGCAGGTTAGATAAATCATCTGAACTGTCATCATAACAACCAGAAGCAAGATAGCAAAGCCAACGGGCTTCATGGTCCTGCTAACAATAACTGTGTTATTTGCAACACGGTTTGCGCATCATGATCTATACTGAAAAGGAACATGGTTGTACACAGGAGTGTTTTAGATCATGCAGGTCCAAACCTTAATCAAAGATATAGAGTTTATCTGACATATATGCAGATACATATGAAATCGAATACAAGTCTGAAACAAGACGCATTCTCAATATCAAATGGCAGTCTTTGATTCCAGACACTGTTTCCCGCCAAAAATTTGAATCAGAATCTGAAGGCATTGCACATGGATGTTTCAGCATTGAGAAAACAATTGTAAACTTCCTGTAGAATAAAACGCTGACAATTGGATGATATCGAAGAGAAAATTAAAACTGAATTGTTCTGAGAAGGAATACGTTTTTTTTTTTATAGATTGGATAATTTTTTGAAAACTTTAGCAATATCTTGCATTTTTAGGTAATTATTACTTAAACGTTATTTTTAGTGGATACTATTTATTAAACAGTATATTTATTTATTTTTGTCTACCGGTCTGAATATTCGAGAAATCTTAGAGAAATATGCGCTAATAAGATTTCTTGAATAATTAGGCCGGATTAATAAATCTGTTAGATTAATAAATAAACGAGCGTTTACTCAAATACGAGTAACCACCAAAAATAAGGTTTTAAGTAATAAAAATCTGTTGGATTTATAAATAAAAATAAATCCATTTTTTCTTTAAAAGGTAAATAAAAAAATTTAAACGAAAATAGATAAAATTTTACATGGTTCCTGACAATTCTGGTTTACCTTGCTATTCGTAAATAATGTTAAACAAAGAACCTTAAAAAAAACCTGGAGAAATAGTAGAGATTTTTATGGGAACTGAAAAATCGTCACTGTAAAAGTAAAAAAAAACAAAAAAAAAAACAAAACAACGAAGTAGACAAAAGAAAAGGATTTCTTCGGAAAGAAAAAGAAAACTTGTGCGATTGATGGATGAAAGATGTTTGCTATTTTGCGCATGTGCATATAGACGGGGTCTAAATAATGCCGAAGAATGTGTGCAAGGATGCAGTCTTTGCATGTATTAATGGAAACGGAACCGTGTCGAAGAAGCTAATCCGATTCCTCTTAATCGCAATGATTAAATTGTTTCCTCACACAATAAAGTGTTTTCTATACGACAGGCCTTTTGTAATGTGTTTGGTATTTGTATGCCCTGCTAAACGCGTGTTTGCATGTCAGGTGAAATGATTAGACACACCTACGATTTGAGATGAGCATAAAATAACACGAAGAAGACATATCAACAAATAAGGAAAAAAGAAGAAGAAAAGAACTCACTGATATGCATAATAAGTCAATGCAAGAAGATTGGAGCTGATCCCACGGTTAAAAACACGGTAAACGAAAAAACAGCGAACGGAGTTCAAATTTAGGCCGAGATTTGTTTTTGGTTAGGAAGAATGCATTTAGGTAAGGCATGAAATCGCTTTGCCCTATAGATTATATGAGATAATATTCCATGATAATGACAAAATTTATTAGATCATTGCAAGAGTTAGTACTCGATAAGAAAATTAAAAGAAAAATTTACATATTCCCCCCCCCCAAAAAAGAAAAAATATATTAGTCAACTACATGCAGTGTTTTTAACAACTGCCTCCAACCCTAACTTGTTGATGACATTTTCGTGTCATTTTTGTGTTTTTTTATTGGAAGTAAGTTGTGAGATAGTTTTCTAATGATTGTAAAGACTCAAATTTCTTGTCATTTAAATTATTCTCTAGAGACCGGAAAAAATGAAAAAAATAAAAAAATAAAAAAACAAAAAAAAAAAAACGAAAAAACGATGCTGGAGGAGTTCCCATTTCAAATCTTTAAGCTTCTGTGAGGTCTGTTTTGAAACGTACGGTTTTGCGATGTCGTGTTGGAAAAAATGTCACCTTTTTGATTTGCCAAAATTGGCTGTTTATTCTTGAACCCAAGTCTCTTCAAATGGCGAAAGCAGTTTAGATATCGATTTTCAAACTCTTAGCAATCTCATCCGTCGAGTGAGTACTTCTTCGGAGATAACGCTTGATCTATGAATTCCCGAGGCATTCATTCTCAAATAAGCTGCCACTCTTCACAATAAAGTGATTCCATTCTCTACGATTTACAGTCAGTATATCAGATTTTTATTACTTAAAACCTTATTTTTGGTGGTTACTCGTATTTGAGTAAACGCTCGTTTATTTATTAATCTAACAGATTTATTAATCCGGCCTAATTATTCAAGAAATCTTATTAGCGCATATTTCTCTAAGATTTCTCGAATATTCAGACCGGTAGACAAAAATAAATAAATATACTGTTTAATAAATAGTATCCACTAAAAATAGCGTTTAAGTAATAATTACCTAAAAATGCAAGATATTGCTAAAGTTTTCAAAAAAATTATACAATCTATAAAAAAAAACAAAATGTATTCCTTCTCAGAACAATTCAGTTTTAATTTTCTCTTTGATATCATCCAATTGTCAGCGTTTTATTCTACAGGAAGTTTACAATTGTTTTCTCTATTGTTTATAAAATCGTTTTTTTTTAAAATCCCTTCACCCAAAGGAAGACGATAAGAGCCAACAGGATGCAAGGGGTCACTGAGAGGGAAATAAAACAGCGAAGAGAATAATAGACAGGGATTCAAAGGGACAGAAGATGAGGATAGTAGTTTACTGAAAATTGGGATGCTGGAAGAAAGTTCCACCAGTGAGAAACACAGGAGACGAAACCATTAGCAGAGAACTTGATGAATTTAAGCGCTGTACTAGATTTGCAGCTAGATCACTGTTTAAAATGTAACCATAATCTAGTACAGCGCTTGAAATTCATCAAGTCCAGTTACAAAAAAGTAAAGCTTATCAGAACAATTGCTGTGAAAATATTTCAGTGGCTGTAATATACCGTACCTATGAACATTAATGGATACGCCCCAATCCTTTAAAATACTTTGGAAACTATTTTAAGTGGGGGCAATATGCTGCCTATGCTTTCAGCGTGAGCTGTCAGCGTGGGAAGCTCTTGCCGTGTCGAACTCTCTGCCTTTGTGCAGAGAGGAACCCGGACGAGACTCTGCCCTTCGGCATAGCCTCGTCTGGGTTCCTCTCTGTAGGCTGAACTCGAAAATGACCTGCAATCTGTTCTTGTTAACTTTAGCACCCCAAAACGAAACAGCTTCCTATTAATCATTTGGGCAGAGAGGAACCCGGGCGAGGCTATGCCTAAGGGCAGAGTCTCGTCCGGGGAGGTAGATAGATACCCGATGCCGCGTATGCAGAGTCTACGGGCAATTTTTGCCCGAGCCAACGAGCTCGGATTTCCCCACATTAAATTTGGCCTTGTGCTGCATCCTACCTCGTAGGGAGGCAGGTAAATATCATAGTATGCTGTCTAAGTAATCCCCCACTAGCAGTGGTTTACCTACTTCTGCCGCTAGCGAGTATTGTAGTTTGTTGATGTTATAAAGATTCCCCGTTCATTTCCAACCTCCGTTTTGGTTTTATTCTACATTCAATAAATCTTTCTCGGTTACAACAGCGACTGAAGCCGAGATGCTAGGTTAGGACGGATAACGTTACCAATTCTTCTTTGGATTTTTCAAGAATCTCTAGATACATAGCAGAAGCACCAGACCAGAAGTAGTGGCAATATTCGATGCACAGTCGAATGGAAGACTTATAAATGTTCAATATAGATTGTCTAACAGGACATGGTGAACAGACGTTCCTATCAGCAAACCTAGCATTTGATTCGATATAATTATTCGATTAGATGTCAGTGGAAAAAGGAACATAAAGAGGACGCAGTGGTTTACTATGCTAGAGGTTATCATCAGCCATGCTGATGAAAGGCAAAAAAAGTTCTTTAAAATGATTAATATAAAGTTGTTTCGTTTTGGGGTGCTAAAGTTAACACGACAATTCTTGCCCCATTTAAGAACATATTGCAAGTCATTTTCGAGATCAGCCTTCAATTTGATTTTATCGAAACTTTCAGATTATTTTCAAGACACGAGTAAATAGTTGTGTCATCATCATAGTAGGCACGGTGGAGTAATGGATAGCGGTTTAGATTGAGGAATCGGAGAGCTGAGTTCGAAATCCAGTCGAATCCATTACATTCACTTACGTGCTAATCCTCCTGGGAAAGGTAATCATTGTCTTCTTCTCCCTCCAGCTATGGATAAATAGCAGGACAGACTTGGTTATATTGCCTTGGATGGCAACTGGTCTAGGAAAAGAACAACTCTGAATTCAAAACTTGCGGAGCGTCGTTTGGGGATTTTGTAGTGCACCATGTCTCAGTATTCGACCCTTCAAAAAGTGTGGTTGGTTCTGCACAAACCCAGCACCCCTATAATCAAATCATATATACTGGTGTCTGGGCTGTCGGTTCCTAGGAACTGATCTGCTTGACCCTCATACGTCAAATACGACGGGAGAGTCCACCATCAGCATAGATACCGATTTGGGGAACTATATTCAATAAAAGAATTGTCTGAAATCATTTCTTTCTCTTTACCAGAACAAGAAAACTCAGGACAAAGAACTTTTTCGAGCGTTATCACGCCAGCTGCATCTACGCGTTAAAATTTGTGAATACAATTCTAATAATGTGTTTCGCCATAACAACCATGTCTAGAACAGATGTTGGGTCTTCAGTGTGAATTGAAGCTATTATCGTCGTAATTATTAGCGAGATTAACTAATAACGAATCCACCTGAAGAAAATCAAATTATATAAACACGGTTTACATGCAAATCCTACCATTTCTTCTCAGTGCAGTTTTATGAATAAACAAATGCATACACGCTTATAAACATATCAATAGATTCATATTTGCTGATTAACTTGTTTGAATTATTTTATAGGAAGCATTGCAATGAAACGACACGGCGAAAAAAAGATTTATGTCGAAACAAAGCACAGAATTTAAATGTTAATCAATCTGTTACATGTGTGAATTTTACAAACAGAATTAATTATTTCTGATTGATATTATTAGGACGAATAACACAGTCTGTAAAAATATGACAAACTGCACATCAAAAGAAATACTGTGAGTTTTAGCGCAAATTAGTTTGAAAGCTCGACAGACAAGCAGACTATCGATTTAATTTCATATGCAAGTTTGTTCGATTTTTGGGGGATTTTATTTTGTTTTTTTGTTTTTTGTTTTGTTTCGTTTTTTTTTTAACTTAATTAGCGGCCAAAGAAACACAATTAAACACAGAATAAATCTGGTCTGGAATTGATAAACAGTTTCCTTCGATTCCTGACAAAAACTTCAATTACTTGACATTAACCGCTGGAAGAAATCAAACATTTTTAATGAAATTGTTTCATATCTAATTATTTTGTAATGCCAAAGAAAACACTGATTATACGTGTTGATTTTTTTTTTTTTTTTTTTTGCTTGGGCCTTTTTTTTTTCACTACTGTTTTCCACAAGGCACAAGAGCAACTCCAGGTAGAGGGTTACTGAACGCGATTGTGGTAAGGACGTCAATGGAAGAGGAAATAGCGCATATTATGGTAATTGTAACATTAGCCGTTTCCCCATAAGGAAACATCCAGCATTCATTGAGAGATCAGCCATTACTTCTTCCGATTAAATTTTATAAAATACTAGCAGTAAAGCCCGGCGTTGCCCGGGGATGTAACAGTAAGAGATAGATCAAGTATCGACCATCATAAAGACTGAAAAATAAAATTGACAAAGATTATTGTTTAAGGTTGACGGACACGCATGTCTTAATTATTTTTTTTTTTTTTTTTTTTTGTTTTGTTTTTTTTACGAATTGGTCAAACCCAAACTCAAACAAAAACATTTTCAATCGTTATGAGTCTACCGATTGAATATAATTTTTATTATAAACAATTGTCTTGTACATGGAATTTTTAAAGCATTCTGAATGTAAAAATAAAGAAAAAAGTGTGCAAGACAATAAGAAACACTATCTGCCAAAAAAAAGTGAAGTTTTCTTGAAATCGGTTGAAAAATGTAGGAAATCCGATCCCATATATAAACGAACACACACACACACACACACAACCTGGGTTTTTATAATAAGTATAACTCGATATGAGTTGTCCCCCTTTCATTTTCCTGAAATTGATTTCGTGCAAAAACAATTGCGTTTTTTCAATTTTTGGCGCTGTCAGAACCACCGCAAGGTAATATTACGTAGTCTTGTGAAGATTTGTTGAAATCGGTTGGAAAATGTAGGAAATCCGATCCAATATATAAACGAACACACACACACAACCTGGGTTTTATCATAAGTATGATTTCGCTTAAAACTCTTTTTTTTTTAGAAAAAAACAGGTTTCCCAAGTCCAACAGCTATTATCGATGTTTTCAGTATTGATAGGAGTTTCCTATCGAACCTTCTATCTGAAGGTGTGTGGAAAGTTAACATCTTGATTGTAGCATTGTTTTCTCTTCGGGTCCCATGTGCTATCCATTTAATTGTTGCTATTGTTGATAGTCCACGTGTGGTCTCGTTTCTGTTATTTGGTACAGTACTTTGTGATTATGTAGCGCCAGTCCACAATGTTCAAAGCAGGATGATCTTTGCGAAGCCTCTCTCGCTCTACTCATTTAAAACCTTTCTTTCTCATTAATCTTAGAAAACATTAAATATTTCTGAACGGGTTTGGCTCATTGCCTGTTCTTCATATGAAAGTCTCGATATGTAAGATAACGCCTGGCCCAAGACTTAACGAGGTTAAGATTGTACTGCTTGGGAAAGCATCTTCTTGGATAAGAATTTCCGGGAACTTTCTCTTTATGGAATGGAATAAAGATGAGCTGAAGACGCGTACGTGGTATGATGGTTCCCAGTTGTGAATTGTTTGTACTGGTGCAACTAAGGAATGTAGCTCTTCTGAACATTTGCCATGGAAATAGCGATAGATTACCGAGAAGTAGAAGTGTTTCGTCAGGTGCCAAGGTAGTGTTCAGGGAAGTACCCACGCGAGAATCTGTGCCAAAAAGTTGCAGTTCTTAAGAACAGGCTTAGTGGAACTTCTATATTGGGAATATGGGGAAATATGGGTGATTTGGATCCATGGAAGTAGCATGACATGTCTTAAATGTAAATGGGTTGAAATAAAGAATAGAGCTCATCTAGACATTTGTCATGGAAATAACGACAGATTAGCAATAAGCTTGAAGTATTAAGTCTGTGGGAAAGGCACTGTAGGGGTGGGAAAATAAGTAATCTTCCCACAAAGCCGGTTAAACTACTCTGAAATTGCTGAATATCGCAGGTAAATATTACATATAGTGAAAATATATAATCCATCATGTAAACTATTAAACGTTTCAGGTCTCACGAAATCTTCTGACCTTGACGAGGTCTCTATTGAATCGTAAAGTTTCTTAATTATAAAAAATGAGGCCATTTCTCGGTGTGACGTAAACCTTAGAACAGAATTTACGTTCCCAAAATTAAAGAATTATTTTTTTTATACTAAAATAATTGTCCAGATTCTCTGAAGGTCACTTGATGCATAAAAATGATAGTCACCGTAGATGGTGACACCTATATCCACTCAGTATCTCTCTCTCTCTCTCTCTCTCTCTCTTTCTCCACACACACACACACGCATACCCCCCCACACACATACATACATACATATATATATATATATATATATATATATATATATATATATATATATATATATATAAATACACACAATATACATATATATATATATATATATATATTTATATATATAAAAAAAATATATATATATATATATATATATATATATGTGTGTGTGTGTGTGTGTGTGTGTGCGCGCGTGTGTGTTGGCTATCTTTGGGGCATTTTTTAATTTATGCAAATTTGGCTAACAACCAGCGTAAGTTAAATTTTTACCGGAATCCCAAAAATTGGTCTTATATATATATACGTTGCGATGTTTTTTTTTTTTTTTCGTTTTTCATTCAAAATACTCAAATTTTAGCAATACGTTTTCACAACATCGCCCACGTGACGACGACGTGATCATATTTAAACGGAACGCTGATCTTATAAAAGATTTCAGTTATCTGTTTGGATTGGTATTGCTTTTATGTCCATCGTCTTTTTCATGTTGAATTGTATATGGTCTATGTTAATTATGCTTTATGAATATGTCCTGAAGATGGTCTATTAGACCGAAACGTCCGACGTTGACATTAAACATTAAAACAACATAATCGCATATTAGGGTTTTTGTTTGTTTTTTCAGTATATTTTTCTTCATACTGTCGGATCTATATCAATATATTTGCTTATATATATATATATATATATATATATATATATATATATATATGTATATACACACACACACACACACACATATATATATATATATATATATATATATATATATATATAAGACAATGCATAGCATAGAGTATTCGTCCTGCCATATTTCATTCAGCGTGATGTTCTTCCAAACACTTTTTTATAGTCATGAAATTGGTTATAGATTCAATTATTATTTCTCAATAGGAATAGATAGTTTCGTTTATCGTCTGGTTTACACTCCACCACGGTCTTTTAAACTAGAGTAGAGGTTTAACACTTGTCTCCTCTTTAGGATTTGGTTTCCGGTTCCTTCTAAAGTCTTCTCCTTATTTTTCACTTTCAATACCCCCTTACTTTTTAGGGACACAGTCGGCTTGCTTGGGGCAAATTGATTTAAAAAAATGAATGAATAATATAAAAAAAGTACACTATACAAAATACACCATAGCTCGAGTAAACAATGGCATTTAATGTTATAATAACTATTCGGTTCTGATAAAAGACTTTCTGAAAATATTTTCCATTTTCTGGCACATTGATCGTAATTGGCCGTTTATCATCTTGAAGCATGCGTTCCACTGAAAACATAACAGAAACCTGACGAAACATTTTGAATGTATACGTTGTGGATTTGCTGAGTGATATACGAAATTTGATGTAACCAGCTTGCTTGAATTTCTCAGCCATTGTAAAGAACGCAGAGTCTTTACAATGCAACATGACGATCCCTGTTGTCATAACTGAACACCAGCTGATATCACAAGTTTGTCAGACTCATTCAGTAGGGCTGGGTACTAATCAACGTTAGCTGCACTCGTATTTGCGTTAAACTGTACAATCACCATCGCATAGTCTGAAGTTAAGCAGCAATATTGAACATGGTCAGTACCTAAATGGGTGTCCGCTTGGAAATGAACTTGGATATGCGGGTGATGTAAGGACATAAGGGCTCGAAATTGTGGGTGATGTCGTGATATAATGGCTCAAAATTGTTAATAGGAGACAGTTTTCCAATTCCATTTGGATTCATTATGTTCACTTATGTTCAAATAACATTGGGAAAGGTATGAATCCACCTGTTCTCCCCTAGCTATGGGTTAATTAGTAAGACTTTTATCACTAAGCCATTATTATCTCCAAAAGAGTTCTTACAATCTAAAAATATTTTCTGGTTTTAAATAACATGTAATGGGTTGATAAAACGTAAAAAACGAATCAATCAACTGCATATACTTTACGATATCATCAACACCATCGACTATTCTACGGGTGTTTCAAGTGATTACTAGGTTCACCCAACATAACGCTATAATTTAGAAGTGTAGTTGATATATATTTTAATAATCGTTGGGCACCTCGAGGCGGTGTAATGGTTAGCGAGCTTGTGTCGCTAAAACAATTACGACTGAGTAGGGAATTAGATCCTCAATAGGTGCCTCCTACCACCTCCTCCTTGTGCCACATCTAAGCTACGCTTGGAAAATCATTATATAGGGGCCCCTCGAGGCAGCATAATGGTTAGTGAGCTTGTTTCACTAGAAGTACGAGTAAGTAGTGAGTTCGATCCTCACTGGGTGCCCCATACATTCGGCCCTGTGCCACATCTACGCTACCCTTGGAAAATCACTATATTTTAATAATCTTAGGCACCAGAAAAAAAATAATATGCCTAAGTCAAAATTAGTTCCCATAAAGTTTCTCTCTTGTTTGACAGCCGATATTACCTATCATAAAAATGAACTTTTCCGAGTGAAAAAATATTTTTAAAAAATCAGGAATTAAAAAAAAAACTGTTTAGGTAAGATTGATGACAATTTATGAACAATATTAGGATCAGTGACAAGTACCAAAGATCGCACGCCGATCAATTGGAATTTCACAAGCTGAATATATTTTGTTGATGAATTGGATGGTCCCCCATAATGGTAGTTTCATTCTGAAATTGCAGAATGAATCTGCATTATGTCGGTGAAGATTGTTTGAGAACTACATAGACATTTCTAACACTAGGCCTATTTTGTTTTAAAGTATATCAACCTTAATGGGTTATTTAGGATTTCTTTTCTAACAAAGCAAAGAATACCGAGCTGTTACGTGACATATGCCATTCTTCACGGCAACGAATATTGGACAATTTCCTCAAAGATGAAGAAGAGACTCGAGGCAAGGTATGTTTCTGCAGGAGGATGCTAAGGCTATCACGGACGGAGCGTGTGAGCAACGATGAGGTCTTAGAGAGTATGGAGACAAGGAGGTATTATCGCCTTACTTTGGGTGAATTGATTAAGCAAAAATAGTAGTCCTAGTGATAAAGTGTTCTGGGTATGACGATAAAATACACTCAGCAGTAAGGCCTCTGGTCAGGAGAATTTGAGAAGCGTGGAACCACCTCTTAATTTCTATTGCTTTGAATTCTCCTTGACCCGGGGTCAATCGAACTCACTACTCAGTCGTAAATGGTCTAGCGACACAATCTTGCTAACCATTACACTCCTATATAATGATTTTTCAAGCGTAGCTTAGATTTGACACAAGGCCGAAAGTAGGAGGTACCTAGTGAGGATTTTATACGTAACATCAGGAAGAGGCAGCTGAACTTTATGGGACACATAATGAGGAAGGAGGGCCTGGAGACTCTGATACTCACAGTTCAAATAAAGGGTAAGACAGACAAGGGAAAACGACTCATGACATACCGAGCAGCTTTAAGCAAGTGGATGACAGAACGTGGTCTGGGGGAGCTAGCAGAGGGAAGGAACTTGTTGAGAGCTGCAAGGGAGGTGGAGGGCCATGATCGCCTACGTGCTGAAAGGACACAGCACAAAGAAAGAAAGAATGCCGACAAGATATTTAGGATAGATTTATGTGAATAGAATATGTATTAGTTGTAATAAATTAGTTTGTCTATTCAGGTTTCATTGACCTATTTTTTTGTAAAGAGGGTATTTGTCGAAAGTCAACAGTTTTTGTTGTGGATTCCGAGATGAAATTCGGTCTCCAATGAATGACAAACGCAAGAATTAAATATAAGAAATAAAATGTATACTACAATGGGTAATACTGTTAGTAAATCCAGGAACGCGGTTAGTAGCAATAACATATAGATATATATAAGGTCTCGAAGTATAACTTCCTTAGAGTCTACGTGCTTGTAACTGACTTCTACAAGAGGTTACCTCACACTATTACTCTACCTCCAACTCAATCACAATCTCTGCTCACTCTCACTCACTCACTCTCTCTCACACTCTCTCTCTCTCTCTCTCTCTCTGTATACTGACTGACTCTGGGTATTTAACGGCAGCAGTTCAAGTAACACTCTGGTCGAGTCCACTTATATGAAAAAGGGGTGGACCCCATAACAGTTTTGCTGGTATTTTTGCTATAAAAATCCATTTTTATACTTTCATACGGTTTCGACCCCAGTTTTGGGATTAACTATTTACCCATATCTGGGACCCTAACAGTTGCTACTACCTCGGGTCAAGGAGGATTCAAAGCAACAGCAATTAAGAGGTGGTTCAACGCTTTTCAAAACCTCCTGACCAGAGGGCTTATTGCTAATTGTAGTTTATCGTCATACCCAGAACGTGCTATCAGTAGGACTGCTATTTTTCTTTAATCAATTCACCCCAGGTAAGGCGATAATGCCACTAAGAGGCAAGGGGGCTTCTGAGAGTGAAAGAGAATGAAAAGACTTTAAAAAACCGAAAGCCCAATTCTAAATAGGAAACACGGGATGAATCTCTACTCCTTTTCAAAAGACTGGGGTGGTGTTTCAACCGGACGATAGGCGAATCTATCCACTCCTATTGAGGAGGGAAATAAATAAATAAAGAGTAAATAAAATTTCAGTGTTCGGTTGAGGATGCTAGAAGAGTAGAATTGACGTAGAATTTAGAATAGACTAGAAACCCAACGCAACGAGGGAATCAAGAAACCTTTACTTTTGATCAAAAGACTGGGAAGGAGCGTGAACCAGGCGATAGAGTTGGGGAAAATTGTTTGACTTATTTATTTTATTTTTAAAATATTATAAACATTTTTAAATCATCCTTGAAAGTTGTACAACTTGTCATGGGAAAACATAAAAATCTGACATTCTTAATAAAAAAAAAATCTTTTAGTATCTGTCTATATTTCTGAGATTATGTACACTATTTACATTATTCGAACTATTGTTCTCATCTTTGTCGCCATATTTATTACAACGTTTCGGCCGTTGTACGTTCCGGCCTTCTTTCGGTGGTTGGAATGTCATAGCACGTGGAACTAGAACAGTCTACCTCAGTGAGCGAAATAAAGGGTTCAGTTCGAAATTCCAACCACCTGAAGAAGGCCAGAGCGTACAACGGCCAAAACGTTGTAATAAATATGGCGACAAAAATGAGGACAATAGTCCGAATAAAGAAAAAATCTTTTATTTAATTTATTTTATTTTATTATTTTGTTTTATATTTATTTTTTTATATTTTTTATATTATTTTTTATGTTTATTTTATTTTATTTTATTTCTTATTAAAATTTTCACATTCACCTTCAGTTTTGCCTCCGTTTTCACATACATTAATCTTTTTTAATCAGATCAACCGATGCAAGGCAATAAGTCACTAAGACACAAGGATTACTGAGTGTGAGAGATTAAGATAAAAGGGAAACATTATTAATATGCCAAAAGGGGAATCAAGAAGACAGTAAAGGACGAACAGTCAAAAGGAAAGTAGATAATGATTGACATTTCATTTAAAATATTGAAGATCAAAGTTGTCTTCGAAGCATGGAAGCGAAAAGGAATTCCACAAGTGAGATCTGTGATAAAAGAAAACTCTTCGCATAGAACTTGCGTTTATATCGAGTCCATCTAACTGTGAATTGATGAGACCTTGCTGCCAATCTAGTACTGCACTTCAATTCATAAAGTCTAGGTGTCATAGCGAAGAGTTCATCTGAATATTTAACATAAAAGTATTTATAGAAAAGACAAAGAGAAGTTAAATTACGCCGGTGCAAATGTGACTGAACCGAGATGCCAGATCAGGATCAATAATATTGCTGATAATTCTTTGCACTTTATTAGGAATCTCTAAATATACAGCAAGAGCAACGGAAAATATTTGGTAGCAATAGTCAAAGTAGACTTATAAATATATATATATATATATATATATATATATATATATAGAGAGAGAGAGAGAGAGAGAGAGAGAGAGATAGATCGATAGATAGATAGATAGATAGATAGATATGACAAAGTCTGGGGAGAAACATTGTCTAGCATGATACAGAGAATCAACATTCTTGGTAGCTGACCTTTTACCTAAAAGTGCTCCGCCGGTCCTTTCTGACTACTAGAAACGCCCCTGACCTCATATAGGTCGATATAAGGATTGAGAAGATTCATTTTCACGCAACTGGCCAGACGACTGTGATTTGATTAATAGCAGGATAAATGAGAGGATAGCCCAGAGTAAAGGAGGTGTGACATTTGGGGAGACTTTAAATTTCAAATGGATTACACTATACAGGCCAAGAGATCCGTTATAGCAAGCAAAGAGAAATCTATCTCTTCAACTGACGGTGCCATCGTTCCAGCAAACCGATGAGTGATTCTGAAAGAGAGTGAGGAATGTTTATGAGAAGTGAAAATGAAATTATATATGTAAATGTAACAATGTCAACGGTAATTGCAAGAGAGTTTGGAATAAGCAATATTGGAAACCTGAAGATGATATCAATAAACAAAGAAGAGTGAATCAAGTGCTGGAATAATATGACATCTCGCTATCCAGTCATATCCAGGGAGATCCACTACCAGAATCCAGTGATTTGAAAGATCATTTAAGTCATTCAGTTATGTGCCATGCGTGATACACGCTTAGGCGATCATGTATCTATCGATACATAACAGAGGAGACAGATTTTTTTTCCCGCTGTCATTTCTTTCTGTAGTAGACAAGTTGACATCTAAGGCTATAGAACCCGGTCTGTCCTGCTAGTTACCCATAGCTGATATGGAGAAGAAGAGGATTCAGATTTTTTTCCCATCTCATTTTGTCATTTCTTTCTGTGGTAGACAAGTTGCTATCCAAGGCTACAGAACCCGGTCTGTCCTGCTATTTACCCATAGCTGGTGGGTAGAAGAGGATTCAGATTTTTTTTCCATCTCATTTTGTCATTTCTTTCTGTGGTAGACAAGTTTCTATCCAAGGCTATAGAACCCGGTCTGTCCTGCTATTTACCCATAGCTGGTGGGGAAGATGTCTGAAAAATGGCGCCTTTTATCGCAGTCGTCAGCGTTTCTTGGCCTTCTGATACGGGGAGGTTCAAAAACTTTTAAACGCAAGACCCCCCACCCCCTTGGGTGGCTTCCCTTCAAGGAGTACCTTTCCTTCGTGAGGAGACTGAGTTTAATGCCAAGCGCCTGAGCCGTCCCCAAAAAGCGAATTGACGAAGGGACTCTGGCAATTTTTGGCACGGTACTGCCGCTTAACCCGCTTTAAACCTTGACCTTGTGTAATATTCGGTAACAATGTGGGCACGCTGAAAAATAACCGTTTCTCGGCCTTTTTGGCTAAGATTCGATCACAGCTACGCCTAGCTTGGACCGGATCGTGTCTGGACCAGCTATGACAAGCCAAGACCAGCTATGACTAGCTCTGACCAGCTCTGACCAGCTTGGACAAGCTATGACCAGCTAAGACCAGCTGGGATCAGCGGCCCGAGTGAAAACACTCAAGTCTCCACGTTAAAAACAGATCTTGTGTCACAACCTGACTCAGTGGGGGGTCAAGTAAATAAACGGTCTTTTGGCTAAGATCAAACTGTAATATCTGTTCTTACCAACGTAATCTGCTTCTCTTTCTCTATTTCTCTCTCTCTCCCCACTTACCTTCTTTTTTCTTTCTTTCTTTCATTTCCTCTCCCTCCTTTGACGCGATCAAAACGGCGTAAGCCATTATTTATAAGGTATTTGCAGGGCTAACGGTCACGTGATCTGACGAAGTGGTGTACAAGCACAATTATAATAGGAAGATCCAAGAAAAATTGGAAAATATACGAAGTACAGCAATAGCTTCTTTCATTTTTCTTTTATGTGCCGTGTATCTTCCGGATGCAGACGACAGGGGCTCTCCACAGCTTCCTATCTTTTGTGAATTTAAGCAATATCTGTACGCTTAATATCGCTCTATATCCTTGTTCTGGCATCCATTTACACAAGCACATTCGATAGGTTACTCGATGTTTCCCCACTTGCTGTCAGTGAGTTTCAGATTCGTTAAGTCCACTCTTCTAATTATGCCTCCCAGGGATTCCAACTCCCTCTTTCTGATTCTAAGTAAATGTCTTTTTTTTGTTGGTGTTTTCCTTAACACTTCCTCATTGCTTGCATGTTCTGTTCATGGTATTCGCTATATTCTTCTTTGGAATCATGTCTCTGTTACTTCCAGTCTCATTTTCATCTCTGCGTAAACCATCCAACCATATAGGAGTCTTTTTCTGAGTTTATAACGAAATGGTTCGGTTTCTTAAAACTTTCTCTCGCTATTTCAAAACACCTTCGGATTTCGGTGTCATTTTTTTTTCTCTCTGTTGTACTTATTTTATATTGACGTCTTCAATTCGTAGCTTCCATATTTGGGTGCCTGTGTCTATGTGCATGTCTCTCTCTCTCTCTCTCTCTCTCTCTCTCTCTCTCTCTCTCTCTCTGATTCTGTCTGTCTGTCTCTATCTCTTTCTCTCTCACGACTAGACATTGTGTTTTACTACTGTATACGAGGAATCAAATTACATAGCAGTTCATTTCCCTTTTTCCTTGTAACGAAATTTTCCAAAGTAAGCGCTGGATTACGGAGTAGACTTGTTTTCACTTGATCTTCACCAGTGGCAACTGGTGTGAAGACACAAAGTGTACATAGATTTAGTCAAATAAAATGAACGAGCAATGAAATTCAGTCTCAGACGTACATAAATATGCAAACTGTCGAATCCCCCACCACAGCACCTAAAATAAAAACCGACAAAGAAAGAATTGTTTCGGTTGAAAGCAGGTATGCCTTTAATCGGATTAGTAACAGTCACATCAATGTTTCGCATAATACCCTATGACGTTTCTTTCTTGTCTTCATTTTCTTCATTCAACTTTTTTCTGGAGGGGGCGAATGCGTTTGGATTGCAATCATATATCCTATCAAATTCAACCAGGTCGTTCGCCATTTTTCCTGCAATTTTTCGCGCTATTTTTTTTTCTTTCCGCCGCCATCTTACGCTAGGATGAAACTCTTATTCTATACTTATAACTTTACTTGTGTCTTTCGCATTTTATTCTCAAACCCAGTTCTTTTGTTAACTTTTTTTTCTTCAGATTCTGAACTTACTTTCAGATTTTCCTGAACACATACATATGAATAAATGAATGAATATGAATATATGAATATTTATTCATATTGTCCTTTTACAAATATACATAATCTGTGATTTTTACACTTCTTAAATACATATATATATATATGGGTGTCTGCCTGTGTGTGTGTCAGTCTTATTTTCACACAAACTGTTCTCTCTCTTGTACTTTTTTGTCCTTTTCTAGCCTTATCTCTCTCTCTCTCTCTCTCTCTCTCTTTCATACATATATAGACACAAAACATAACACACACACACACACACACACACACACACACACACACACACACACACACACACACACACACACGATAGAGTAATGGATAGCGGCTTGGAATGAGGAATCGGTGAGCCGAGTTCGAATTCCACTCGAATCCATTACATTCACTTGAGAAAGGGGTGAATCCTCTTCTGCTCCTTCGAGCTACGGGTAAATAGCAGGACAGACTGGGTTCTATAGCCTTGAATGGCAACTGGTCTAGGAGAAAGACAACACTGAATTCCAAACCTGCGTAGGGTCGTTTGGGGACCTTGTGGCACATAGTGCACCAGGTCTCTGTAATCGGACCTTCAAAAAGTGTGGATGGTCCTGCACGAAACCTTTACCACTATAATCAAATCTCATGTGCCGTTGTCGGGCTGTCGGTTTCCTAGGAACTGATCTGCTTGACCCTCATGTAGAGTTGAGTATATATATATATAAGTAAATAAAAACATGTTTGAGTGAATAGCGTGTTATGCAAATACACTTCTTATTATAACTCTCTAAATAATTGCTCAGTGGCCATAAAGGTAGCGATTTAATCAGGTGCTTGAGATTAGGTAACAGGACGGGGTGCACCAGCAGACATTTCTTTTAAATCAAATACGAAAGTTTAAAATATTGTTGTTGTTTTTTTTCAAGACAGATCAACAACCACTATTTTGATAGACTGAAATTACGCAGTCTTTATTTAAAATCTTCTCTCTCGTTTTACTCAATATCTTCCCATTTTTAAATTTATTTTTCCCAAAATACTCAGTACACTGAACGTACAAATGGTGGAGTCATGTGCAAGATGGATTCTGGCGAGAGAAAAAAAGCTTTTATTACGAAACAGTGGCCAACTTTCTGAGTAGTAGTCATAGCAGTTGATTCAATAAAGTCGCTCTACTTCATGTCAGTGAAACGCATGATCCCAAG
Organism: Acanthosepion pharaonis; assembly: GCA_903632075.3. Classification (NCBI taxonomy): domain Eukaryota; kingdom Metazoa; phylum Mollusca; class Cephalopoda; order Sepiida; family Sepiidae; genus Acanthosepion; species Acanthosepion pharaonis. The sequence continues at coordinate 2,175,766 of CAHIKZ030001101.1, read as the reverse complement.
AAGGTATAGAGTCTTTTCTCTTGGGGTTTAGCATCGCCCATGTTGATGTCATAGAGAAAAGGTTCTCAGTGGGGATTAAATGATAAACAGTCTTGATATCTTTTTTGAGATCAATTACCAGGAGTAAGTAGTTATCTGTATAAATACCTCTTTGGAAACTGATGACATCGTTGAGGGCGTTGATGAAGATAAGAAACTGCATAGGTCCTGGAATAGAGCAAATGCGACACCCCGCGTGAGTATGAAATGTTTTGGAAGCATACCCGTTCAACACGATCTTAATGTTGTGGTGTTCTCCCTCTAAGGGTCTATGTTAGACTTCCGCTTAATATAAGTTTAGTAGGAGAGAAGGTTCGGGGAACAGTGCTCCAAACTGTTCAACAGTCGAACTCTCTGCCTTGAGCAGAGAGGAACCCGGACGAGGCTTTGCTGAAGGACAAAGTTTCGTTCGGGGAGGTAGACAGACCCGAACCCGCTTATGCGGGTTCTACGGGAATATTTTTGGCCGAGCCTACGGGCTTGGAGAACCCACGGTAAACTCGGCCTTGTGCCACAGACATTCCTCGTGGGAGTGGGTGTTAAATATTAACAGTGAATAGATTGAGCGCTAGTTCATTCGATACACTCTCACTAGTCATGTAATACTCTTCTGGTGTACTCACTCTTTAATATGCGATATATCTGCAAACCTGGTTTTTGTTATTACTTAATCATTTACTTGGTCACAACACTTAATTACACGATTTGTGAAGAACGATTGGATTAA
>CAHIKZ030001101.1:2165000-2170000 GCA_903632075.3 Acanthosepion pharaonis | reverse complement strand
GCACGCTCCCAAAAAAATTTCTTACAATTTCACATTTCAAATTACACATTTCTAGAAACATTTTTTTTTTTGGATTAACGATCTATATTTTCGTTGACCTGTTATTATCAAGAAGTAAAAAACAAAAACAAATTTATTTCATACCTGAAGATGTCTTTAGGAACAGACGAAAGCTTGTAAAAACTAAAAAAAGACCTTATGCAACTGGAATTTATAAACAAGGATCAAAACATTCATAACAATTTACTGAAAACCTACCAGTACAAAAGAATTCTCCTGTTACCATATTAGTATTCTTAAAATTTAAAAATTTGCGGGGTTAATGTACTTTATTAAATTTGTTTGCGGAAGATGTATTTTCGCCATTTAAATCTTTTAACCTCTATATCTGTTTTTTTATAAACATGAATGATTCATGTAATGTAAAATTGAACTGCGCCACTTAACTGATATATATATATATATATATATATATATATATATATATATATATATATATATATATATCATGCTATTGATAAGAACGGTCAAGCTCGTGCTGTGGCTCTAGATATCTCGAAGGTGTTCGACAGAGTTTGGTATTCTGGTCTTCTGCGTAAGATTCAGGGCTACCGTATTACGGGACGACTATTTGATTTAATCCAATCATTCCTTTCAAATCGTGAAATGAAGGTCGTTCTCAACGGGCTCGCTTCTAGATACTTCCTTATTAATGCGGGGTCCACAAGGCTCTATCCTGGGTGCCACACTGTTTCTGATTTTTGTCAATCCCCTTCCTAATGTTATCAGCTCCCAAGTAGGCATCTACGCAGATGACACTACCATTTACTCCTGTCTCTGTTAGGGGACCTTACCCATAATAACATAAATGACTATTCCATACGTAATAAATACTGCGCCTCAGTCTGAAGTCTGGAGTGAAGTCAGTCAGTCGAGTCAGAGGCAGCCCGTAACAGAGTCGCATTCAGACAATTGCTACTAAACCTGATTGTTCGTACTAACACTTTCTACTTCTCTGTATATATTCCTGTTTGTAATATATCTGTGTTATTCCATATTCGTGTTCGAGTTCTTCTTTATTGGTTCTACCTTGGACTATCACCCGGGGTACAAGGAACCGGACCATAACAGTCTCAATATAAACCCGGCATTGCAGACAAAGTCAACCTGGCTGCTGCTCTTGAAAAGGAACTTCAATCAGTAGTTAACTGGGGTAGGAAATGGCTTGTAAATTTTAATGCCTCCAAAACGAAATTGCTCTCATTTAGTCACAACAGAGATAATCCCCTGTTCGCCATTAGCCTAGTTGATGAGAAACTCCAGGAGAGTGTCACTATGTGCCTTCTTGGCCTTATGCTTACGAAAAACTTCAAGTGGAACAACTACATTTAATCAGTAGCAGCATCTGCTGCAAGTAATGTTGGCTCACTGTGTCGTCCAGAGCTCATACTGCCCCAGCGATCGAAATAAAGTGTTCAGTTCGACATTCCAACCAACTGAAGAAGGCCGGAGCGTACAACGGCCGAAACGTTGTGATAAATATGGCAACAAAGATGAGGACAATAGACCGAATAATGTAAATAGTGTACATAATACCTCCTCTCAGAAATATAGACAGATAAAAAAAAATGTCTTTTTTTTTTTTAATTTTTTGGCTAATAAACAGAAGGGACGGTTTTGGTTCAACTATGTTAGTCAGCAGACGCACTGAGCTGTTTAACTACCAAGCAAAGATATAAATAAACCTATTTCTAGATAGCCGCTGGCATATATCTGGCATACTGTCATTATTTTAGTGCATACCATATTTACTTACTTGTGCGTTGGTCGTTTTATTTTGCACCAAAATTAATTTGCGCTTTCCAACAAAGATGTATGAAACGGTATTTACAATATGAATAGACTACTTTTGTAATAACCATATTTGCCCTGATCAAAGTATAGGCGTTGCTATAAAATACTGTATATAATAACAAAAAAAAAAAGTTACAACACACTAGCAAAAAAATACACTGCCTCAAGAATGGCTACACTAAAACGATCGTAACTATCATGATTTCTATGATCAAAGCGCAGACAATGTGTAATGGATTTTATTGTAAATTGCAGAAGAAAAAATAAATTTATCTGTAAGAAAAATTCGGGAAGAGGAGTTATTATTTTACATTAATAATTTCTTTTTAATCAATTCACCTCACGCAAGGGGTGACGCTACTAAGATGCAAGGGGCTGCCGTGAGCAAAAGATAATGAAAAAAAAAAGAGTTTAGAAGGAACCAGAAATCGAATCCTAAACAGGAAACGAGGTATAAACCTCTACTCCTGTTCAAATGACCGAAGAGTCGATAGACGAGCTTATATACTCTTGCTGAGTTAAAATAGTAAAAAAAAATTCAAAATGTACGCAGAGACGTCAAAAATATAGAGTTGAAGTAGATTTTAGAAAGAAGCCATAAAGCCAGGCCTAAACAGGAAACAAGGTATAAACCTCTACTCCTATTCAACTGACCGGAAAGGCGAGTGAACCATACGATAGACCAGCTTATATACTCATGTTGAGGGAAAAAAATGGAAAATAAAATTTCAGAATGTAGACAGAGATTTTGAAAATATAGAATCGGAGTAGACTTTAGAAAGAATCCGTTAACATAATTCTAAACAGGAAACACTGTATAAACTTCTATTTCTGGCCATAAACAGGGAAGGAGTATGAACTGGACGATAGGCAAACCTACTGTTAAAGAAAATTATTTGTTGTTATTATTAAAAGCCTTTATTTGATCAGTAGAAAAATAATAAGATAAAAATATATCAAAACATAGACAGCCAAACGAGAAAATATATACCTGCGTAGTTTAAATTTTACAAGGAAAATTAGTAACTGATTTTCTCAACCCTTCTCAAAATAATAAACGGCAAGTAAATAGGAATAGATAGGTTGACCTATCGACCAGTTAACAATTCTCCCCGATCTTTTGAACATGAGTAGAGGTTCATTCCTTTGTTTCCTCTTTAGGACAGGGTTTCCGGTTTCTTCTAAGGTCTAATTCATCTCCATACTCCTAACGTCTCCGCTTGAACTGTGGCATTTTATTTATGAATTAAATCTTGACCTCTTCAATTCTTGAATTAGCTGTCTATGTTCCCAGTTATCTTTCACTTTCTTACGCTAATACAACACCACACAATAGCTCTCTACCTACGGTGGCTCTTGGTCCTTGTATTGGTTGAAAATTAGTAAAAGCAATTATAATATTATGATATTCTCAATGTTAACCCTGTCCTGTGCATCCTATATGAGTATTCAACACATTAAACAAGGAGACCACCCAGAACCGATGCAAGAGATTCCGAAGTCATCTGGGACCGTGACTGAAGCCAATGGCGATTTTATTGAATAAATTTAATCTTTACTATTTCAAGATATTTTTGTGAAATTTTGATAAATATATCTTTTAAAATGAGATGTCAGCGCTATTTTAATTTCTGCGTAATTTAAACGAAAATTTATCTAATATATATATATATATATATATATATATATATATATATATAAAAATTTATTCGAAAATGATAACATAAATAAAAGCCATTTTGCTTTAACAATTCTGGTGCCTTATCAGGTGATGGTGTTAAATGTTTAAACAAAATGGCTATTTTTGTAGTGATTTATAACATATTTATGTTATAATTTTCGAATAAATTATATTTTCTCTACTCTTTTAAGAATAGTATTTTTGGTTATTGGAATTTATAACGTATACAGCAATTCTATACTTGGATATATATATATATATATATATATATATATATATATATATATATATATCCTTGCCCTTGACTCACATGCCCCATTCATGATATTCTCAGCATCGGTCTGCATCCACCTTTAAGCCTCCTCTGAATTCGTAAAGAAATTGTACGCTATTTACTGGCTTACAGGAGAATATATATATATATACTACGAAGCAGTTAAGAATTTCTGCCAGATCTGACTTGCAAAATCGATCATTATAATTTATGGTTAACGATTAAAAAGAAAAAAAAAGATCTTTTAAAAAAAAAGATATTGCATTTTTGAAACACGTTATATTTGACAGATTTGTCCAGTCAGTTTCACCCGCAAAACTTGGATCAAACCGTGGTTTAGTTTTCAGACACATCCGAACTGTGTCGCATGCTGTAATGCTCTTCTCATGTCGATAGTATGATTAATATGACATGCTTGACAAATTCGAAACGATAAAAATGTCAAAAGATCAAGTGTAGGGATCATTAAATTGTACCTTGACGGTAGAGCACCTGGAAAAAAAGAATTAGAGGAAAAATCAAAACATAGGTGGAAGGACAAAATAATTCTATGGGCAGTCAGTATATTAATAAAAGGCGGGAAAATACGTCTGATTGTGATGAATTGATTGATTCATTCTACATTCATTTTACTCATTCTACATACATTTCTAGATGAAAGAAAACTTAAGTAATAAAAATCCTCTTTTTTTTTCTCACAGGAAACAAATGTACCGACTAATTTTACTCATTCCCACAAATACGATTCACTGACTCGGTAAAATTACTCATTAACATGAGAAAATAATTATGCAAATAATTAAAAAATGTCTGGCGTTTAATGACGATAAATATTGACAGAATATCTAGTGCCTAAAAACTTCAAGATGAGTGTACAATGACTCCATCGAAATGTTGTGTGAAGCAATAAAAATGACACTCATCATTAATTCATTAATGCAGACAACAACTTCAACGAAAATGGCTCCTCGCTATTTTAATGTATGTAGTTTTTATGTTCATATATTCGTAAAGGTAAAACTATTCATGTCTGTTTAATCTTTCCATACTCTTATTTCTGTTTTATCATTCGAGGCAAATGCCTTTTAATAATGTCGATTTAATGTATTTACTATCAACCCTGCCAAAATATTTAGCTTATTTTATGATTTCATTTTAATGTGAAACATAACTTATTAATAATTACTTGAG
>CAHIKZ030001101.1:2122500-2162500 GCA_903632075.3 Acanthosepion pharaonis | reverse complement strand
ATAGCGACATACAGGGTGTCCATAAAGTCTGTTTACAATTTTAAAAAAAATATTACAAAGGCATGTGATGTCGCACCACAATGAGATTTCCTTTCAACTATCATTTTCCGGCAAGATGATGCCACAAACACAATTGGAACTGCATGTTCGTGGCTTCCTAAATCAAATATTTCCAGACAAGTTGATCGGAATAGAGGGTCCAATCACTCACCTGGACTTCTTTCTATGAAGTTATGCTGAAGATATTATGTATCGAACAAAGTTACGGGACATGACTGATCTAAACCAAAAGATCACCGATGCCATTGCCACCATTGATGAGCGAAAAATAAGTCAAGTACCTTTCTGATGTACTTGGTGCAACAAATGGTAGTTTTTATCTTCATATATTCGTAAAGATATAGGTATTCTTGTCTGTTTAATCTTTCCATACTCTTATTTCTGTTTTTATCATTCGAGGCAAATGCCTTTTAATAATGTCGATTTAATGTATTTACCATCAACCCTGCCAAAATATTTAGCTTATTTTATGATTTCATTTTAATGGGAAACATAACTTATTAATAATTACTTGAGATCGACTCATAAATACTTGATCATATAAAGCTGGTCGGTACTGTCTGCTCAAATTGCGTTTCTTATCTACAAAAAGGAACACACATCTTTCCTTAGGACTCCTTGCATTGACCTAGACATTTATATTATAATCACTGTTTAAAACCTTTCTCGTACTCATAAGATTGAGCTATATTTTGTACACGATTTTTTTCTCTTAATTATCGGATTATGCTATACATGGAAAAATAAATATTGGCTCAAAGCTTTCTTGTGCTCTAAGGTTTAGAATCATTGGTTCAAAGGCTTCTTTTTCCCATAATTTTAATCCATACACTGTACATATTATCATTAGATTATACCTTTTGTGTTTCACTAGAATTGGGCTATACACTAACCATATAATTAGTTGTTCAAAGCTTTCTTTGGTTCAAAGGATTGAGCCATACACTGAACATATAATTCCGGAGTCAAATCTTCCTTTTGCTACTAAGAGTGGGATATACGATGGACATATAATCCCAGACTTAAAGCTTTCTCATGTTAATAAAATTGAGCTATACATTGAACATTAAATTAGTTAAAAAATACTTCAAAATCTACTCCTCATTTTGTAACAATTTTTACAAATTTGTTCACTTGATTTTGTAATATTTGTTTTAATTTGTAAATAGACTTTATGGACAGCCTATATATTCATATCTTCCAAGCTTTTTTGGACTTATGGGATTGAACTATACATTTAACTTATAATTAAATCAAAGCTAAGAAAGCATTTCACGTGAAAAGGGTTCATCGTGCAGAAAGAAGTACAAGATCAAATAAAATAACTTTGAAACTGTTAATTAATTACTCATCTAATCAGTGTTGAATGTATTGACTTCAATTTCATAAGAACCGCTTGTCGTTTGATATAGGGGTGTATTAAAAACCTAAAATTTTACACAGTATGAAATGGCTCATTCAGAAGAAGCATAGAAAATTTCTAGCATTTGCAGCGTTTGTCTTGTATGTCTGAAAGAACGTTGGAAACGTCATGTTCGCAAATGTAATTGGTATGATGCTAAAATGTATATTCTATAAAGAATAATATGCAAACAGAATATTAATTTCTGTTCTTTCTTTCTATAGCTTGTCGTATGAGAATGTCACTTCTTTTTTTTTAAATAGCCGATACTCACGTACGCATGCGCATATGACCAGATTTGTGCGTGATTATATAATTAATGAACTTCAATTAATAGCTTTTAGATACATTTCAGGTAATAGCTATTAATGATCGAATGATAAAATTGTGAAATTCATTCACTGGGATTTCTTACTGAGAAATAAAATAAAACATAAATTTAGACATAAATCAGTAAAAGTATCAAAAATCAATAAGAACCCAATTTAGCAAAATAACAATTGATTTTCCCGGAAAAAGAGCCGAAAAAAGTCAATGATATTAAGTAGGCAAGCGGAGGCTGGTTGATTTGGTCTTATCTTGTTTACCGGCATATCAACAACTAGGGGAGTATTAAATGCCAAAATCTAAAATAATTTCAACAGAGTTCACTATTTACGTTATTCGGAATATCGCCCTCATCTTTGTTGCCATATTTATCACAACGTTTCAGCCGTTGTACGCTCCGGCCTTCTTCAGCTGGTTGGAATGTCGAACTGAAATCTTTATTTCGCTCGTTGGGATAGACTGTTCTACTCCCACGTGCCATGTCTAACGGATGTCAGTTATCAGTTATCTCCTGTTAATTCCTTTCTCCAAGTTCTCCACTGCCTTAACCAGGTATTGAACTCACAACTCTTTGGGCCCTGTCACTAGATCTAACCACAGCGTTTATCCACTGTGTCATGTGTTCTTAACGTTGTGAGAAATATGGCAACAAAGATGAGGACGATAGTCCGGAATAATTTAAATAGTGTACCTAATACCTCATCTCAGAAATATAGATACTTCAGCACAGTTTTATGGCTTTAATTGAATATATTCTGTACCCAATTGTATACCTTCAACTACAGATAAAATGTACGTTTTATTAATTTTACTATTAAATGTATTGCTGGTCATTTTGCTATAAAATGTATTGTTGGTATTTCTGGTTTTAAAATGTATTGTTCTTCATTTTACAATAAATAGGTATTGTTGGTAATTTATATATATATATATATATATATATATATATATATATATATATATATATATATATATATATATATTCATATATGTTTCATTAAATAATATAGACAAATGCTGTCTATTTATTTTATGTAAATTCTTTTCATAACGTCTGATAAGCTTAATAACATTATCATTAAGAAAGAAAATCACAATATTGATCCATATTTTTTAATCCAATCTAAGCTTTCGGTTTACATTATCAAAGATGTCAATTACAGTACAATATATTAAGCAATATACGGTATATGAACGTGTTTATCGTTGCTTGGAAATCATCCATGTAAACAATAACAGACTGTCATCACTGTCTTGTCCTTATATTGCTTAATATATTGTACAGTAATTGACATATCCGATAATGGTTTATGTAAGCCGAAAGCTTAGATTGGATTAAAAAATATGGATCAATATGGTGATTTTCTTTCTTCGTTTAACGATAATATTATGAAGCTTATCAGACGTCATGAAAAGAATTTACATAAAATAAATAGACAACACTAGTCTATATTATTTAATGAAACATGTATGAATGAAAAAATGCTGCCTAAATATACACACACAGTATATATATATATATATATATATATATATATATATATATATATATATATATATATATATATATATTGCTGGTATTTTACTATAAAAATGTATTTTCATACTTTCAGAGATTTTTTTTAAGTTTGTGGGTTCACTCTTTGCGCATAGTTGAAACCCTAACAGATGCTACCATGCCGGATCAGGGCAGATCTGGGATCAGCAGCAATTAAGAGGTGGTTTCACGCCCCTCAAATATCCAAGTCAACCGATCAGAGGCCTTGCTGCCGGATGTAGTCTAACGTCATACCAAGGACTGGCAAACGGAGGCTGCAGAAATTATGAAACTAATTTTCACTAATTGCCGAAATCAACAGTCAAGTTCAAATAAAATTTGGCTAAACCAGGAAAGCTGATCGGGAGATAATCGCTGCTTGTTGGGTTAGCTGCGTTTTATAGTCCGTAAGACCCAGGGCACATAATGAGGAAAGAGGGCTTGGAAAATTAAATACTAACAGGAAGGTCATAGGAAAACAAAGTATAACTTACTTAGCGATCTTGTGTAAATGGAGAGCAAAAGAAAGTTTAGGACTGATAACAAAAAGGTTGAATTTATTAAGCGCTACAAAGAAAAAGAAAGTGTGGAGATCCATGATCGTCAACATCCTGAGGGGACATGCGAGAAGAAGAAGAAGCTTCCCGGTGCAACTTAGAGTCTTTAGGAAGTTATCTACGTAGTGAAGATTTTTATATAGATAAAGAATAATAATCGTGTTTTTCTTTGAAACGAGGAAAATATGCATATTTAAGAGTTTCCCATATTTTTAGTCACTTCCCTCCCAAGCGTGACAACAAAGCCACTAACACTCGGGTGGTGGGGGGATCTACTAAGTGTGAAAGAACACAAAAAACATTAAGGAGCAAGTACAATAAAAGAACAGAATTTAAGAATACAGAAGATAATATTTAACATTACATTTAAATTTTTGAAGATCAAAGTTGACTGAAAACTAGAATCCGTAAGAGAGTTCCACAAGCTAGAAAGAGTCCTGGGTAAGACGATAAAATACATGCTGCAGCAAGGCCTCTGATCAGGAGGTTTTGAGGAGCATGGAACCACCTCTTAATTGTTGGTGTTCCCAGATCCACCCGGATCTGAGGTGGTAGTATCTGTTAGGGTCCCATCTTAGGGCAAATAGTTAATCCCCGAAATCGTGATTAACTATGAAAGTGTAAAAATATGTTTTCTATAAAATTATATATATATTATGTATAAATGAATTTTTGAAGAAAAAAATTATTACCAGCAGTACATTATTACCAGCAATATATTTTTGAAGAAAAAAAAGTATTACCAGCAATAAATATTTGGAAAGAGCAAAAATATTAGCAGCAATATATATTTGAAAAAAAATATTACCGGCAATAAAAATCTTGCCGAATAACCAATTCAGGTTGATATGCCATACAAAAAAGGAAATAAATATAAAAGGTGAGAAGTGAAACAAAAAAAAATCATTAGCATAGAACTTATGATCACATCTGTTTTGTTTGTAAAATGAAGAGATATCGCCGGCAATCTAGTAATGCGTTTAAATTCATCGAGTTTACGTAACATAGAGTTCATCAGAACATTTACAATTTAAATTATTTATAAAAAAAAAGCATGGGGAACCCACTCAGAACCAATAGCATTGCGGACCCTTTTTGGTTTTATCATGGATCTCTAACTATATATCAGTAGCACCAGACTATATATAGTAGGAAATATTTTAATTTCCTCTCAAAATGCTCTCAGAAAAAAAAGACGATCGCTAGAAGTATCTGTTAATAATATCACTGTAATGAGATAACACAACACATAATGAAATAGATTGGTGATAATTCATTAAGTTATGTGCGCCTACCGTAGCCCTTATAAATACGCAAAGTGAGGAATTTAATTTTTTTTTTGTGAAGAAAAATTTCGTTATTGAAAATTTATCATTGAAAAATGAAAATTTTGAAATTGTTGGAAAACTATTCAATTTCCACGATGAAAACTACACCAAGTTCATTGCCATCATTTCCACACAAACACTGTTGTGAAAGATATGCACACATCTCTTCTCGTCCAAGCTATTGTTTAGAAAGCAGCGTACACTTGATTGTCAACCACTTCCAGTATAAGGATAACTCTGAATTGAAAAACCATTAGATGGGAAGTAATTTCTTTAACAACGACATTATCTCGAGATATTTGACACAACGCGATCAAAAAATAACCGTTATAAAGAATATCATATATCCAATGTTATTCTAAAATAATAATTAATTATAATAATTAATAAAAGTGTAAAAACTTTAGATTGATATACATTTCTTATTTGTCCTTTATATATATATATATATATATATATATATATATATATATATATATATATATATAGTTTATACCTAGAGAGCCAGACAAACTTCCCAAGCATCAGTTGACGTTCCGCTTAGATGAAACCTTGGTAGGTTTCTCTGGCACTCTAAGTTAACTAGGTCTGCTTTACTCATTGTATTGAGAACTTTATTTAGTTATTATGGGTACTCGCATCGGTTTTTTTTTCTTTAGGCCTTGGGCTCGTATGCTGGACGATTATTTTCGCTTAACGTACATGTTCTTGGTTCTTTCTTTTTTTTTAAACCTTTTTTTCCCTTTGTTATTGGTTTGATTATTTGCAAATCAACACACCGAAGGTTTTCCGAACAAGTATAGTTTCTTATCGTTATAAGATCTCTATTAATAATCAATCTATCTATCTATCTATCTATATATATATATATATATATATATATATATATATATATATATAGGTCGAAAATTTCAGTGATTGCGCAGGTCAGTGTTGCCAACATTGTGTGAACCTGATCTGCGCAATGTAAACAAATTGGCGCCATATTTGTTATCAGTACGGTGATTTGAGCGTGCCAAATTATTAGAAAGGTTTAGTAAAAATCCCAGAATTGAGCACAAAAACGTTTATTAATGTTGCACGAATGTTTATGATCAAAAGAAGCTAATAAATAAGATAATCAAACAAATAATAACAGATACAAACAAAGGCACAGTTTTAAACAAATTAATAGGGAATGTGCTTTCCCTGTTTTGAAATTACTTGAAGAAGTCGACGATCCATAGAATTTGTTAATTGTAGGATGTCATCTGCTGTAATGCCACGAGATATGTGAAGAATTGCTTCCCACAACTCAGCGTTGCTCCTGAATTGTCGCCCGTTGGCGTACAGTCTTCGATTCATGATGCTCCAAATGTTTTCGACTGGATTCAAATCTGGACAATTTGCTCGCCACTTCATTTTTCGAGGTCCATCGAAGCCTAACTGTTTCAAATATTCATTAGTCTTGTGAGCAGCATGTGAGGGAGCATTATCTTGCATAAAAACAATGGCCCTTCTGAAGGCAACTCTTTGCCTTTTCATCCACGGTTCAAGCTGCTCCTTCATAAACGCTATGTATGCATCAGCAGTCATTTTGACACCATCTGGTACTCTCCATGAGCCCACTAATGTTTTTCCAATAATACCACCCCAGATCATTATGCCTCCATCGCCTTGTTGGCGCCTCAAACGTTGATGGCGATTCTGTCCGTTCATTACCCAGCCTTTGCACCATCTATCTGGCCCATCAAGTGTTGCTCGAGTTTCGTCTGTGAACAAAACTTTAGAAAAGTCAATCTTCATATTGTCCTCGGCCCATTTCAATCGATTTTGAATGTGATTTCTCGTCAACGGAGGCTTCGATACAGGTTTGACTGTTGTTGCTATTTCCCTCAGATACCGACACTGAGTACTTTTAGACACAGTAGGGTCCCCGATGCGACTGAAATCTCTTGGCGGGTAAGTCCAGGTTTCTTCGTGGCCCCTCGTTTAAGTCGTGACATGAGACGACGTGAAATAACCCTTGGCTTGCCTTTATCTGCCCCTTTGCGTACTTGTCTAGGGTCGGCGGTGAACTTTTTCGCTGTTTGATGACACTTCCCTATCATTTGAAATTTCTAGGGTAAATTTACTTTTGAGAGTTCTGGGGTGATAGTTTTCTTTTTAGCATTACTTAAACTGCTTTTATGGCCCATCTTTTTACTAAATTCTTACAATTTTCTAATAATTTGGCACGCTCAAATCACCGTGCTGATAACAAATATGGCGCCGATTTGTTTACATTGCGCAGATCAGGTCGAAAATTTCAGTGATTGCGCAGGTCAGTCTTGCCAACTTTGTGTGAAGATTTTGTGTGAATTGATTGGACGGTTTTTGAAATATTATAAAAAAGTTATCTCGATAATAATTTGGCACGCAGTGTATATATATATATATATATATATATATGTGTGTGTGTGTGTGTGTGTGTGTGTGTGTGTGTGTATAGCACATCGATGTAGTGTAATGGTTAGAAAGCTTGTCTCGCTAAGTTGCGTATTCGATCTTCACTGGGTGCTCCGAATTTTAGCTCTTGTGCAACATCTAAGCTATATGTGTATGTGTGTCTGATTATTTCTGAAAGCTAACGCATATCAGGCAAGCAGTCTTTTATAATTAAAGAGCTTAATATCAAGAGATTGAACGTGAATGGTAACAAATAAAATGAAATATTTACTCATCTGTCCCTACTCTGAGTTTCACAGAGATTTCATTTATTCAAGGAACTTGAAATTAAATGAATTCATTTTTATTAACAAGCGGAGTGACAAAAATGTACACGTCGAGACAAACGCGTACGCATGCGCAGGCATTTATACACATACCTTTATTTGTGTGTCTTGAGAAATGTGCTTCATTTTATCCCTCTTAAGAATCGTAATCACTTTTGGGGACACACACTGTCCAATCCGATTCTAAATATTCCTCGTCACTTTCAAACGTTAAAAAAATATATATATACATTTAATCGAAATCTTATTTTAAACTTTTGTTGTTGCTTTTTTTTTCCTGTTTACTTGTTACTGTTTAGGGTGGATTTTATTTATTACGGTTTTTTTTTTTTTTTCCTATGGTTTTATATCATTTTATCTTTCTTTTCTTTAGTCTTATTTTTCAGCTTCTTTTCTTCTTTGCTCTTCTCCTGAATTCCCCACCCGATATCCGTTTTATTTCCTTCTTCATTTTCATATCAATTTCCCAACTTCCCAAGAATCGTTTCGTGGAATAAGCAAATAGGATTTGATTTTACCAATGAAATAAGTCAATTCGAAGTCACTTTTCATAAAAATTCAATATAGAAAAAATCACAACATCCACGCACAATCACACCTACATGCATGCACACACACACAGACACAGATATATATATACACATACATACATACACACTCATATATATATATATATATATATGCATGTATGTATGTGTATGTATATGTGATTGCCTGATTGTGCGACTATAATTTTGAAAAGGTCTACATGCACATGAAATGTGTAGTTGCCTAGTAACAGTAAAATATTACTGTTTTTCCTTACATATTTATATTTTCTCTGTATATTTTATATACTTACCTTGAGCACTTTGATTTTATAGATAGATAGATGTTAACAGACTGAGATAGATAGATAGATAGATAGATAGATAGATAGATAGATAGATAGATAGATCAATCTCTTAACATTAATAGAAGCTAACGCTCTCACAAATATATAAAAGAAAGTCCCTGAATCTGCCATTAAAATAATGGCGGACTTAAGATCGCGAATCTTATAGGGATGCTATCAGTACTAGAGAGTGAAGTCTATTTTCATGACTAATTGATTGGTTTGTTTCTGTAACAGCATATCAACTCCTTATAGGTTAATTAATGCCGAAATTTAATTTTCTTCGGGGGTTGGAAGAAATAAATATATGATATCTGTTTTTCTGGTCTCACAATTGAATACATGGTAGATTATACTCAGCTTTTTTGTATATACATGTCCAGGGGCGGTGGATACACGTGTTTTATATTGTAATTTTGTTTAAGTTATATTTTGTAATACAGTTTGATTTCTTGAAGAAATTGCAGCATATTATATAGATTAATGTCATGGAAGAGTTCTTTCATGTTGGTTGACTGATTTTGTTTTTCTGCATATCAACACCTCTATGGGTCATTTAATGCCGAAATCTAAATATATTTTGAACGCAATTGTATACATTGAATTACAGATAAAAGATATATTGTTTGTCATTGGTGTAAATATGTATTTTTAGTCATTTTACTATAAATCCATATTATTGATCATTATTTTATATAAAATAATGTTTTGCTGGTATTTTTACTATAAAAATGTGTTTTTATACTTTCATAGTGTTTTCTTTGGTGGCAAGGTGGAGTAATGGCTAGCGGCTCGGATTGCGGAATCGGAGAGCCGAGTTCGAATTCCAGTGGAATCCATTACCTTCTTTGGGAACAATATGAATCCTTTTCTTCATCCCCTAGATATGAGGAAATAGCAGGACAGACCGGGTTCTATAGTCTTGGGTGGAAACTAATCTACAGCGGAAAGAAATGGCAACCTACTGGGTCAGTCATGTATCGAAAGATACATGATTGCCTAAGCGTGTATCACTCATGGCACATAACTGACTGAATGTTTTGCTTGGGGATTCACTATTGCTGGGACTCTAACTGGAGCTACCAGTGTACCTGGGAACAACAGAAAGACGTGGTTCCACGCTCCACAAAATCTTCATTCTTCCGATCAGAGGCCTTACTGCCGGATGTAGTTTTCGTTGACCGAATCTATAAAGGAAATAACAAAAATAATTACACAGACAAGATAACAATAAACAAAGAACACAAAACTGTGACGCTAATTTCTGTTGTTTAATATATTCAAACAAGACAACAGAAACTATCCTTCTTCTATGTGTAGTGACCCTCCAGGGCGTGGATGATCATAGCGGCCCACAAATGCCTATCCTTTGTAGCTCTTAGTAACGTTTGTCTTTTTACCATTCCACTCGTGTTCCGCTATCAATTTACACAAGCTCGTCAGTTTGGTAGCCCGCTGTCTCCTGTTGTCTCTTTTGCCGATTATATATTCTGTGAAGGTTAAATTCTTTAAACCTTCATTCCTTATTATGTGTCTAAGAAATTTCAGCTGTCTGTTTGGGATTCTGTATATATTTTCCTTAAAACATTCTCGTTATTTCCATCTTTAATCGACGATATTCTCAGCATCCTTCTGTAGAACCACAACTTCTGTTGCTTCAAGTCTCTTTATCTTTGAAATGATTGTCCAGCAGTCATTGCCATATAGGAGAATAGATATCGCGTAACAGTTCAATACTATTTTCTTTGTTTCTAACGAAGTTTTCCTGTAGCTTAATACTTTGCTTAGCTTTTGGAAGGCATCTTTCACTATCCCAATGCGTCTTCGGATTTCAGTGTCGCACTCTCTGTCTTTTGTTAAAACACTTCCCAGATATTTAAATGTTTACACTAGTTTGATTTTGGTATCTCCAATTTGTAATTTGCATTTGGGACTCATCGTTTTCCTAACAATGTGTGTTTTATCTTGTAGTTTTGTTTAAGTTATAATTTGGAATAAATTTTAGTATTTTTAAGAAATTGTAGAATATTATATGGATTAATTCCACGAAACCGTTCTTTGATGTTGTTTATTTGTTTGGTTGGTCGATTTTGTTTAGTGGTATATCAAACTCTATAGGTTATTTAATACCGAAATCTAAATAATTTGAACGCAGTTGTATGCCTTCAACTAAAGATTACATGGATTGGTGGGCATTTTTCTATAAATATATATTATTGATTAATATTTTATATAAAGATATTTGCTGGTATTTTTACTATAAAAATGTGTTTTTATACTTTCATAATGTTTTGTTTAGGGGTTCACTATTTGCCCATTACTGGGACTATAACTCGAGCTACCCCCCCCTCGAGTCTGGGTGGATCTAGGAACAACAGCAATTAAGATATGATTCGACGCGCCACAAAATCTCCATTCTCCCTATCAGAGGCCTTACTGACGGATGTTGTTTTCTTTGACCAAATGTATAAAGTAAAAAGTAAAAATAACCACACTGACAAGATAACAATAAACAGAGATCATAAAAATGTGACGCTAATTATTGTTGTTTAATATATTCAAACAAGACAACAGAATGTACCCTTTTTCTATGTGAAGTGACCCTCCAGAGCTGAAATTTAACATTTTTTACTTATTCGTTTTGCTGTCCTTTCTGGTTTCATAATGTTTGTTTCTGTTTAGCGGCATATCAAAACCTGTATGGGTTATTTAATGCTGAAATCTAAATAGATTATACGCAAATTTATGCATTTACCTACGTATATCTTTTACATAATGCTATACTTGCAGATTAAAGGTATGTTTTTTAGATATATATTTTGTAGATCTAAAAATGTATTGTTGGTAATTTTATCATAAAAATGTATTTTAATATTTTTAATGTTCCGTTGATTGTCATTTTGATATAAAAATGGATTGTTTGGTTTGGTTTGGTTTGGTTTGGTTTACGGCATATTAACCTCAATGGGTTATTTAATGCCGAAAAGATTTTTATTGCTGGTAATTTTTTTTTCCAAAAGTGTATTGCTAGTAATAATTTTTGCAAAGTATTTCTGGTATTAAAACCTATTTTTACACTTTCATAAGTGTTTTGTAGACCTGGAAACACCAGCAATTAAGAGGTGGTTCCACGCTCCTCAAAACCTCCTGATCAGAGGCCTTGCTGCTGGACGTAGTTTATCGTCTTACCCAGGACGGAAATGTATTGTTAGTCATTTCTTAATGAAATTTTACTGCTGGTTTGTGTGTGTGTGTATGTTCACTATTTGCCCATAGATTGGACCGTAACAGGTGCTACTACCACAGGTCATAATGGGCCTTTGAACAACCTTAATGAATAGGAGGTTCCACGCTCCTCAAAACCTGATCAGAGGCCTTGCTGCTGGACGTAGTTTATCGTCTTACCCAGGACGAAAATGTATTGTTAGTCATTTCTTAATGAAATTTTGAACAACCTTAATGAATAGGAGGTTTCACGCACCTCAAAACCTCCCGATCGGAGGCCATGTTTCCGGATGTAGTTTATCGTCATTCTCAGGACGACTATTTTTCTATGAAAAGCATTTTTTTTTATTTAACTGAGAGTATCACTAACTTTTCGAATTATTAATGCCGAATATTTCCTGTATGGAAACGATCGATCTCATTATTTCCATTATTGTTTATTTGCATATATATATATATACCTATAGCCATTTTCTTTTAACACTTCTGGTGCCTTATCAAGTGATGGTGTCAAGTGTTGAAATAAAATGGCTATTTTTGTAATGATTTTGTAACATATTTATGTTATAATTTTCGAATAAATTATATTTGCTCTACTCTGTATTGAGCACTCTTTTAAGAATAGTATTTTTCGTTATTGGAACTTATCCAGTATACACCAATTCTCTCTCTCTCTCTCTCTCTCTCTCTATATATATATATATATATATATATATATATATATATATATATATACCTCTCAGATTCACGGAACAGTTTCTTAATATTGTTATTAAACTCATTAAGGAAGAAGTCTTAGTTACTTTTATTTATCTAAGTACTTTCAGTCTGATCCACAATCATCTTCAGGAGTAAATGCCTAATACAAAAAATTAATCAAATTGATAGTTGTGATTTTTTTTAATGCACATGAAATGAGTTCTGTTATAATTATGAGCACTTGTGAACGCACCCCGGTGTAGACAATTTAGAAATTAACTGTTAAGAATAATATGCATCTAAGGGAGGTAATTAATTTGTATTTTTTTTATTATTAATATTTTAAAATACTCAACATAGAATTTAATAAAATACAGTTGAAGTATCTCAAAAGATTGACGTTATAGATATTTTAAAATATTGTTGCTATACTCATAACTAGTCTTATTTGGATTTGGTTGAATTCTTATATAGAGCGCTTCAAGTGTTTGAAGATTTGAATTTTTTTATTTTCATGTAGGAGTATACATGTATTGTCAATTAATATTTTTCTAAAATGTGAATGTGGACATAATATATGTCGGATTAAAGTTATATTGCACAATATTTAAAAGAACATCGCTGTCTACACTATGGCTTCGTCCTTAATGAATCTAATAACGACACTAAGGAATTGATCTAACTTTAAGAATTTATATATATATATATATATATATATATGTGTGTGTGTGTGTGTGTATGCGTGTGTGTGTTTGTGTGTGTGTGTGTGTGCAGGTGAAGCAGTGGATAGTTACTCGGAATATGATATCGACAAGCCAAGTTCAAATTCTAGTCGAGTTCGTTACGCGCACTCTAGCGCAAATATGTTGCGGAAAGTGATGAATTCATTTATTCCACAGCTAAGAGTAAAATAATTGAGTAGACTCGGTTCTTCAGCCTTGAGTGGCAAGAAATGAAGAGAGCTCTGAATTATAAACCTGTCGCTAAAGACATCAGCAGTCATCGAGGATTCCTATCATTGGATTCTGGTTGTTTCTACTCACAGAGTGGTATTTATGTTGTACATGAAAGCCGAAAGAACTCAGAAGAACTAGATAATGTATAAAAACCATGAAAATAGCCCAATCAGTAGATAAGTAAAAATATTTGTTACGGTTTTTTGGGTATATACACTACATATAACTAGTGAGCGAGTCAGAATGACTTATTTGCCTTTATAGTCGACCAATGGAAGGTTGACCAATCAGAAGCCGCCCAACACTGTATTCGTCGTGTATAAAGGCGGCCATCTTGTTTTCCTCTACCGGCAGGACCAAAGGCGACCAGGAGAAGGATGAACTACACTCTGTTGTGATATCCACTGCGAACCTGCACTACGCTTTCCTACTGTCTCCGAAATATTCACTGCCAACCTCTGGATTCTATACTCGAGGACGACCGTCATGAAAATGTCTAACAATATTCCACAAAAATCTTCCACTGGTCTTCAACCTAACATGCAAAACTAATTGCCGTCCATATTCATTCAGTTGAATTCATTAAAAAAAATGTACAACCTATCAACATAGGGTTTCTGTTAATGTCATATCATTTTTCGATTTTTTTTTTAATAATTTGCTAAACGAGTTCCCTCCCCATGTTCCTTTCACACGAACGCTGATATTCCCCAAGGTTCTGTTTCTGATCTTCATCAATGATCTTCCTGATGCTGCCTACACTACTATTTACTCCTGCCTCAATAGCAAATCCGGCATCGTTGACAAAACTAACCTGGCCGAAGGCCTCGAGAAGGACCTCCAATCTGTGGTTATCTAGGGGCAAGAAAATGGCTTGTAAACTTTAATGCCTCTAAAACGAAACTGCTCTCAGTTACTCACCAAAGAGAACCCTCCTTGTCCCCAATCAGGATGGCTGATGCCCAACTCCACGAGAGCGCCTCTCTGCGCCTGCTTGGTCTCACGCTGTCCACTGACCTGAAGTGGAACAACTACATTGAATCTATAGCTTTATCTACTGCAAGGAAAGTTGGTTCTCTGTGTCGCGCCAGAAGGTTCTTCTCGGCGGAGTCTATCCTTCACATCTACAAATCAACCAATTGTACTTGTTGCCATCTATGCTCTGGTGCTTCCGCTGTTCATCTCGATGTCC
The DNA here is from genome assembly GCA_903632075.3 of Acanthosepion pharaonis. Classification (NCBI taxonomy): domain Eukaryota; kingdom Metazoa; phylum Mollusca; class Cephalopoda; order Sepiida; family Sepiidae; genus Acanthosepion; species Acanthosepion pharaonis. The sequence continues at coordinate 2,147,590 of CAHIKZ030001101.1, read as the reverse complement.
TCGACAAAATCCGGAAACGGATATGCAACGTGGTTGTTCCGGATCTGGCATCCGGTCTGCAGTCGCTATCTCACAGACGTGCTGTGTTTTCCTTCTATCTTTTCTACAAGTACTTTCGTGGCAACTGCTCCGACGAGCTATATTCACTGGTTCCCAAACTGCATGAATGTAAACATGCTACTAGGTTGGTCCAGCCCCTTTATTGTCGAAACGGCTAAATGTACCCCAAATTCTACCCCAAAAGCTTCTTTTCTCGCACCTCCCACCAGTGAAACACCCTTCCTATCACTTGCTTCCTTGATATCTATAATCTTCAAACAGTCAAATGCAATTTCAATCGACATCTTCTGATGCCTTGCCCTTGATCCCTGTCCTTCTATTTACGCTTTTTTCAAACACTCCTCTTTACTCTTGTTCTCAATCCTCTGTAACCCTTTGCATGCTAGTGGCACTCCCGCCTTGCTTGGGGTGATTTACTTAAAAAAAATACTAATTTAAAATTGTGCGTAAACTGTCAAAAGTTTATGTTTTTCTTTAATGTTTTTTGCTAAATACTTTCGGCCACTTCACTCATTATCAGCTCTTCTCAGATTTCTTCAATTATTCATTTTTGAGTCACTCATTGCATCAGAACAGAATATATTCTCTCTGGGCAAGGAATACGAAAAGTTATTTTGTTGCATGAGAGCACCCTGCCTTGTTTTGCTAAGTTGTACACAGAGGAATCAGATGGAAAATGAATGTTTTGCAAATGTAAACACTGATCTTCAGAAACAATTTTGCATCACAACATGCCACATTCTTTGTTCGGTCAGTGGCTTTGAAATCTTAAAAATGTTGAAACATTCCTCAAAGAATCCATTCAAACAAATAAAGAATAGCTCTTTATGATGGAATACGCAACTTAGATTTATGATGGTACCGTAGATTCCTTGACTGATATATTTGTTTATTTTTTACAATTTATCAACCTTTTGTAGGCTATTTAGCCGAAACGTTTAAAAATTTTTTTTTTTTCAAAAGTGCATATTGCATTAACCCGTTTTTGAAAATAATGATTTTTACAGACACAAATCTTTCTATTTATTCCATAGCTGGTGAAAGAAATTCACTTTTTTTTTTTTTCGTATAAGTGAATTTAACGAACTCGACTGGAATTCGAACACGGCTATTCATTACATCACCAGCACATACTGAATTTAATAAATTAATTATATTAATTTATTCAATTAATAATAATTTTAATTAATCATATTTTGAAATAAATAATTATATTTAGGCTCTACTTTTATATCGAGCACTGTTTTTAAAAAAAAAAAATACTAAAGAACTTTGGATTATTTACTTAACGAGTTCTTTCCTATTTTCTATATATTTTCACACACACACACACACACACATATATATATATATATATATATATATATATATATATATATATATAATATAAAAGGCTCAAACACTAATATTCCATTATTATTATTTACATTGGAATCGTAATCACGATCCAATTCATCAGACCTACAAATTCAAATTTGAATTGTAGGTCTGATGAATTTGTGTTTGAGATTTTTATATTAGATTCTTACCCTGTACTGAACATTGAGTTCCAACTGGATTCTATGCTCTCCGGAATTTATACACACACACGCATATATATATATATATATATATATATATATATATATATATATATATATATATATATATATATATATATATATATGTAAATATAATATAATATAATATAATAATGTAATATATGAACCAGACTCTAGTTTCATGGATACAATTATTATAATATGCTATTTATAAGCAGATTTTATTTTTATCTTCATAATAAACGAAGAAAGGGAGAGAGAATGACATAATGAAAATATTGATGCTCAGCTCTGCTTCAAACAAAATGTTAGAAAATAAGACCCCATCAATACAGGAAAAAGCGACAAAACTTCTGGACATGAGAAATCTATTTTCAGGAAAAATTTGTTTTAAGGGAAATATTTTATAATTTCAATCCCCAGTGACAATGAATGACGAATGTTTCCTTCACATTACCATACATTAGTAGAGACATATCACACGATATACAATGATTTAGAATAATCATTAAAAACGATCCCTATTTTGTTTTTGATTTTTTTTTTTTCGTAAATTTGCTTGCGTTAAGCATTCTTTACAAACATTTTTCTCCTGAAGATCCATTTCAGTAACTTTATTTCTGATGAAAAGTTATATCCTGTAAAGATGTCATTGGACAGAACTAATAATGGGATCGCATTTACCTTACTATTTATGTGAACTAATCCGTAAAAGAATTCGTCTGTGATCAAGTCCTTTTTTTTACCAAATTTTCTTATACATTTTCTTTACGAACCTTGAAAATATCTCTCCAGAAGTATCTCTATTGTTCCGAATCTCATTTTCCAAAACAAACTTCGATATGACTCACAAGATCAACCCATACTCTTTCCTAGCGATATAAACACATCAACAATGTTGAAATTTCGATCGTAACTATAACTCCATGCCTCATTGACTATCTTATATATCAGACTTATTGCTACCCATATTCCACTGAGTGATGATCTTCCCAGAGTCTGAAATCATTCCAATATATAGAATGAAGTAAGCATTCATGTACCGTCTATATCGAAAGACATTTTTACATAATATTTGAAAGCCCATCGATTAAATGTTCAAGATAATTTAATTCAGAAGATTATTATTAGGAGGATTTCTATCAGTGACATTTAGTTTCATATGCATCAATTCTCATCAGTGTTAATATTACTATTACAATGTTACGATTCTTTCATTGCATGGGCAGATGTGAAGCTATCGATATTTTTAAAGCTATACGCATTCAATATATTTAATAATTGAAAATCGAAAACACAAAAAGACAATATTCTGAAATTATATAATTTTGAGGTGTCTGTTTCTTACGTTTTGCAATAGTACCCTTGAATCTATTTACAAATGAAATAGCTCGGCCAATGTAGGATTTATTGTTTTAGGACCCGAGTGAGAATAGAAAGAAAACCTCTGACTTCAAATCCGAGGAAATAATAGATTAGACTAGATTCCTTAGTCTTGCTACGGTAGACGGTCTAGGGGATCGACTACTTTCGCTTAAAGTGGAGAAAGTTATTTTACATTTCAGCGCGTTTCGGCAACGTTTGTTAAATTTAGCGCCACCGGGTCAGAATGAAGGATAAAACTGCGCAGAGGAAAATGGTGGTATTATTCTTTTTTAGAATAAGAAGGGCAACAAATTAAATTAACGCATCAGATCGGACGAGTAAATACCAGAAAATGTTTACACACACACAGACACACACACAGACACACACACACACACACACCTATGCATAAGATCAAATATAGATCAAGTATGGATAGGAATCCGACAAAAAAAAACAATATATATATATATATATATATATATATATATATATATATATATATATATATATATATATATATATATATATATGTATGTGTGTGTGTAACTTTTATGCATGATAGACGGAGATTCCATCATACATAAAATAAAGAGTTACTTTTCAATCGCCATATATATAAGGAAAATTAATAACAAAGTGGGAAATGTTTTTGTTTGACACGCTTTGTTAGGACTTTATCGGACTAAAGTGAAATTCCCTCGGCTTCCTGCTCATGTGTAGTTACAGTAACAGAAATATGAGTTTAGTTTCATGAAATCCTGAATGACGAAACATGTAACAAAAATCAGTCATGTGTGTGTGTGTGTGTGTGTGTGTGTGTGTGTGTGTGTGTGTGCGAATAAAAGATCAAGTATGGATTGGAATCTGACAAAATGATATGGTAAAGAAAAAGTAGGAAACAGATTTTAATCTAACATGTTTCAGTTTATTAAAGCTTCGTCAGAATTCAAAATAGAAATGATAAAACATGATATAAAAAGCAAAGAGACGCAAATTAATGGTAAATGGTGTTTGGCTAATTCTTATTGTTTAGATACGTGTCACGTGTAATGAAGTAACAGACAATATTAAAATATGTATGACAAACATTCTGCACGCTAAAGTCTACAAAAGATAGTGAGACGCAGAAGGATGTTTTGAAAAAATTGTTTTCGTTTTATTTTTCATTAAAGCAGATCTCGTGCGTATTTTGAAGATATATGCAAAATAGAGATAGGCTTTACTGAAAAATCAACCCAAAAGAAAATTCTCCCTCTCTCTTTCTCCCTCTCTCTTTCTCCCTCTCTCTGTCTCTGTCTCTCTCTCTCTCCATATATATATATATATATATATATATATATACGTCTACAAATCCTTCGTATTTGAGTAATTCATTTTACTGTAGATGGTGCTGTGTTGCCTTGTAGACGAGGTTAGATATATGACATGTAGACTAGGCGGTCTTTCTCTCTCCTCTCTCTCTGTAAATATATATGTATATATAGTCAATATATATATATATATATATATATATATATATATATATATATATATATATATATATATATATATAAAGTCTAGCATGAAACAGCCTGTCTCTTCTAAGTGTTGACTTCAATGTCCCCTTTTATATTTACACATGCTCTATCTCCGATATTGAGCACTTTGTCCCATAAATATAGCACACCTTAAGATTATATTTCTTCATAATATATATATATATATATATATATATATATATATATAGCGAATACATAGATATATTCAATGCCACCTGAATAATTCTTGCGCCAATCTAGAGGTGTAATCTAGGAAGGGTTACTGAATGAGGAATAACCAAAACGGAGGTTGAAAATGAAATGGTAATCTTTATAACATCAACAAAATACAATACTCACCAGCGGCATGAAGTAGGTAAGCCACTGCTAGTGGTAGACTACTTAGACAGCATATTACCTCCCTTTACAATAGTGTCCAACGTATTCATGAGAACTGGGACCTACCCATTATGTTCATAGGTACGGTATATAACATCCAGTAACATCATGCGTCCAATATGTGACTTACAGATATATTTTTAACATTTTTTCATCTTCAAAAATACTTTCTCAGACGAGAACTGTTTAATTTTGCCAGGCTCGTAGCTATTTAATACATTCAGCACGTCAAGTAAATTATTGCAACATGTAGAGAAATACATTTGATAATAACCAAGGAAATTTGGCAGAATATCTACAATTGACCGTTACCGTATTTACTCTGAGACAATGCTTCAAGTAATTGGGCAGATTTTGCAGATATATTCAACTTCATTATCATTGATCGGCGCGACTGGATTGAAAACAATTGCAGCACGGCGACTTCTTCAACTATTTATAAAACTTCAATCTCTCATGTGATGACTCCAAGTTGCCCATCCCCACCGGTGAACCGCTTCAGCCGGCGGACTGAACTCACGCGACCGGGTACCATCGGGCGAAGTTCAGGGTGGGTGTTCAAATGAATTACAACGGCTACGCGTCCGCCACCAAAATGAGAAACCTAGTTGGAGGACATCGGCTGTGGTCTAACCTGGAGAGGGATGGGCTCCGTCAGGTTAATACTCCCAAGACACGCTACATGATGAGCTCACCAAGAAACCATTCGCCGAGAGCCAGGCTCTGGTACACGACCGTGATAGATGGAGGAGAATGGTGGACAGCACCGCGGAACCCCAACGACTACTTCCGGGGTTAAGGGTGAAAGAAGAAGAAGAAGAAGAAGAAGAAGAAGAAGAAGGAGAAGAAGAAGAAGAAGAATTTTAGTGTAGGACAGTGATTCATCTATTGAATTCACTTTGGGGATCAAATCCATTATATTATTAATGATCAACGGAGAAGGCTTGCGAACCATTAATCCACGGCGAAATGCCCAGTTATTTTCTCAACTTATTAGGAAGCAAGGTTTCAATTTATGTGTACACTGTGGAAATCGAACTCACTAAATTAGTATTGATCCGTGATACTCGACTGCTCTACGGCAACATATTTACAAAAATTAAGTCTGAAAAAAGCTTACAAACGTTCCTTCCGCACAGCGGATCGATCTGATTCAATTAGTATTAATCGATGAGATGGGATTGCAAACAATTGATCCACGCCGATATATTGAGGTACCGTAATTGATGGCATATAAAGCGTACCCTGCGTTGAATATTCAATGTTGAGGCCCCCTGTATGCTAATTTTTATACCCAACCCTCAATACTGTAGGCTGTCATTTTATCTCAGATGATAGTTTCTACCAAGCCCTATTCCAAAATAATATTTGTGCAAATAACATTATAATTATTATTATTATTATTATTATTGTTATTATTATTATTATTATTTTTATTATTATTATTTTCTTAGGTTTCAGTTGTATTCACATTTCCTCTCGGGTCCCAACCAGAGATCTATGTTCAGAAATGGCTTCATGACATTTTTCAGTGTTCAGTTTTTGTAAAGAAAAACCTAAGTTTCCCACATTTTACAGAGATAGAGCTCTTTGTAAATTGTGAGCTGTACTTGCGAGTAAATTTTTTAATATTTCTTAAAGGCATTGGCTACCAGGAATCTCTTCACTGAGTCTATAGGACCCTTTCCAAATCAATCCGAGGGCTCCAACTACAACTGGAATTATTGATGTCCTTTTTTTTGCCACATTTTTGAGATTTCCACTTAAAGATCAAGGTAATCTGATAGGTTTTTGAATATCTTCAAGGATACATTACAATCTACATGGATTGCCATATCAATAAGAAAGAACATTCTGTTTTTGTGATTTTTGAACATTATATCTGGGCAATTAACTTTGATTATTCTGTCCGGGTGCTTTTTAAATGCTACAGGCCCTATCTCTGACACCGGGTGTGGGTCATGTTCATCCCAGTTTTTTACAGTTTCCTTCCTGTAAAAGTTGCAGATTTTCCAGGGCACATATTGACCCACTCTACCATGCCGAGTGGGTGCCAATACCGTGCAACCTGATAGTAGATGGTTAATTGTTTCTGGATGTTTGAATCTGCATTTGGGGTCGACACTATTGTTTCATTATGTGTGCTTGGTAATTTCTAGTTAGCAAGCATTGGTCCTGGGTAGCAAGTATAAAACCTTCGATTTCAGCTTTTAACCCTGCACTAAGTAGCCACTGATGTCTACATGGGCTTGTTTGGTTTTATTATTATTATTATTATTATTATTATTATTATTATTTTCTTCTTTCGTTCGGGTTTCAGTTTTCAAGCGGAGATCTTGCATCCCGGCCCCGAACAGATAGCATCTTTGGTAGAATATTTGCAATGCCATGCAGCGCAGACTTCTGAAGCGATGTAAAACAAGACTGTATTCCTTAACGTAGTGCTTTAATCCGGTCGTAGAGACCCCAAAGACCTAATGATGACTGAGACAATAGTATCGCACCGTACCTTTTGCGAACCAAAATGTCGAAGGCATATTTCATTATTGCAGCACGCCTTCTCATTTTTGTTTCTGATCGGGGTAGAGTACAAGTCTAATAATTTTGTACTTTTATCTTGAATACCGAAAGAGCTGCCGCTCACAAAGATTGAATCACATCTCATTTGCATGTGAAAGTGGATAAACCAGAATCCCAAGCCCTTTAGCCCTTGTTTTAATTATCTTCGCTTGTTATGAAAATTCATGTTTTCCTAATTAAATTTTCCTGAACAGATCTAGAAGGCTCGAATAGGTGTAATGCAAAATGAAGCATTAACAGTGCGTGCGACTTTATGGCGTCAATATACATATGTACAGCTCAATGTTAGCTAAGATTTTTATGTGTTAATATCTGTAACCTTGCTGATGGTAATTACTTTCGATAAATGTTGATATTTGTGGAGAAAAAACTGGATCCATGGACATGTTTCTGGCGGCAGGGAATTGAATCTATTTTCGGCTTGGAAATCGGGATTTTATGAGCAATCATTGAATTGGGAAGGACGGTGACTGAAGTGAGTGGGGTGATACTGCTGACTGGTAAGTGACCAAAAATACTTTAAAAGGTTGGACGGGTGGAACCCTCCTCCCCACCAAAAAACGTAAAAAAGAACAATGGTTTTTTTTTCATTTTTTTTTTTTTTCAGCTAATAAAAAAATTTTTTATTACATATATTCCTCTTTCTTAATTCTTTAGTCTTTATCTACAGTCACACACACCGGCACACACCTCCCCCACCCCACACAAGCATGAGTGGGTGCCGACATTGTCTCGGCCAGTCACGAGCAAACTGCTTCCAGAAGAACCCTACTAAATTAACGAGAAAAATAATGTTTATTAAAATTGTGATTGCCTCGTTTCATTCTCTCTTGTTCCCTCACTGACTGTTCTACAACTTCTCTCTTTCTCTTTCCCTCTCTTTCTCTCTCTTTCTTTCTTTCTCGCTCTCTCTCTCTCTCTCTCTCTCTCTCTTTCTCTCTCTCTCTTTCTCGCATACAGACAAAGGTTTGGAGAAGTTATTGTCAAAGGGGAATAACTATTACTAACCTCACTAACTTATCAATACCTGTTGCATTGTGGGTACTCCAGTCAGAAAATGAAAAAAATAATGTTAGCCATCGTTAATCTGTGTAATTTTCAACGTGCCTCAGATTCAATCTACAAGAATCCAAACATTCAAGAACGTGCCTCAGAGTCAATCTGCTACAATCCAAACATTCAAAAACCTTAGATTGGCATCTCTACTCTGGACAATACGTTAACGAAAGAGAATGATTGATTTAATGTTCATTTTTTTATTTATTTGAAACCACCGTCTGATACAATTGGACTTGTGATAATTCAGCGACTGTAATCACACGTGCTAGGGCATATTCATACTCGTATTGTCTTCTATAGTGAAAATGGCTGAGATATCTTCAACGAAAATTTACCGTTAATTTTTTTAGCACTGCCGCCCACGTGATAAAGAACCACGTTTCATGGTACTCCCTTCCCGAAAAAGGTTGTCCATGCCTGCTCTAGATACGACCCACTTGACAAAAATCAGTATTCTGACATTTGTTCATTGAAATACTGTTTTTGATTGATTCGTTTTTCTATAGCTTATCAATCATTTACTGGTTATTTAAACCAGAATAACTTTGTTTAGCTATTAAGAATTTCTTGGAAATAAGGATTTAACGATACAAAACTTACTAATTAACCTATGGCTGGAGGGAAAGAAATGGATTCATAACTTTCCTTGGCGTATTTGCGCGTAAGTGAAGATAACGAACCCAACTGAATTTGAAACACGGCTTGCCGATTAACGATTGGTAATTTCTAGTTAGCAAGCATTGGTCCTGGGTAGCAAGTATAAAAACTTCGATTTCAGCTTTTAACCCTGCACTAAGTAGCCACTAATGTCTACATCTGCAAGAATCCAAACATTCAAGAACGTGCCTCAGAGTCAATCTGCCACAATCCAAACATTCAAAAACCTTAGATTGGCATCTCTACTCTAGGCAATACGTTAAGGACCTCCAATCTGTGGTTACCTAGGGGCAAGAAAATGGCTTGTAAACTTTAATGCCTCTAAAACGAAACTGCTCTCAGGACCTTTCCATGTCATTATCGACTGCACCACCCGCATATCCACGCTTAGAGCACCTGGTATTCCCAAGTGGTGACCCATCTAGGTAATGACTAGGCTTGACTTTGCTTGACTTGGGAGATCGCACTGAAACCGTTGTTTCAGCTCTATATGCTTGTAAGCGACTGATTTGGGGAGGTGAGTCAGACGGATAAAAGTTCTTTATGTGTAATCTTTTATTTTTGGTCTTTTCTTTACTCTGTGTTTGGCATAAATCCTTGGATTTACATCTGTATTTCTCCTTTTCATTTTTTCTGTTTTCTTTCTATCCAGATATCTATTCTCTGTGAGAATCCATGGCGATCAGATAAAAGTACAACCAAGTGAGGAAATATGTACTAGGTAGGTCAAAACAGAGCAGATACAGAAATTTAACTATTTGGGTGGTGTAGTAATCGACAAGGGAAAATGTGACACAGAAATCCGAAGTAGTAGTAACAAAAATAGTAGTACCAAAATCTGCCTTCCAGAGAACAAACACATTACTAAGACATGAGAAAGCCTCGTTAGAAACAAAGTAAACAGTACCGAAGTGCTATATAGCAGTGAATACGGGAACTTTGAGGCAGTGTAATGGTTAGCAAGCTTGTCATACAGAACAATTATGACTGCGTAGTGAGTTCGATCCTCACAGGGTTCCCCATACTTTCGGCTTTCTTCCAAACCTAAGCTACGCTTGGAAAATCACTATGGCAGTGAAAACTGGACTCTGTTCCGAAATAAAGAAGAGATTTGAAGGGTGTTGTGGAGTAGCTGAACACCCCCACAAGATGGATTGGTCTTATACTATTTAAACAGTACTGTCTCTTGTCAAGAGACAGCAATTAATAGTTAGATTTAGTTAAGACTTTGCTAGTCGACTAGAAAGGAACACAAATGAGACTATGCCTAAGGGCAGAATCTCGTCTGGGGAGATAGACACCTGCCCGATGACGTCTATGCGGGATCAACGGGAATTTTTACTCGAGCGTGCTTTCTCGGAAATCCCTACATTAAAAACGGCCTTGTGCCACATCGCTACTCGTGGGGAGGTCTCGGATAATACCAAAGAGTTAATGATTAACTGATTATTACATTAGTCTCTCTTCTCAACCTTGTACTATATTATTTCCCGGAATAAAGTACTTCTTACTTTCTATATGTGTGTCAAACCTTTCCATTTACGACACAACAAAGAGGAAGAAATGTCGATCTACTGACAACATCTACTGTCAGATTGAAATTGACAATGACAATCTGCAACTCATGTCTTGAAACCTGTTCTTTTAGTGTCCTCTCGACTTTTCTCATTTTATTTCAATCTCAAAAACATGAAAATATCACTGTCATATGGAAAGTATTTCATTTTTTATGTAACATTTATCGATGCAGCCGCATATAAGTGCCTATAAAATGATCAAAATGGATCAGAAAATCACTGTATTGTGGACAATGAGCGGTTGTGAATGCAATAAGTTTTCATACCTTGTTATTGGAAAAGGTTTCTATCTTATTATTTTCGTGCAATAAGGTCACATCTAAGTTACACTTGGAAAATCACTATTCTCTGCTATTTTGAACAAAGACATCATTACAACATTATTTTAATGAACTAGCATTTCTTATCTTACATATCTGAATGCAATAAATTTTCTTGCTTTATTTGAATGTAATTAGGTTTCTTGCCTTATCATTTGAATGTAATAAGGCTTCGTGTCTTATTTGAATGTAATAAAGTTTATTGCCCTATTATTTGAACGCAATAAGGTTTCTTGCCTTATTTGAATGCAATTGTGTTTCTTGCCTTATCATTTGATGAAATAAGGCTTCTTGTTTTATTTGAATGCAATAAGGTTTCTTGCCTTATTATTTTCATGAAATAAGGTTTCTTACCTAATTATTTGAATACAATAACGTTTCTTATCTTCTTATTTTAATACAAAAGTTTCTTTACCTTATTTTTTTAAATGGTTTCTACTTTTTTATTTGAATGCTGTGAAGTCTGTCCTTTATTATTTTAATGCTGTAAGGTTTCTATCTTATTTTAATGCAATAAAATTACTTACCTTATTATTTGAAAAGATTTCTGCCTTTTAATTTGAATGCAATAAGGCTTCTTACATTATTATTTTAATAAAATTTATCAACATATTAATATCGAAAACGTGATAACGGAACGAAAGTACAACCGGCATTTATTACGAGTATTACCCTATTATAAACTACACGGTAATCATATGGATGCTATTTTGGTATTTACTGTGAAGATATAGTATTTGATGTATTGGGCAGATGCATGAGTTAATATGCGGCGAGTGGCGTCATCTAGGGCTGCTAGAGTTAACATTGTAAATATTTACTGAATCATGCTGTGTCCAAAGGAAAAGAGAGAAAACCTGAAAAATACTTCCCTCGTAGACAGACATATAAGGATTAGTCAAAAGTATCCGGCATTTTATTTATTTATTTATTTGAAATGATCTTTTATAATAATCTGAGAGACCCTTCTATGCCTTCCATCTGCATGGCTAAGGCAAACCTCGAGGAGTATGATTCATTGCACCTACTCGGGTTAACGTCATTGCCTGACATGAAGTGGGAAGATTATATTGAATCCATTGCTGCTAAGAAAGTCCGGTCACTGTGTCGTGCTAGACAATTGTTCGCTCCAGAATAAATCTTACATATTTATAAGTCTATCATTCTTTCATGTTTTGAATATTGCAGCCAGATACAGTCTGGTGCTCTTGCTATTTATTTAGAGATTCCTGATAATATCCAACGAAGAATCTGGAATATTATTGGTCCTGACCTGACGTCTCGGCTTCAGTCAATTTTTCACTGCCGAAATGTAGCTTTTCTGTGTCTTTTCTATAAATACTTTGCTAAATTGTTAATTTTTGTCATCCACCCCCGCCAGCAGGCAATGAATTGTACTAGTTAGGACTTTTATAGAGACATTGTAGTATAATAGTGGATGTAGCAAGAAAGGTAAGTAAGAATGCGTTCTTGTGGTGTAAGGAATATTTTTGTATGTTTGGGTCAGTGTTTGTGGCTAACCAAGTTTAACGTTTAGACAGAAAAAGACCGTCCTTTTCCACATTCACCATTTTGGCCTTGTGCGACATTTTGTAAATAAATTACAAATAAATGTTAACCTTTGCTATGATACCTAAATTTTATGAATTTTAGCGCACTACTAGATTGGCAAAACTTTCTCATCAGCTTAAAGTTGAATCGGATAGTTGTAAACGTAAATTCTATACTTACAGTTTCTTTTCTCGCCACACTCGCCTGTTGAACTCTCTTCCGCCACGATGCTTTCCCGCCAACTTTGACCTTTAAAAATTTAAATTCAATGTCAATCGTTATTTACTGATTTATTTATTTTTCCTTATTCTTTCACACTCAGTAATCCCTTGTGTCTTACTGGATTTATTAAATACTTAATACACTGACCCTTGACCGCAAATTGAAGTCTTACATACGATCCATCGCCAAAGATGAAAAAAAAAATAGTCGTCTTCCTGTACCGCTCTAGTAAGTGCCTGACCCCTCATACTGTCATCTACCTTTACAGGAGTCAGTTCAGTCCGAAAATGGAGCACTGTTGTCATATATGGGCTGAGACTGCCCAGTCCTCACATTCCAGCCTAGATAGAGTTCAAAAGCGTCTCCGAGTCCTTTTTTACGAGGAATTATTTTCCAGCCTCCAACCTACTCTCTCACAGGCGGGATGCGGCGTGTCTCTCGCCTCTCTACTGCTACTTCTATGGAAACTTGTCGGACGAACTGTATTCCTTAGTTCCTTCAGGTCTAACCTTCACAGCTAGGACCCACCATGCCACTTATATTGTAGAAAACCACCCGAATTTCCTCCGTATTCCATCGTTGATAAGTCAGTTTCACTCGAACAGCTTCCACCCCACGAACCACTCTTCCTTGGAACCGCCTCCTAAGAAGATTTATCCCTGATCACTAAATTTTAACCTGTTCAAGTCTAGTAGGTAACCGTTATGTCTCCCTCCTATCCGTATAAATTACCTGTTACCGCAACCCTTTCCTTCGATTGGTCCCAGAACCCTGTACAGGATGCACTGTGACAAAAATTTTCTCTGCATTTTTTTCTGTCAACAGAGTTGAGAATATGCCGATATTGTTCCATTCACCTTCACCCAAACGAGCTACCTTCCGACATGTAGTTGATAATTAGACCTGTTATCCATCTTTCCATTTTTGTTCTTCTATGTGCTATATCCCTTCAGATCGTGCGCGATCATGGCTCTCACCTACTTCCCATCCTTATAGCTCTTAATACCATTTGTCTTTTCGCTATTTCCCCCAGTTTCTTTTCTGTCACCCATTTACACACACTTAGGTCACTCTCTGCTTTCCTCTGTCACTCTCGCCTTCAGTATGTACTGTGCGTGTCAAATTCGCCAATCCTTCTTTCCTCATTATCTTCCCTAGAAATGTTCAGTTGTCTTGTTTTAGTATTAAATTTCCTTTATGTTTACATTTTCCTTCGTCGTTGCTCGCTTTTTTGTCCCTAGTATTCTCAGCGTCCTTCTTTAACTTTTTGGGACCTTTGACCCGGCCAAGAGTGTCGTATGAGACGAAATAAGTAATAGTTGCCTCGCATCCCAGGTCAATAAACGTTTATTGCATTGTATTTGCAATCTGAAGCCGGAGACTGTCAAAATTATTTGCATCCTTGATAGAAAAAAAAACAAAAATTATTTTCATGTCTTATACACAATTTAAAAGATTCATCTGCTCTGAGTGCAATTGCACAGTAATTTCCTGTACATTCCAACAATTTATAAACAAGAAATTATTTTTGTATCCCATGAAATACATAGAAGGCTCTGTTCGGTTTCAAATCCTGGATATCAACCGAAAATCTCTAGGCTGGATCTATCCAAGATGTCCTTCGTTTTGGGCTTCTCATATTGAATCTAAACTATAAAGTCACTTTTCTATGTCAAGCATGATCAGAAAGAAAGTATTTTTGAACACCCATTTTCATCGTTTCTTCTGAAGCTTCTGATTTTTATTTTCCAAATTTGTAACCTATGTACTTCGGTTGACTGATTATACCACTAATACAGAGCTGGGTAGATCTCTATAACAACGTGCAAAATGTGTTGCTGTTAACTTTTGCATCAAACGGACACTTTTATATAGATCTTGATAAAGACGATCCGGAGTTATATAGAAAAAGACAATTTCCTTTACCACGCTATATTTAGGCGTTTGAGAATAGAACCTCTGTCTTTTTTCATACTTTATGGTATTGAATGCCCACTAAAACAGTTTCGTTTTTGCTCGACGGAGACATCAAAATGACAGGAAAAATGAAAAAATATAAAACAGCGACGTTTTGAAAATGGACACGATTTACAAGAGAAACATTTTGTTTGATTTAAGAATCCTACAGAGAAGCACAATTTCGATATTGTAACCTACAGAGTGAAAACAGTGGCTTATGAAATAACTCACTACAAATAGTTTTTTTATTAAACTTGAGCCTCGTGAGACCATCAAGCTAGTGGTGTACAGAGATTAATGATGAATTAGGTGTGTTATATAAATGTGGAGAATGTGGTCTGAAGTGAAGATTACGAGTATAATAATAAATTATAAAGATTAACCCTTCATTTGAGGAAGTAAGGATTTAGTTATTCATTGAAGCAACCTCACGGGAGCTTGTTCCATAAAGAGACATCTCTTCGGTAAAAGCTGTTTGAATAGTACTGGCTTCTTAATCTTGGAAGAAAGAGAAAATGTAGATGTTTCTTATCGGTGCAAGTGGCATGGAGTGACGCAGCTGTAATGGTGCGACGGATAGAACTAAACAAAATTCTCCAATTGGCATTTTGACTACGGATATTTTACAGGCTAACATTTTGGCCCAGTCGAAACTGAATTTCTTCCAAAACTTTTGAGGAATGTTGATTGTTTTATCTTTTTCTCATAAAATGTAATTCTTTTTTTAAAATCATTTCAACCCAAGCAAGACGATAATGCTACTAAGACGTGAGGGCTTAACGAGAGTCAATGAGAGTGAGAAGACTTTAATGAAGATAAAAATAATAATAATAAAAGAACAGGCCTTAGGAAGACAGAAGATGCCGAATAACGTTGCATTTACATTTTGAAATAACGTAGGTTGCAGGGAAGCAAGAAACAGTAAAAGAGTTACCCAATTGAGAAAATACAATTATATTTAATATTTCAAAAGAAAACCGATGGGACCTAGTTGCCAATCTAGTGGTGCGCTTAAATTCATGCGTTCAGTTACCAAGTAAGAGAGCAATAGCCATGAAAACATTCATAGAAATGACTGAAGGAAGTGATATTGATGCGACTGAAGTCGACATGCTATTTCAGGACCGATAATATTACAGATACTTTGAACTTTGTCGAGATCATGTTTTATAGCAGAAGTGTGAGACTAGATATGGCAGCCATATTTGAATGAACAAAAGAATGGTGGATTTATAAATATTGAAAATGGATTCTGGCGAGAAAAATTATTCATTTCATTTACTTTATATTACTATATATATGTATATATAATATATATACACACACATATATATATATATATATATATATATATATATATATATATATATATATATATATATATATATATCTCAGAGAATCATTCACACCTGTAGTTCACTTTTTACAAACAAGCAGGAATATTTTCTTCTGATTATGGCAATGCTGAGCGAAACTCGTCGAGGAACCTAATTGAAATAAAAAAATAAAATTATTAATATACAACCCAGTGTGTTTGAAAATTTTTAATCTTTTAGTATTTTTATTGTATATATATATATATATATATATATATATATATATATTGTTACTTTTAACACCTCCAAAACGAGACGGCTCTCTTTTAGTCGCCTGAGAGGAACCTTCCATTAGCATGGCTGATGATAACCCTCAAGGACTGTGACTTATTTCGCCTTCTCGGAGTAACGTTTTACAGTGACATGAAGTTAAAAGTTTATAATGAAACAATTGCTTGTTAGGAGATTTCCTTCACTGTTTCGTGCTAGACGAATTTTCACGCCAGAATGCATCTCACATTCTCTCATATATTTAGAGATTCTTGTTAAAATCCAGGCAATAATGTCCAATGTTATCGGCTTTGACATGGCATTTCGGCTTCAGTCACTTCCCACTGACATAACGTAGCTTTCCTGTGCCTTTTCTATAAATACCTTTCATGGTAATTGCTCTGATGAACTTTCCTTTATTGTAGATATGGGAATTAGTAAGGAATTCATAGAGACTCCGAGGTATTATGGTGACTGTAGTAAGAATGGTAAGTAAGAATATGTTGTTTTAGCGTAAGGAATACTTTGGTATATTTGGGACAGTAATTGTAGCTATCTTAATTATAGCTAGCAAGATTAATTATAAGACATAAGATGACCAGCCTTCACAATTCTCCCTCTTGACCTTGTGCCACATTTTTGTATTTCAGAGAATAGATATCAGTTTCCTTTATGGTACTTAGCTTTTATGAGTTTAAATGCAGTACTAGATGGACTGTAATGTCTCATTTTTCGATAGTTGAAATCGCTAGATATTCTATGCTAACAGTTTCATCTCTCGCACTTCTCGCCTGTAAAATAAATTTTCCGGCTTCTTGCTTCCCAGTCAACTTCGCTCTTCAAAAATTTAAATGCAATACCAATCGCTATATTTCTTTCATTCTATGTGCCGTGTCCTTTCGGGACGTAGGCGATCATGGATCTCCACCTCTCTCTATCCCTTGCAGCTCTCAACATGTTCCTTCCCTCTGCCACCTCCACCAGTCCACATTCTGTCATCCACTTGCTTAAGCCCGCTAGGTATGTCATGCGTTGTTTTCCTTTGTCTTTCTTTCCCTCTATTCGACACATGAGTATCAGATTCTCCAGGTCCTCCTTCCTCATTAAGCATAAGCCTCCTCCTTGTTTGCAATATCTCTAAGATCTCATCGTTGCTCACACACTCGGTTCTTGATATCCTTAGCATCCTTCTGTAGAACTATAGCTCTGTCGCCTCGAGTCTCTTCTTCATCTTTGAGGAAAATCGTCCAACATTCGCTGCTATAAAGAAGAACAGATGTCACGTAACAGCTCAGTATTCTATTATTTGTTACGAAAGAAATCCTCCTGTCTCGCAGTACTCTGCTCATTTTATGGAATGCGTCCTTGGCCATCCCAATACGCCTACAGAATTCACTGTCGCACTTACCGACCTCTGTCAAAACGTTTCCCAGATATTTAAAAGTTCCATCCCTCTGCCACCAACCAGACCACGTTCAGTCATCCACTTGCTTAAGCCCGCCAGGTATGTCATGCATTGCTTTCCCTTGTCTCTCTTTCCTTCTATTCGACCCGTGAGTATCAGATTCTCCAAGCCCTTCTTCCTCGTTATGTGTCCCAGGAACTTCACCTGCCTCTTCCTGGTAAGTATAAGCCTCCTCCTTGTTTACATCCTCACTAAGACCTCATCGTTGCTCACACGCTCGCTACATGATATCCTTAGCATTATTCTGTAGAAACACGCCTCGAATCCCTTCTTCATCTTTGAGGAAATCGTTCAAAATTCGATGCCGTAAAGATGTCTTCTTAATTCCTGTTTTTTTTTTTTTTTATATATATATGTATATTCTCTTATACACAGGAAATCAGAGCATCATAGTAGCTTTACTGTCTTGCTTGGTGTATGAAATGAGTAAAAGATCTTGGTATTTTTTAATTTTTTATTTTCCTGGAATTTATTTTATTTCTGACTATTTTACATGATTGACTTTTTTATTGTTATTTTTTTATTCATAATATCTTTTTTATTATGTTTAATAGCTATGTATTCCATGGGAGGACGCGTAAGATTTATGAGTAAACAAATATATCAAATCTCCCATTCAATTGCATGCTTATACAGTAACGAGGCATAGCCTATAAAATGAATGCATGTTAAATCGTCTATAGCCTATTAAGACTGTCTACAAATCTAAGAATATCAATAATAAATTAATTTAAATATTAATGATAAAAAGTAAAATAATAAAAAATAGAACGTATATTTTTGTTTCAACAGTAATAACAACAAAAATGGGTGGTATATAAAACTAGAAACGAAAATCATATAATGGAGACGTTAACCTTTCACATAATCTTAAATAAAGTTTTCAAAAAAAAATTCTATCGATACCGGAACAGGCGTAACAGGTAGTTGATATATATATGTATATATATATATATATATATATATATATATATATATATATATATATATATATATGTGGGGGGTTACATAAATTAGGATATCTATACTTAAATGTTATTTTTTTATCATTTTATATGTGTATTGAGCACTTTTAATACTACTGTTTCCTTGTCTAATCCAACCCTGACCATAAACTTTTGATTATTATTATCATTACATATATATATATATATATATATATATATATATATATATATATCAAAAGAAAGACATATTAAGAGGGAAAGAAAGGAAGAGGAAATATTAAGAAAGAAAGACATATTAAGAAATAAAATAGAATGAAATATATATATATATATATATATATATATATATATATATATATATATATATATATATATATATATATATACATATGTGTGTGTGTATTAATTTTATTTTTGTTTCTTATTTTATTTATTTATTTATATAAATAAATAAATAAAATAAGAAACAAAAATAAAAATGAGCAATATATCTTGACCCAAATAAATAAACAAACGACTTCCGGTAAATAGAATAATAGAATACCCGCAATGCACCATTAAGCCGTATATATATAAATAGCCGAGAAAAATAACAGCATATGTGGCCTGACGATTGCATATAGCATGAAACAGACTGTCGCCTCTAAGTGTTGATTTCTATGGTCACTTTTATATTTACACACGCTCTATCTCTGATATTGAGCACTTTATTCCATAAATATAGCACACCTTAAGACTATATTTCTTTATAAATATATATATATATATATATATATATATATATATATGAAAGATATTAGAGGTGAAAATACGTATGAATTGGAAACCATTTCAAAAAAGTACATCTATAAAAACAGGTTCTTTTTATTCAAATTTGTCATGGTTTGATGTTCTTCAAGTTGCCCTCGGAGGAAAATATGCTGCCACAGAATACAGATGCTGTAGCTGGAATTCTTAAAGTTATTGACCAGTAACTGCAGGTGGGAATGCTAAGAGCTCCTATCACCGAAAAAAGAATATAATCTTTCATGATGGTATAAACGAAAGATAGATAGATAGATAGATAGATAGATAGATAGATAGATAGATAGATAGATAGATAGAAATGGGACATTTTAAGAAGGAAATGAGAAATATTATGAAAGAAAGAAAGAAAGAAATATTAGGAAAGTAACATGAAATATTAAGAAAGATAAAATATTAAAAAAGTAAGAGGAAATATTAAGAAAGAAAGAAAGAAACATTAAGAAAGAAAGATATAAATAGTCAGAATGAAACATGAAATATTAAGAAAGAAAGAAAATATTAAAAATTAATAGGAAATATTAAGAAAGAAAGAAAGAAAGAAAGAAAGAAAGAAAGAAAGAAAGAAAGAAAGAAAGAAAGAAAGACAAAGAAAGAAAGAAGGAAAGACAAAGAAAAGTAAAGGGAAATATTAAGAAAGAAAAATATTAAGAAAAAACATGTAATATTAATAATGAGATGAAATATTAAGAAAGCAGAAATATTAAGAAAGAAAGAAGAAAAGAAGAAATAATTGAAGGAAAAACTGACGGAGAAAAGAATAAAAGAAAATAATTGTGAAAGCTGTAAATGAGTAAAGCAAAAGAGAGGGAGTAGACACAAAAATATACCAAATGCCACCATAGAAAAATATTATTAGTTTCCTCAAAAGAAGAAAAAGAAGAAAGAAAAGAAGGACGTATCAAGTGATGATGGACATTAAGAGCTGCAGAGATGAAAAACGACCAAAAATAGGTACAACGAATAGAATGAAGGAGGAAATAAATGACTAAATAAGGAAATGATCGATAGAAACGAAGAAGGGTGAAATGAATGGCGTATGCAGCCAATGACCAACTGAAATAACCTTTGAATATTAAGAAATGTTTCGTATCAAACAAATCGTAAAGAAAGAAATGAAACGTATGGTATAAAAAAGAAAGAAAGATGCAAAAAAACAAATAAGATCAAAAGAAATAATAAAAAAGAAAGAAAGAAAAAAGGCGAACTAAACGAAAAAAAGAAAGAAAATAAAGAAAGATGCAAAAAACAAATAAGATCAAAAGAAATAATAAAAAAAGAAAGAAAGAAAGAAAGAAATAAGGAACAAAAGAGGGAAAACTAAAGAAAGATGGGAACTAAAGGAAATAAAGAAAGAAAAAAAGAAAAGAAAGAAACGGGCTAAAAAAATATGAATAGCTAAAAACAATGAAAAAAAAGAACAAATAATTGAAACGAAACGTCTAATATCAGAATTATGTATTGTCAATAGAGAAGTCATATGAGAAGAAAATGGGTAACTACCGACACCGTGGTCCGAACCTGTCACTCTGGAATTGTTTTCCGCCAAGTTTATAAATGGCGGTGTCAGACTTGGATATATATATATATAAATAATTTTAGATTTCGCTTCAACAATCATAAACAAACCATACGTCAAAACAATCCTTATTCCCCCATAGCTAAACACTTTAATCAATCAGGACACTCATTAGAAAACTGTAAATGTTTATTGATAGATTCTGATTTCAGTTCTACATATACACGCAGAAAAAAAGAAAAATACTGGATTTTAAAATTAAATACATATAAACTAGGGTTAAATAAAGAATTGGGTATTTTAAATATTTATAAATATTTCAATAGTTAAACATTTTTTAGATATAGTTAAAAAAAATTTTTATTTCTTATTTTATTTATTTTTTTTATTTTTTTAAACAACATCCAAGGTATTATTACAGTTAAATTTACGTTAGGAATATTCGTTCCATATCACGTGACGTCCGCATCTCGCGACGGACGCTACTTGTAAGTAGACAAATAGTTATTTCTGAAGAAAGATTGAGGCCAACCTGAAATATCAAATATATATACAAATAAATAAATACTTTCATAAAAGTACATTATTATTTTTTTAATTTGCAACTTTTTCTATATATATATATATATATATATATATATATATATATATATACTAAAGAGCCAGGAAAACCTACGTATGTTTCACCTAAACGGATCTTCAGGTTAACTTTTCTCCCTCTACTTAGCGTATTGAGCACTGTACGTTTTAGTCTTGCTACTCGCTTGTTTTTTTCCTCTTTGGACTAAAGACTTAAGGCACTGGACGATTTGTTTGGCTCTGTTCTGATGTTTTTAGCTCTTTTTTTTATTTTCAGTTTTTTTCTAGGGTACCGATCTGTTTTGACATATCTGAAAGTTGAGCTATCCGAGGGTTTTTTTTCCAAACGAGTATTAATATATATATATATATATATATATATATATATATATATATATGTGTGTGTGTGTGTGTGTGTGTGTGTGTGGCGTTTTTATATATGCATTATATATATATATATATATATATATATATATATATATATATATATATATATTTATTGGAATGGTTGGCAAAACATCGGCTAATTGCCAATTCTGATCTGCCTCTTGTAAAGGTAGTGTATAGCAAGAATTAGTTACTTACTGAAGTTGTAGAGGGAACAGTCTATTTACCCAGCATCGATTGTGTGTATGGGTTCCATTTGAGGTCTTGCGTAAGCGTAAGTCCCAATCGACATCCAAATGAAGGGACCACCTTGAGAGAACGCCCGTTCATCATGACATTCAGGGCCTAATGGAACGCTAGTAGTTTTTTTTTCGTGGCAAATGCTAACAGCCATTTTAACCCCCATTGAGTAGTTTTAGCCAGGTTAGATCAGCTGCCATACTTTTGCATCTAGACTTTTGAACGTACGCCCATATACTGTTGTAGAACAAAAGATAGGCAAAATAAAGAACGAAAGAAAGAATTAAAAAAATAGATGTGTATGTAATGACAAAAGTACGCCGGTGTAAGCTTTAAGAAAGCTTTATTCAACTGAGAATACAAGGTTCGCATATAGTGTCCTTTTATAGTCCCAGTAAACAGAAATAGTTATCTCAAAGAGGAGAGTAACGAAACAAGGGGAGACGACTCTTGATTATTCATAACAATGTATAAAAAAGAAAGAAGGTAAAACAAATACAAATGAAAGCAGACTACAAATGTCAATCATGATTCCTATCTTAGCAGAAAGCAATTTTCAGAAACCGACCTATCAACAAAGAAAGAATAGAAGAGAAAGAAAGAAAGAAAGAAAGAAAGAAAGAAAGAAAGAAAGAAAGAAAAAGTTACAACTGGAATCAAAAGACTACAGAAAAAAAAAACAATATGAGTATGGACTTCAAATGTCAAATAAAAATTCTTATTTTCCAAATGCTTATTTTATTTTCAGTTCTCGTATTATTTCCCTTGTTTTCGCTTCAGCCTTCAGAAAAATTTCTGCCTTTCGCGGTTTTCACTCAAACAAATCTTTGACTCTCCCTCTTTACGTGTGATGATAGACAGCCGACCGACTGATCGCACCGGTCGCAACCATATTTGTTAGACACAAGCAAACAAGATTCCCTTGCTGTATTTACATTTCTTCTTATCCTAGGCACGATCTAATATCACACATTTTGCCTCTGCTTTTAGCTGAGACTAAGTATAGCACCTAAAAATCTTTTGATCGTGGCGTTGATGCGAAGAGGTGCTGCCACCTCTTACGGCCCAGAAACAAACAAGATATATATACACCTAAGTGTAACGGCATGTTATAATGGTTAGCAAGCTTGTCTCGCAAAAGCAATTATGACTGAATAGTGAGTTCGATCCTCACTGGGTGCTCCACACTCTTGGCCGTGTGCCACATCTAAGCTATGCGTAAAAAATCATTTAAGC
Source organism: Acanthosepion pharaonis (assembly GCA_903632075.3). Classification (NCBI taxonomy): domain Eukaryota; kingdom Metazoa; phylum Mollusca; class Cephalopoda; order Sepiida; family Sepiidae; genus Acanthosepion; species Acanthosepion pharaonis. The sequence goes on along the minus strand of CAHIKZ030001101.1, from coordinate 2,124,017 downwards.
ACCCCGGGGCAGTGTAATGGTTAGCAAGCTTGTTTCACTAGAACAATTATGATTAAACAGTGAGTTCGATCCTCATTGGGTGTCCCATTTGATTGGCCTTGTGCCACATCAATGCTACGCTTGAAAAATCACTATATATACACCTAAGAATGTCTTCCCATTCAAAGTGGAAAGATCTTTTTCATTCGTACTAAAGAATGAAGATGTCTCGTCTAACCACAGTGTTTCTCATCTATCTTACATTTTGTTTAGCTTGTTGATTTTCGTAATGAATGAGAAATTTAACGTGAATTGTATTTTGGGCTTTTCAGACAGACCCACATTTTTTACTTGCTACCGGCCATCTTCAGAAAACTTATGTTTCTAAAAGTAATTAGTCGCTAGATCTATGAGTTGAATCTTTTTCATTCCTACAAGAAAAGGAAATGTCCCGTCTAATTGTGGTGTTTCTCATCTAACTTACATTGGTGTAGCGTCGAGATTATCCATATGAATGGGAAATTTAACGTCATTGGTATTTTAGCCTTTTTAGATAGACCGACATTTTTCGTACCTTTTATTTATTTTTCTTTTTTACTATAGTTTTTAATATCCCATCGGTCATATTCAGAAGACTTACATTTCTTAAATTAATTGCCGACCACGGAATTATGTGAATTCGAAAAAGAAATAAGCCAATAGAATCATTATTCCTTTTTATCGTCATAGATTTTCATCTCTTCTTCTGTATGCCGTCTCCCTTTAAGACGTGGGCGATTTTGCCTCTCTACAACTACAAAACCGGTGTAGCTCAGAGCAAGGGTTGCTTTTTCGCTATCCTAATATGTTATAATCTTAATATTTTTTTTGTAGAGAAATATAAGCAAGGGGGTTTCAGTGAATCAAATTTGAAACATTAACGGTTTTCTTCGTTAACGAAGTAACCGCCAACATATTTATCATTCATTTATTTCTTTCTTGCTTTCATTTTATCTTTCATTTATTCTCTTATTCTAGATATGCACACGCACGCACGCACACACATAGACACACACACACACTCACATCTATATATGAAAAAAATAAAATAAAATATAAAAAATATAAATAAAATAAAAAATATATTGAACTCTCTTTTGTAAATCAGTTTTAATATTTTATATTTATTGGATCGACTTGGATGACTTACCCACGGATTTTCTGCACACACACACACACACACACACACACACATACAATTATATACATTTATCTGTTCTATAATAAAAATATATTGTATATTGAGCTCTCTTTTGTGGATCAGTTTTAATATTTTATATTTATAGAATCTACTTGGATTACCTATATATATATATATATATATATATATATATAGGAGAGCTCTGTGGGTGTTGAACAAACACAAATTTTGCCCCAGCAGGCGTCTGCAACGGGGTTTAGCTAGCCGCCCCGGTAGAGGATATGATTAACCAGCCACTATCTATATATATATATATGGATAGATAGAGAGAGAGAGATAGATAGATAGAGATAGAGAG